>JAMDHS010000036.1:0-201233 GCA_029717555.1 Peribolospora baueri | reverse complement strand
GTGCATTCACGGAATGCTGGTTGAATTGTGGAGTGATCGAGGATGGATCCGGTCCGGTTCTTTTTCTTCGCCCTCGCGTCTGTCGGGTCGGGCGGAAAGACGTCGTCGAGGTGCACGATGATGACATCACTGGCGCCAAGCAGCCCACGCCTCCGACCGGTGCGATCGAGACGCAGAGCACCGAAAAGGTCGCCGAGAAGGTTTGAGCGCTGTCGGCTCCGTTCGACCCGACGGACCCCCTTCCCTCGCGCCCGCCCTCGCCGCAGATCCCATGCGTTCGCTGCTGCTTGCTTGCCCTCCGCTTTCACACGTTGCTTTGTCCTTTGTACTTTTTTTTGTTCCAATGCCTTTTCCTCCATCGGTCCGAAATTCTACTCCCCTCTTGCTCTTGGATGTCTGCGTCTTGGTTGGGCTCCTTTCGGCCGGCGCTCGCTCCGTCGATTCGCTTCCTTTTGCCTCGCTCCGTCACCGCCTCGCTCGCTCCGTCCGTCACCCCCCCCCACGTTATTAACGATTCACGATCCGTGGCATGATCACGACGCGCTCACCCCGTTCGCCCGCTCGCTCGCTTCTTCCCCCGCGGAAACGTCGATGCCGATTACACCGATTCCTCGAGCAACCCCGAGTAACCCCACCATTCCCCACCCTTTTCTTTTCCCCACGGGCGTTCTCTTTAACCCCTTCTCTTCCTTGGTCCGTCGAGTCGATTGATGAATGGACACACGTCATGGCATCGTCGCGTGTGCTTTTTGCTTTGCTTTTTTTGTTTGGTTTGCTTTTTTTGTTTGGTTGCTTTTGTCGTATCGCACAACAACAAAAAAGTGGCGGCTCGGGTTACGGGTACGGGTACGGAAATGGGAACGTAAGGGGAGGCGGAGGTGGGCCCCCCCCTCACCGCCCGCGACAAACTCCGCAGCCCTTCTCCTTTCTATCTCTATGATATAAGTTGTGTTTTGCCGCCGAACCCCTACTTTCCTCTTCCGGTTAGTTTTACCCCTCCGGGCCTGACGGCGCGCGCGGCCCTGTTGCCCCCGGGGTGGTGTCGGCAGCTTATCATCAGCAACACCTTATACGGGCCTGCCAGCGCTGCGGTGCGGTCGTCCCGCTGGACCGATCCGATGGCCATCGAACCCGATGTGATGCGTGCCAGCGCGTTCGACAGCGTCATGGTGAAACCGACAGACGGCGCGGTTGCCACTGGCATATAACTCATCCTTGCACCGCTAGAATCCGCTGGAGCTGGGCCGAATGACGCGATCGAATTCCCGTCCTGCGCAGCGCTGCACTGGGAGCATGAGCTTCGACCCGTGCCTGGCGGTCGATCGGCCTCCTATCCATGCTCTCGAACGGATCGGTCACCCTGGATCCATTGCCCACCCCTCCGCCGACCGTGCAGGACCTCTTCGCCTCGAATTCGGCGCTGGCGCGGCGGTTTCGCGCCCACATTCGGCCGTTGAACACGGCGCTGTCCTACACTTCCATCGCCTACACGTCCGACCCCCGGCTGCGGCCGCAGGAATTCAACTACATCTTCCAGCTGCAGGGCGCCATCTACCATCTCCAGGGCCCGCTCCGAGGCGCCATGCCTGGCCACGGGCAGCTGTACTTCCTGGAACCGAATGAGGCGAACCAAATCCGACTGGAACACCATCCCTCGATCGCTGCGGATCCGGACCTCCGGGGACTGCTACAGATGCTGGATGGGCTCCTTCGAGGCCATAATCCCTTTCACCGAATGTTCTTCCAGGCGCGGGTGGTCCTGGACCAGCATACGGCACTTTGGCATCTCCGTTTGAGCCCACAGCTGCGCTCTAATCGTGGATGAACGACAGGACCAGCGCCGCTACGATCTCCCCACCGTGAACGAACAGCTGGCTGCCTTTATTCCCCAGATCGGCTGCCGAATACGATCGACCCAGTTATCGTGACATTCGCCTCTACATACGCCACGCCCCAGACCATTCGACTACGGACGTACTAACAGGCCTTTCAGTCGTTACGAATCGGGAGCATTTCCTAACTTCTATCCAGGTCGATCATGCGGCTCTATCTGCCACTGCATTATGTGCTGTTCTACCTGCTTTGTGGCTGTGGACATCACAATGGTTTGGAACTGACAGGCACTACCCTTCGCGGAACTGTTCGACGAAACCTCTCTATCTCCGCCCGAATGTTCTTTCGATACCATCTCCACCGCCGCCAACACACCTTCCAAGCCCTCTTCTATGGCCGTCAACTCTTCCAGCAGTACATCATTGACGTCTGGGCTATTGCAGAGCAATTGGATCTGCGATTCCTCCGATTCCAGCAGGGCCGATTACGGGCCGATCAGTACCATCACGCACGCCGTGCATTTCGCGACGACGGTGCGTCAGCCGACCAGGTGGGCCGCCATGTCATCCTGCCGGGCCACGTTCACCGGTGGGGACCGATTCATGCAGAAGCTCTATCAGGATTCGATGGCTATCGTGCGCCATTTCGGCTGACCGTCGCTTTTCATCACATTTACTTCGAATCTGCAGTGGGATGAGATCACACGGGAGCTGCTGACCGACGACGATGGCGTCCTGGTCCAGACCTGGCGAGATCGGCCTGATTTGGTGGCGCGTGTCTTCCCGGCTAAAGAAGCCGGTTTTCATGGATGAGGTGCGGTCGGATGGCATATTCGGACAGCCAGTGGCGCACGTCTACACAGTCGAATACCACAAGCGAGGCATGCCACATATGCACTTCCTGCTCTTCCTGGCCGCCGATGCGCAATTCGACACGGTCGAGCGAATCGACGAGATCATCAGTGGTCCTGGATAATGCAACATACAGCTGCCCATGGGTGAAGACTGGGCTTCGGAGGTCGACCGCAACGTGGCGCAACGACTGGCCCTGCGATTTGTTGATGGTCATAGCAAATGCTAATCGTAGGGGAAATTGGAGCCGGGTTAATTCGAAGAACAGCCCGTCAGTGGCCGAGAGAGCTTGCATCGATAGATTAGACGATGCTGGCCGTCGAATTCGCCGCCGTTCAGGCGCACCTCGATGCAGTGGCGGGCGGTGAGTACGACCGTCACGCGGGTGCCATTGCAGAGGCCCTGATTCTGATCGAGATTTCGCATCAGGATGACCGGGGCGCCGATGCGGAGCTTCAGATGGGCCAGCGGCAGGCTCGGCACCTTGATGCTGGCGAGGAATTCGGCGGTCAACTCGACTCGACCGGCCGCGTTCGAATTCAGGTCAGCCGAATCATGCGAGTCAAATGACAGGGTTAGGCAGTCCATATGCTGCAGCAGGTCAGCGTTCAGATCATCCACCTGGCGATTGCAGGGGGTCAGGGTGCCGCGTCCCTGGAAGAAATCAGGATGGAGATGGGCGTGGCGGAGCCGATCGGTCGGGGCGAATCTACTTCCTTAATCCTTAAAACTGTTAAAGCGGGCGAACTTTCGCACGGAGCAAGTACGGGGCACCTGCGCGCGTGCGCGCAGGGGGCACACTTGTATATATATGTTATATATCGCTTCGACGCTCCCCCTCTCACTCGCTCGTGAAGGATCCCAAGCGCGGTGGCGAGGAGAAGAAGAAGCGGAACTGGCTTCTTTTCTTCGTCTTTGAGATACCCCCGCCATCTCCGGTCTGTGAAAAAAAACCTGTGGGACGACTGACGGGAAGACGATGCGATGCGGGCGGGATAAGCTATGCTGGCCATGTCAAATTGCTAATCTGACTCCAAAAAAAAACACCAAACCCAAATGGAGCGTTCTACCTAGACACGGCGACGACACCTCGCCCAAGTCGGAGCGCTCGCCATTCACGCTATCGTACAGAAGGGAACCGGAGCCTCCCCCCCCAACGAACGCCACACGTCGCCCGGCCAAGCTTGAACGTCTACACGACGCTGTATCGACCCGGCGCCCCCGAACCCCCAGGGTTCCTCTGTTCGGCCTCAAGCGCCGCCTGAGTGGCCTCGATGAGCATCCGCTTGATCTCCCGCACGGTGTGCTCCACTCGGTGCTCGTCGTTGCTCTCGATGAGCAGCTGCAGCTTCGGCGGGTCCTCCGCACCGGGTTCCTTGCCCGCAGCGTAGAAGACACCCTTGAGCGTGACGGAAGCGCCGGTGAGGTCGATGAGGTGCACCATCGTCTCCTTGTTCGTCACTCGCCACCTCGCCTTTTGCGGGAAGTCGTTGATCGGCACGATGGCGTGATAGTCTGTTGCGTCCGGATCTCGAGGCTTGCGCAGCTGCTGTTGCTCCCGCTCCCGCTCCCGCTCCTCGCCTGATGCCCCGCCCGCCGCCTCGGCTGCTTTGGCCGCCTTCATGCGCTGCAGGTCCGCGTTCAGCTTGGCCAGTACACTCTGTGCCTTGTTCACGTCCACCGAAGCCACGCCGGCTTTCTCCGCCGCCGCCTTGGCCGCCTCGAGCGCAGCGAGAGCCGCGTTGTTCGTCGCCGAGTTTTGCGCCTTCGCCTTGTCATTCTTCACCGACTCGGGCGCGGCGCCCTTCTTGATCTCGACCTTCAGGTCGTTGATCTTGCCAAGCTCGGCATCGGCTGGCGCACGGCCCTTTTGCACGACGATGTCGTCCAGGCCTTGCGTCACCTCCGCTTGTTCCTCCTTCTCATCTTCTCCACCCTCGCCATACGCCGAACGTTGCGCCCTGAGCGTGGCGTCGCGGTCCTTCTCCAGGCGCTCCAGGCCCTTGCCACCGAAACCGGAACCGGCCTGATGAGCTTTGCCAGCCTTCACCTTCTCCTTGAACGCTACAAACCCAAGGCAAAGACACGCGAGGTCGGTCAGCAAATGCACTCATTGACGAACGTCCTCTCGGGGTATTAACTCACCTTCAGTCATCGCCATGAGCTCGGGCGGTACCACGGCCCCACTAGCGGTGAGAGCTTTGAGGATATCCAGCGAGTAGCGCTCCTGCTCGGGGGTGATGAACGTGACGCACGTGCCTTTGTTCCCAGCACGACCCGTGCGTCCAGCCCTGTGGACGTAGTCCTCCAGGTGATTCGGTGCATCGTAGTTGATGACGAGCTTGAGCTGCTTTACGTCCAGCCCACGTGCTGCGACGGACGTGGCCGTCAGGATGGGAACTATGCCGGCCTTGAAATCGGAAATGGTCGAGTCTCGGTCCACCTGGTCCTTACCGCCGTGCAAACTCATGCATGGATATCCCTTGCGCATGAGGTCGCGAAGCAGGTTGTCGGCGGCCTCTTGACGGTCAACGAAGATGAGAGTGCGGGCGTCCTCGTCCTCGTTATACGTCTGGCCCAAGATCTCCAGCAGACGGTTGAACTTGGTCTCCTCCTCCCGCACCTCCACGATCTGCTCGATCTCTGCCGCGACGACGCTCCGTCCGCCGACGGTGATCTCCAAAGGCTTGTGACGCAACAGCTTCCTAGCCAAGCCTTCCATCTGGCGGGGAAACGTTGCTGAGAACATGACGGTCTGGCGGTCTGGCCGGACGTTGTTGATAATTTTCATGACCTGCGGCTCGAAGCCCATGTCGAACATACGATCCGCCTCGTCTAGGACCATGTAAGTCACCCGACGAAGGTTGGTCACCCGACCCGAGTTGGCCGTTAAAAGGTCGATCATTCGACCGGGCGTGCACACCACGATCTCAGCCGTCCGCTTCATGTCTGCGATTTGTTCCGAGATTGGAGAGCCACCGTACGCGCATACAGCCTGCGAAGAGATGAGGAAAGAAGAGCCAAATCAAAGTCAGACATTTATCAAGTCTCGAGAGCATGTTGTAAAACGTCCAGAGATGTGCTCACCCGCAATCCGAGGACCTTGGAAAACGGCTTACAGTCCCTATGAATCTGCACAGCAAGCTCGCGTGTCGGCGTCATGATCATGGCGATCGGGCCTTCCTGACTGTCCAGAGGACGCTGGTCCTTGATGTGACGAAGCATGGGTAACAGGAACGCAATGGTCTTTCCCGAGCCCGTTTTGGCGACGCCGATAACGTCGCGGCCAGACATGATGGCGGGGATGGCCTGTGCTTGGATCGACGTCGGCTTCTCCCAGCCATTCCGCTTGATCACATCGAGGCTGAGGACGATGGCAATAACGAGCGGTCAAGCTATCGCTCAGAAAACGACTGCCAAAAAGCTAATGACGCGAGACTCACCAGCTGGCCGGCAAACCGCAATGACTCCACTTCGTTATGGGCTTCGGCGGCTCCTTGCCGCGTGTGGTGATAGCATCCATCTCGAGACGAAGTACCGCGGCTTGGTCGTCGGTCATATCGCTGACCTCCGGTGGCGGGTGATAGAATGCCTTATGGAAGGGTTCGTAGTCGACCTTGGAGTGATCCACAGCGGCCAATTCTTTCTTCTTAATCCTCTTCGCGGCCAGCCTGGAAGGTGCGAACCGGTATGGATTAGTAACAGTGTTCGACGACACCGGGAGGGACATGCGGCTCAGCCGACTCACGCTAGGATATCCTCAGCCTTCATCCCGACCTTATCCAACTCGTCGATCTCCGGAGCCTCTTCCTCCTTATCTGCTTCGCCCTCGTCCCTCCCCACGACCTCCTTGGTATTACCAGCTTTGCCGAACCTGACCTTATCGGCCTCGTTAACCTTCTTGACTTCGTCTTGGATGCCGTTCATGTATGCGTCAAGCGGATCTATCTCATCCTCCTCCATCTTATCGTCATCATTGAGGGCGGCGAGGCCAGCCATGGGGTCATCTTCCTCTTCATCTTCTCCTTCCAGGTCGCTCGCATTGCCCACTTCGCCCCCTGACCCAGGCTTGAGGAGGGGATCGACGGGCGGGAGCGAAAGCTTAGTGAGCTTGCGCGTGGGCTCGGCTGTGTCATCCATCGCTGCAGCCGAGCCGGTGCGACGTTTGAGGAAGTCAGTTCGGGCTGTCGTCTTGAGGCCGGTCGCCTTGATCGACGTCGGAGCCTCGCCGGGCTTGCTCGGAAGACCTGCAAGAGACACGAACATAATGTAAAAGGTAAATTTTGACATGCCTTCGCTGGTTTTACGCAAGCATTGTGATGGAACGCGAGCCACTCACCTGTAGCCCCCGCCGTTCCGGCTCCATCGGTGGCCCTGCCAGAAAACTGAGCGGCAACGCTCTGAGCGCGAGCCCTGGCCTCCTCTAGCGCCTTTTTGGCCTCCTGCGCCTTCTTCCATGCCTCCAGCCTCTCCCGCTTGGCTTTCTTCTTCTTCTCCTCCTCGGTCAACGCTTCGTCTTGCTTCGACGCTGAAGCTGCGGACGAAGCCGAGACGGTGGCCTTAGCGGTGGAAGACCCCGTCGCCGCGTTCGACGTAGATGCTGTGGATACGGGGGCGCACAGAGAACTGTCAGAGTTCGGGGCGACACCACGCCTCGACTCATCGGCCACGGCTTGGACGCCAGTGGCGCCGTTGGTAGCCGCCGGCGAGGGAGGCGGTAGTTCAGGACTTCGAGGACGGTCGCGTGGTCGCACGTCGTCTCTCGTCCGGTCAAATCGACTGTTCAACCTGTCCCTGCCATGCGGACGCTCCCTGTTCCTCTCCGCACTCCGATCTCTCCAGCTCGACCGCCGGTCGTGGTGCTCCCTCTCCCTCTCCCTCTCGCGCTCCCGTTCCCGTTCCCGTTCCCTGTCCCTGTGGGCATCCCTCCTGTCTCCTCTGTGCCTATCCGCATCGGCCCTTGAGGACGTAGAAGGAGAATCATGATGGCGCCTCGTCGGTGACGGATCTCGAGCGCTGCTGTGCCCTCCAGTGGCGCTATAGGAAGAGTGATGCTTACGGCGTTTGGAAGAGTACGCATCGTCGGGCGAGGGCGAGCGTCTGCGTGGAGATCTCACACTTCCCATGATGGGGTGTCAGTTCCTAGAGGCACTTGACGGCCCGGGAGCTTGAAGCGACAAACCGACGGCGGTCAGAGAACGGTGATGGTGTCGGGTCGAAAGGAGGCGAACTCTGTGGTCGCGAGACGGATGCGACGCTAGTACGCGCTCAGAGGCGGATTTAGGCGGCTGCTGCAATCCTTCGCGAAGGCGGTCCCATACAGGATATGAGCATTTATTTTCTGGAGATCACCCATTCCGTCCCGGCACATATGCTGAGGTGCGTGGCGAGCGGCTCAGCATTTCTTCGTATTCGCTTTCAGTACCGGACGGCCATTTCGCTCCAGCCGTTTGCATCACCCGTCCCACTGGCTCTCTTCACGACCATGCGCTCGCCGCCCCGAGCCCGCGGTGCTGGCGCCTCGCCGCCGGCGAAGCGGCTCAAGCTCGGTCCATCGGAACCTCAAGGGTACAGCTCTCCAGAGGCGACCAAGAGCGCTCTTCCTGTTGCTGGAGATGATGCCTTTGTTAATAGCAGCGACGCTCCAGCGAGCCCAGCGAGGCCTTCGGCCACAACCGTCGAGCGGCCTTCCATCCACGGTCAGCCAGATAAGGCTCGGCAAGGGGCAGGAAACAGGGGAGACGCGAAAAGAGCGAAATGGCGGGTCAAGAGGGTCAAGGCGCTAAAGAAGGCGCACGAGGAGTCGCTGAAGAAGATGGGGGAGGACCCGATATGGTTCGAGATCGTGTCGTTGCTGGGGAAGGAGAAGGTGGATGAGATGGTGCGAGAAGGGAAGGACTGGGACGAGCGGATGGAGGTGGGGTGGGAGGGCGAGGTCGAGGTGGTCGGATTGACCGCGCATGGTGAGAACCTGTTCGTAACCGCTTGCTCGTTCGGAATGTTAGCGAGTGTCTCAATTTTCGTCTTTGTCAAACTTGCCCGCCGGCCCTGGCCCGCACGCAGGCGACGGCTTGGCCGTAGGACCGACGGGAGACTGGATACTCGCCATCCCCTTCTGTCTTCCTGGCGAACGAGTGCGCTGCAAGGTCATTGCCAGCGAGCGTCTCCACGCTCGAGCCGAGTTTCTTGGGCTCGTCCGGCCGGCTGGGGAAGGGAACTTGCGAGACGATAACCTGGTCAAGTGCAAATACTTCGGACAGTGCTCGGGCTGTCAGTACCAGGTGAGACGTGGTGCAGCGCGTGGACACGGTTTGAGAAGGAGGTGCAGGATGGCTCACACCGGCGGAACGGTGTGTCCATGATACAGATGATTTCATACGAAGAACAGCTGCGCATCAAGCAATCCGTCGTCACGAAAGCGTTCGCCAACTACTCGGGCCTGGACGCCTCCCTGCTTCCCGCCGTCCTTCCTACCATTCCCAGCCCGAAACAATACGGCTATCGGACCAAGCTGACACCTCATTTTCAACTTCCGAGGCTCGAGAATAAGAAGAATGCTTCTCCTGAAGAGATGGCGCGAGCGGTGGAGATCGGCTTCGATAGGAGGGCGACGAAGAGGGTGATGGACATTGAGGTGAGGCCGCCGTCCCCTTACCTGCAGTGCCAGGATTCACACATGTTTGTAACGTCTAACCCGACTCGCTCCCCGGCCACTTTACAGGAATGCGCGATCGGCACGGAGACGCTCAACGAGGCCATGCCAGTAGAGCGAGAACGGGTGCGTAAGACGATCGGGTCGTACAAGCGTGGGGCGACCCTCCTGCTCCGAGACTCGCTCGCTTCGCATGATGAGCCTGCGGAGCATCAGGAGGGCGAGCGGCTCGAGTTGGAGGTGCCGAGCGTTTGCATTACGGACCACAAGGCTACGGTGAAGGAGCGCGTCGGGGGGGTCAAGTTCGAGTCACCTGCAGGTGAGTGGAAAGTGCATGTGGTAACTTGAGCAAGGGCAGACGGGATTGCGTAGACGTTCCTGACTGTTTTTTAATCGCTTTTTGGGGTGGTCAGGCGCCTTCTTCCAAAACAACCGTTCCATCCTCGGTCCTCTGACCGACTACGTGGGCGCGCAGGTGCGGGCCTCTCCCGACTCGCTTCCACAATATCTAGTCGACGCTTGTGAGTGGTTTTTTTCTTTGCTTGCTCATTCGAGCTTGTTCTTTGGAAAGAGAGATGGACGGACGTCTGACGCGCCGCGACTCGACCCTTTGGCCGTTCTCAGACTGCGGCTCAGGCCTCTTCTCGCTCACGCTAGCGTCACGCTTCGAAGAAGTGGCCGGGGTGGAGATCAGCGCGGACTCCGTGCGGTTCGCGACAAGGAATGCGGAGCTGAACGGGATCAGCAACGCACGGTTCATTGCGGGAAAGGCGGAGGATATCTTTGCGGTGAGTCGAAGGCCAGGGTCGTCGTCCTCGTCGCCTCGCGGAGGAACGGCGGCTGACTAGGGGCGTCCCTTCTTCCTTGCTGTCGGTCGGGTCCACACAGTCCATCCCTTACCCGCCGGATCAAACGACGGTGATCATCGACCCACCGCGAAGAGGATCGGACGAAGCATTCCTCTCGCAACTCCTCCGGCTGCGACCAAAGTCGATTGTCTACGTGAGCTGCAATGTTCACACCTGCGCTCGGGTGAGTCGCGCGACGGACGATGGGAGGCGTGGCCCTCACCCCTTACGGCGGTCTGGGGTTGGGAAGCTAACGCCCTCGCGTCTGTGTGCTTTTTTTTTTCTTCGTCTCGTCTGCTGTGACGATGCAGGATGTGGGCTACCTGGTGCGAAGGAGCGAGGAAGCGTACTCGATCGAATCGATCGTGGGCATGGACTTGTTCCCTCAGACGGCGCACGTCGAAGGCGTCACTGTTCTGCGGCGGCGATGAAGGCCGTCATGGTAGCTAGCTAGCCACACGCTGCGTCGTCGTGCCGTTATAGTTCTCGTCCTCGTCTTCGTCCGTTTAGCCGATCGCGTTCCATCGGGAATCTCCATATTGGCCATCTCATTAAGATTACATACAACGAGGGTAGCGAACAATGCAATGTCGACATCCGTCCGTCCGTCTGGGGGGGGAACCATGAATGAAGGTTCTTGGAACGTCTCGCATGAAGGACGGGCGGATAGGCGGACGTGACACGAGGACGTCGGCATGCCTGCCTGCCTGTCTGTCTGTCTGTCTGTCTGTCTGTCTGTCTGTCTGTCTGTCTGTCTGCCTGGTCTGTCGACCATCCTGTCCGCACGGTAGAACACCGTCCATGGGTGGTCCGAGTGTCTTGTCTGTCACGTACGGCGGGCGATGATGCATCGATCGAAAGCGCGTCTAAAAGGGTGGGTCGGTCGGTCGTGCGGCTTGTCTATTTTCTGACCGTCGATCGCCGCGTCCTCGTTTGGCCTCGAGAGATCTTGGGGACGCTTGGCGGTGAGGATGCGACCGGGTCGGATGGAACGTGCACGTGCACGTACGTAGGTTCCCCTACTGTAGGGCACGCAACGCACGCGCAGTGCGGGCCCGTCGGAGTCGTACGGGCTCAAAAAAAAAAAAAAAAAAAACAGCAATGACGGACGGCGGGCGGGTACACGCGCCGGCCGACCCGATCGATCAAGATCGCCCACTCGGCAGCCCCGGCGGACGGGCCGGGGAAGAAAAAGAAGGACGAAGGCTGCGGCGGATGGACGGGCCTGGCGCGTGCGCGGGCTGGCTGGTTGGCGGGCGGGAGGGCGGGCGCGGGTTACGTGGCGTCAAGTCGTGGACGCAACGCCACTCGACGCTTCGAGCCGAGCCGAGCCGAGCCGAGAGTGGGATGGATGAATGGATGGACGATCGATGCATGTGTGCGCTGCACGGTGAGCAGCGGTACCTGCATGTGGCAGACGGAGGCAAGGAAGGAGGCAAGGCTATGTATGGATGGCACGAGGGAAGCAGAAGGTGACGGAGACGGAGACGGAGGCGGAAGCAGAGAAGCTTGAAGTGGATGCAGGCAGAAGCTGATGATGCAGATGCACCATGCAGGCAGACGCGGGCTAACGCAGACTGACGCAGACGCAGACGCAGCCGCCGATCCAGATCCATCCAGATGCGCGCGGCATCGCCGACCGACGACCGACTGACCTACGACGTGGGTGGGTCGGCGACATGAACATAGACATGGACATGACATGGACATGGTGCAGCAGCAAACGCACAGCAAGCGCTCTAGTCTGCCAGCTAATTAGTTACTGGACATTGCAAGTCGGCAGCAGCCCGCGCTAGCGCACCGACTCGTTTTAGATCGCGTGCATGGGAGGCGTCTCCGTCGTCCGCGCGAGCGCCGGCCGGCCGTGTGTGTGCGTGCGTCACTCGACGAGCTTGACGATGACAAGGGAAGACGCAGGTGGCCACGAGTCGAGCGCGTATGGCAGACGCCGGCCGTCGTTGCCATTGCCGCCACACTAGATCCGACATGGACGCTCGAGATCGGTCGGTCGGCCGTGGAGGTGGCGAGCAGGGGCAGACGACGTACATGTATGTATGTACATGCGCGCGTATTCGACCGTCCTCCTGGTCGGTAGAATTCTACGGCGACTCCTTCCTCCAGTCTGCTCTGCTCTGCTGTGCGTTATATTGCACTGCGCTATATTGCACTGTCCTGCGCTGCCCTGCGCTGCATAGCTGGCCTGTTCTTGTGCTTGCGTGCCGCCATCCGCTCGAAAACAATCCCATCCCGTCCGAGGCTTGCGTGTGGGTGGGATGGGCTGATCTGTCTGTCTGTCTGTCGGCAGGTCGCTTGTCGGCAGCCGGTCTGGTCAGGACGCCGGTGGGCTGCCGTGTCGCGCAGACATCATATCATGTTGCCTGCCTATGTCTTACTATGTATGTATGTTGCCGCGCGGGCGGAGGCTTCATTTGGGACAAGGCTCGAGCGAGCGGGTCGAAGCCGACGTCCGTCCGTCCGCCCGCCCCGACGGCCGAAACCAGCGCTAAGTAGAACGGGGTCATGCGAGCAAGCCGAGGTGAGGCTAGAGTGAGTACATACAGCAGGGACGCCACTTAGTCGCACTCGCCAAGTTAGTTCGCCAGCGGTCGGTGGGCCGGTTAGTTTGGTGCTTAGTTCGTTAGTTAGTCGATTAGTTAGTTACCTTGACTCGACTTGCGCGTTGTCCATCCATGTCCAATTCCATGTCATGTCCATGTCCGTGTCCGTTTCCGTGTCCGGGTCCGTGTCCGTGTGTCCGTGTCCGTGTCATGTCCTGTCCCGTTTTGTCCTGTCCTATCCTGTCCTTGTCCGGTCCACGTCCCATCTATCCATGCCCATCCGCCCTCCGCCCTCCGCCTTTCGCCTCCGCCCTCCGCCCGTCCATCCACTGCCGCCTGCTAGCGTGGCGCAGCGACCGCTAAGTATGAAAGGTGACGCCAGCTCGGCATCAAGTCAAGCAAGCTCAGCCAAGTCAGGCAAAGCTAAGCCAAGCCAACTCATCAAGCTCTGAGCAAGCCCAAGCAAGGTCCCGTCATTCATCCATCCATATCCATCCCTTCCCTTTCCCTTCCCTGCGCCTGCCCCTCCTCATCAAAACCTCCCGCCTGCCCGCCCGCCCGGCTTCCTTCCTTCCTCCTCTTCACCACCATCCCATCCCATCCCAACACGCGACCCCCTCCATACATCAATCAACCCGCCGCCGCCTCCATCCATCCACTCCTTCCTCTTCGCCACCTCCACTTTTTTTCCTCCTCCTCTTCCACCACCCCCCCTCCCTCCATCCAAGCCACGCCGTCATCATCCACCTCCGTCTGACGTCGATCACAGTCCCCCGCCGTCCTTCCTTCTCTTCGCCGGCCCTTACCCGGCCACCACGACACGCGCCGAGTGAACGACGATGCCCCCCCCCTCCCATCGTTCTCATCACCATCCCACCCATCATCACCCACAGCAAGGTCCTCCTCCGCCTGGACCCCCCCAGCATGCCTCTCATCCGCACCATCCCGCTCACCCCCTACCGCCCGTCGCACACTATGCGCCCCCGCCGCCTCCGCCCATGAGCGCCGAACCTATGCCTCCCCACCATGCACCCCATCCATCTCAGTACCATCCCCACAGAGGCCCACCCCCGCCGCCCGGCGCTCATCCTTCCGCCAATCAGCCCGGTCCGCCCCCTCCAGGCGCATCTTCGCACAGCCAGAGCACGCCCATCCACACGCCTCTCCACGCACCTCAGCCTCTTCCTCCCTCCGGCGTCCTTCCAGGCGGGCCCGGCGCCCCAATGGGGGCCATGCAGCCCGGAGCCGGTCCCCCTATGAATGGCATGCCCGGTCCTCCTCCCGGCTCTGCCGCCGCCGCCGCGGCTCAGCAAGCGGCCATGATGAATGGTGGGCCGCCTCCGCCGATGGGGCACCCTATGACGGCTCACCAAATGCAGCAACACCAGCACCATCTTCACCAGCAGCACCAGCAGCAACAACAACAACAGCAGCAGCAGCAGCAACAACAGCAGCAACAGCAACAGCAGCAGCAGCAACAACAGCAGCAACAACAGCAGGCGGCCCAACATCAGCAAAATGGCGTGCCTCCTCCGCCTCCGCCGTCTTCCGCCGGTCATCCACCTCTCCCGCCGCCTCCCGGCTCAACAGGGATGCAGAACGGCGCAGGAGTGCCCATGACAGGGCCTCCCGCCGGCGCCGGCGCTCAAGGAGCACCGGGCCCCCCCACGCCGGGAAGGGGACCGGAAGGCGCCCCGCCCGGGCCTGGCGGCGCGCCGGGACAGGGGCCACCGCCGAATGGGACATTGGCCAAGCTCGCGCAGGCAAACGAGGCCGCCTGGTTGCAAATCGGTGAGTACCTGTAAAGGTCGGGAGCTTTTGGCGATTTTTTTCTCTTTCCCATCTATCTGCATCCCTTCCCGAGGTGGAGGTTTTGGCCACGAGTGAAAACTTGCCGTTCGCCAATCATGGGAAATCGAGCTATTCATTTTCGAGCGGGCGGCGTGCGCTACTTTCTTTGGATGCCGTGCTCTCCGGTATCCGATGCGTTTCGGCCACTTTTCCCTCTGACCTCGTCCGTCCTATACTTTATTTTCCTTCGCCTTCGCTCGAACAGGTCGCGTGGCGGAGCAGATGGAAGATTACGACCGTGCGATTGCTGCCTACGAGTCAGCCCTTCGGCATAACCCGTATTCCATCCAGGCGCTCAGTGACATAGCGACCGTGTACAGGGGACTGGATCAGCATGCCAAGGTGAGCCGTCAACGCGAAGCCCGTGATCGAAAAGCCAGTGCCTTCAGCCCGATCGCGCTCAGACCGCCTGCCGCTCTTTCCCCTTCCGACAGGCCGTCGACTATTTTCAACGTGTCCTCCATTTGTCTCCGGAGAACGGAGAGACTTGGGGAGCGTTGGGTGAGTGTCAGATCGAATCTTCTCGCTTCGACGCGATCGGCGCCCATTTTTGTCACTCAACAACACGGTGATTTGTCCCCCGTTCTTGGTCGCCGGCAAACGATTGCAAAGGCCACTGCTACCTCATGATGGACGATCTACAAAAGGCATACACCGCCTATCAGCAGGCGTTGTACCACCTGCCGAACCCGAAAGAGCCCAAGCTCTGGTACGGCATCGGCATTCTCTACGACCGATACGGCAGCTTGCAGCACGCGGAGGAAGCTTTCGCTAGCGTTGTGAGAATGGACCCTTGTGAGTGGCCGTTCCGTCCAATAGATGCTTCTCTCGTGCACTGGACGTGGTGTGGTCGTGAGGTTCTGCGATGCTGATTCTTTTTCGCTTTGGTCGGACTTGCGCGCGCGGGGCTTCACAGCTTATGACAAGGCAAACGAGATCTATTTCCGCCTTGGTATCATTTACAAGCACCAGCATCGGTATGATCAGAGCTTGGAAGTGAGCGTCGGTCCCCGGGACGTTAAATACTCCAGAGCCGTCCGTTTTCTTCGTGAACTGTGTGTGCTGACACGTAGCGGTCGCGCATCCGAACGGATTCGGCAGTGTTTCCGATACATCCTCAGCAACCCTCCGAGGCCTCTGACCGAGATCGACATCTGGTTCCAAATCGGGCACGTTTATGAGCAGCAGAAAGACGTGAGTCTCTTTCAGCGCTTCTTTTTCTGAGACTCACAAGCTTCTCACAGCAGCGACCGATGTGATGCTGATCATGTATGCGGTCGCCCGTCTTCCAGTACAACTTGGCGAAAGACGCCTATGAGCGCGTGCTTGCGGAAAACCCCACGCACGCCAAAGTCTTGCAGCAGCTTGGCTGGCTCTACCACCAGAATGGCGCCAGTTTCGCCAACCAGGAGTTGGCGATACAGTACTTGACCAAGAGCTTGGAGTCGGGTGAGTGGGTCGAACGAGGCGAATGGTGAGCGGCCACCGCCTTACTTATCCGGTTTCCTTCTCTCCCGGTTTCCCAGATGCCAACGATGCGCAGAGCTGGTATCTTCTCGGTCGCTCTTACATGGCCGGTCAGAACTACAAGAAGGCGTACGAGGCGTACCAGCAAGCCGTCTACCGGGACGGGCGAAACCCGACGTTCTGGTGCTCCATCGGTGTGCTTTATTACCAAATCAACCAGTTCCGAGACGCCTTGGACGCCTACTCGCGCGCCATTCGGCTCAACCCTTACATTTCCGAAGTCTGGTTCGACCTCGGCTCGCTCTACGAGAGCTGCAACAACCAGGTCAACGACGCCATCGACGCTTACCAGCGTGCCGCCGACCTCGACCCGAACAATCACAGCATCAAGCAAAGGTTGGCCCTCTTGAGGAACGCACAGCAGACCGGAGGTCAGGTTCCGAGCGCTCCCATGCCGCAGGACGTTCATCCTACGGCGTATGCCACTCAAGGTGTTGCCGGACCTCCGTCGCAATTTTCTGGGGCCCCAGCCTCCGCTCCGGCCGGAGGGCCTTCGGCCCCAGGAGGCTATCCGCCTCAGGAAGGGCCGGGAGGAGGTGCGCGCGGACCGCCACCGCCGCCGCCGCCGCCGCC
Organism: Peribolospora baueri; assembly: GCA_029717555.1. Lineage (NCBI taxonomy): Eukaryota > Fungi > Basidiomycota > Peribolosporomycetes > Peribolosporales > Peribolosporaceae > Peribolospora > Peribolospora baueri. The sequence goes on along the minus strand of JAMDHS010000036.1, from coordinate 184,540 downwards.
CATCGGCGAAGGTGGCGATGGTCCTCGACAGCTCCCAGGTCCAGGACTGCCACCGCGCCCGCCCTCGCCCGCTGGTCAAGATCCGTTCCGCGGTCAGCCGCCACAGATCGCCAACATTGATGACCGCGGGACCAAGCCGCCGCCTCATACTCCTCTCGCTCCTATGGAGGTCGAGCATGCGCCGCCGCCGGGCCACTATGGTCGTCCTTCGCCGCCGCCGCCTCCACCGCCACCGTTGAGACATGAACCTACCGGTCCGCCTCCGCACGCGCTTCCACCCCATGAGCGCGGTCCCTCGCCGGGCCCCGGACCACACGACCGTCGGTATGGCCCTTCGCCCTCGCCGCGCACCTCGCCCAGGACGAAGCACGAGCAGGGCTACCCTCCTCCGTACCCGTCTCAGCACGGCTATACCCCGTATCCTCCTGATGGCAGGTATGGCCCGCCTCCTTCACACCATCCAGTCTACGACGAGCGAGATCGGAGAGATTGGGGGAGGAGCCGGGCTGCCGTCGAAGGTCAGGCTCGGACCGGCGCGTCACCGGGCCAACACTACCCTCCGCCCGCTGCGTACGGTCGGCCGCCGAGCGCACACGGCGGCCCCCAGTCACCGTCGCGCGAGAGTAGGCGCATGTCCGGAGGCAGGCCGCCTTCGCCTGGCGGCTACCCTCCGCCTCCGCCGCACGGTCGACACATATACGACGCTTCGCCTTACGAGCACGACCGCCGGTACGATCCGCGTAACGACCGGCCGTGGGGCCCTGAAAGCTCGACCCAAGGTGGCTATTACGGCGCGCCGCCGCCGCCGCCGCCTCCCTCTTCCTCTACTCCTTCTCGAAAGCAGGTGTACGCGGGCGAGGCGCCTGAGCGAGAGAGGGGAACGGTCGAGTGGGCCAGACAAGAAGGCGGCGAAAGCGGAAGCGGCGCGATGCACCCTCCGCCCGCGGCTACCGCCGCACCACCCCCTTCGTCCGACAGCGGCGCGCTCACTCCTCAGCCGGCGACCAAGGGCAGGCCCACAAGGGGAAGGGCTAGTGGTGGTGGTGGTGGTGGTGGCGGCGGTGCGAAGGGAAAGGAGGAGGCCGGGTCGGGAGCGAGGGCTCGCGTCTCTGCCAGTCCGATCGGCTTCGAGAACGGGAGCGGAAACGGGAATGGGAGGAAGAGGAAAGAGCGGGTGGATGAACAGGGTGCCACCGCCGCGGCGACGTCTGGCTCGCCGAGCGCTGCCCATGCTCGGAGCGCTCCTTTGAGCTCGGGCAGCGATCGCAAATCTTCGACGTCGGGAGCGGCGGGTAGGAAAGAGGAAAACAGGCCACCCTCGACTGGCTCATCGCCCTCTCGCGCCAAGTCGCCTCCGGCGAGCCCCAGGACGTCGTCGTCCTACACCAGACCCGGGCCCCCTCCTTCTAGGCTCGTCGACGAGGACTATGACGACGGCGCCGCCGACGCTCTCATGGGTCTCGCCGGCGCTGCATCTGCTCGGGCCGAAGTCAACGGTGGCTCCAGTGCTCCTCATAGCTCGCCTTCGAGAAGCGCCACCGCCGCCGCGCCTCGACCCCGCTCCGGTGGCGGCCGGTCAGACGCTGACGTTCCCGGTGCGCTCGGAAAGCGAGCACGGGACGACGAGAGAGGCCCGAGCCCGGCTCAAGGGCACAGGGACGACGCGTCAAAGCGAGCTAGGAGCCGATCTCCTCCTCGGTCTCCCGGTGCTCCGCCCGCGTCCTCCTCGTCGGCGGCCGCTGGCGTCGATGCACCTCTGCCCACTGTGCCGGCGGCGACGGCGGCTGGCAGGAACGGGCCCGCGGCGCCGACAGAGGAAGACGAAAAAGAGGCCGGAGAGGTAGACGAGCTGGATGACGATAACGAGGACGCCGAGGCGGCGGCCGCTGCCGCGACGGCTACGTCCACGTCCACGTTTCCGCCATCCAAATCTGCCAGCGGTGCGGGTGCGGGCGCAGGACCGTCGAGCGCAGCAGGCACAGAAAAGGAGTCTGGTGAGGTCAGTCGCGCTCAGACGCCGACGGCCGCGGCGGGAGGGCAGGGCGATAAGTCCGGCTCGGCGTCGGCTTGATCGGTTGTTGGAGCCCATTGCATCGGGTCGTTTGGATAAGCGTTTTTTTCTTTTCCTTTCATGTCGAATTCTTAGGCTTTTTTGATTCTTGATCCGGTCTTTCGATTCCATTCGCGATTCGATTCGTTTGGCCTCCTCGTACGTCCTGTCCTGTATATGCTTTCTATGCCCTCCATCGAACCAACCTTCCTCGTTCCTTCTTTTTCTTTGAAAATTTTTCATCGCCCTCTTTTTCCTTTTCTTCCCCTCTCGTCCCGCCATACCCTCCTCTCCTCTCTCGTCCCCATCCCATCCTTCGCATCCATCCGTCTCCCATTCGATTCGTCTCGGTTCGCTTCTCCGCTGGTTTTCGGGCGGGCCGACCGAGGGGCAGCAAGGTCGAGCAACGTCCACGTCACGTACGTAGTAGTGTAGTGAAAGGCCGATCGGCGGGTAAGATGATGTAGCCGAGAACGCTGAATGGTAAAGCAACCAAACGGGCAATAGCAATAATAGCAATCAAATGGCAACGTCGATGAATATAACGTGACGGCCATGTCGTGTGAGGAGAAGAGAGACTCTTGGTCGGAATGGGCGAAAAGGGGAGGATTACGTTCGTTTTTCGACGGACGACGCCGAGGGTCGAATCACCATACGCACGGCACGGTGTGTGTATGTTGCGACGTGCACGCACACATCCCATTCCCCTCCAGCGCCGTCGAGCACTCGCTCGAGCGGCTTGCTCGCACAGTAAGTACCCTGTTACATGGTCCGGGAGCGAAGAAGCCACACCAGTCCTGCCCCGCCTGCCCTCCTGCCCGTCGCCGCCTAGAAAGCCAATGAATGCGGAGTCGAGCCCGAACGCGCCTTCAGGTCCGGCTGGGGGATGATGGATGGCCCCGTGCCCGTGCCCGTTTCGTTTCGTTTCGTATTCTCCCTTGCCGGACAGGACGGGACAGAACCGACTGGCCAACTAAACTGGCTTACCGAAAGTCGCTCTGGAGAAGAGTGGAGGCGCCGCACCGTATTTGTACATGTCTAATTGGCTGCTGGATTGCAGAGGAAGCGGGGCGGGATGGAAAGAAGGGACCGAACGGAAGGAGAGGTGGTCGCGTACATATGGACAGACGAGGCGGTGTGATGGCGGCAAGACCGAATTTTGTCATCGCTATAAGAGGAGAGCGTTTAGAAACCTGTGCAAAGAATAGAGAAAAGAGAGATGAAAAGAGCAGACACCAAAACGGGTGGATGGGCGGGGCCGTCCTCCGCGGGCAGAGGGGAAGACAGAGAAGGAAGGGGGTGATCACTCACAGCAATCGCAGTCGAATGGACAAAGTGATGTGTCTGACCGGGCGGCAAGGAAAGGACGACGGGTGAGCCAGGCGGTCCGACGGAAAGGCGCACGCACAGGCCGTCTCGTCTGCGTACGCCGAAGCCGACCACACGGCAGCGACGAGAACAAAGATGGGCGCCCCCGTCCCTTTGCCAGCCTGCGTATACGCATCTCACTCACCGCCGCCCTGTCCAATCTTGAGCTCGTCCAAGGTGTAGATGGGGTAGCCTTCCTCCGTTCGTTTGCCTACAGAGACGCACGAAGACAGAGGTGGAGCGAAGCGCCGGAGAAGTCCGTCGAAGGGAATATAATGCGATGGAAGACCGATGGAATAAGCCAGGGAAGGAGTCAGCGGTCTGTCTGAACAGTACTTTCATACGAACAACATCTCTCTTAATGCTCGCTACAGCGAAGGAGAGTCGGCGTAGAGGCGGCGGCGGCGCAAAGACCGCCAAGAGGCAACTCACGAGACGACCCCCTCGAATCGACAAAGTCCCTGTCCTCCTCCGGCACAAACTTTGTCCCCATCTTTCCCGCTCCCCCTTTTTCTGCGGCTCGCCCCTTCGTAGCCGTCGACGTTGATCCGCCAGCTACGGCGGTGGAGGGGTCCACCACCGTCTCGGGCATTCGTCTACGCTTCTTCCCGTCGGCGGTGGAGGTGGTAGTGGCAGGGGCGGCACCGTCCTCGTCCTCCTTCTCGTCAACCTTCGTCTTCTTGCGCTTTTGTACCTTTACCCCTCCCACGTCTGGCCGAACGTCCTGCTCTTCCTTCTCCTTCTCCTCCGCGGCCTTTCGCTTCTTCGTCTTGCCGCCCTTCTTCTTCCCCTCTTCCTCTCCCGTCGAGCTCGTTGCAACTCCATTCCCAGCTCCGGCTTTCTCCTTGCCCTTGCCCTTGCGAGCGAAGATATCGTCAATCTCCGTGGACGCCTTGACGCCCTTCATGGTCGTCGTCCTCGCTGTGAAGATTGTGGTTGGAATGCTTGGCTCTGGACGGGATGGACTCACTGAAGATCACCTCGAGATCGGCCGTTTTGCCACGTGGTCGATGCAAATCCAAGTCAAGACGGGTCATTGAAATATCCATTTATTATTCGTCAGGCACGGGCGACTGCTTTCTTCTGGATTGCTATGATGCAAGCCGAATTGGGTCGCGGGCAAGGTGGGTATCATGCACAAGCCGTCCCCGTCCACGTAAAGTACAAAACATCTACCGCGCGAGTCGGCTTATCGCTTGGAAAACACTCGGCCAGACAGACGTCCATAACGGCCGCCAACAGGTCAGTCCGTCGATCAGTCGTGAGGCAGGAAGGAATTGTAAAAGGCTTTCCGCTTCTGCTCGTTCTGCTCGAGCCACGTCTCTGCGAGGGGCTCAAGGAATCGACCTGTGGATGCGATGGCAGCCGAAGCGGTGGACGGCCTCTTGTCAGGTTAGAGCAGCTGAGGATACAGTCGTCTCGACAGGCAACAGACGCGACGACCCCTCACCACATACGCACCTGGTGAACCGGCGTACACAGAGTGAGAGGGAACGACAGTATTTGGGGCAATCACCGTGTTGTCAGCTATTCGGGCGCAGTCCTTGATGATGGCGAATCGACCCTTTGTCGCATAGACGGGGGGATGATGGCCGTAGAGTTAGCAAAGCACGGGATTCGACCAAGGTGCGTCAGAGATGATTCGAGCTCACAATGACACAGTTTCTTCCTATCTCTACGTGACTGCCCACGCTGGCGGCCTCTAGGATAGTGCCGGCACCTACGATGACGTGATCACCAATCTTCATGGGGTAGTAGGAAAACACGCTGTAGAGGCCAGGGCAGAGAAATCGATGTAGATAGCTGAAAAAAGACCGCCTGGCGGGAAGGAGAGCGCTTTTGACCTGCGCTACCGTTTACTCACCCCTTGTAGGTCTTGTAAGGTGGTCGGATGACAGACCCCTCCCCCAGCACACAGTACTTGCCAATATTGATCACCACCGCATTACCGATGCTAGAACCCGCCCTCTTTAGATCTCCTCGCACGATGCAGGACGTCTGCAGGATACATTTGCCGCCTAGGATGATGTTTTGTGAGCCAAGGATCACTGAGCGCCGGGAGACTTTGTTGCCAGTACCGGCCTAAACGGATTATATGGAAATGAGTGACGAAAGGTGGGGGTACGCTCAGCCAAGATTACGAGATGGAATAGAGACAAAACCTCGTGGTGGCTCGACGGAGGGGAGGGAGCCAGATTCGACGCTTACCGTTTCGATGTACTCGGCGCGACTATACGTGTTGAGCGATCTAGGCGCCATCCTTCGTCCTTCGCAGCGTCGTTCCTACAGCCAGTCCTACCTCCTCCTTGACCAGAGCCTGAAGGTGAAGACGGCGGAGGAGCAGGTTGGTTCGAGGGTTGTTGGAGGTAGTCCAAATATTGCGGTTTGGAAGCCAAGAAGTAATAATACCATCCGTGACGGGTACGACGTCGTGACGTACTGCGGCGACCACCGCACGTCCCACCTGCTCAACTCTGCCAGGCAACATCACGACCAACCGGATAGAGTAACCAAGGAGGCACCGGGGATGTCGGCGGGCCAGCGACGCGGCAGACGAACAGGAGAAGCGGAACAGAAGCGGGAGGGGGAGGATCAGCAAAAAGAACCTTGGCAGAAAATACTATGGAAGAAGCAGGACTACCCAGACAACTTCGTTCCGCGCTCTTTTCTCGGTCAGCTGAAACGCAACGGTGGGTGGTGTGGTCTGTCTAAAAGAAGTAAAGCTTGGGTCGTTTCTTATATCTAGGTGGAAAAAGTTGACCATTGCTCAGCGTTCTCCTTTCGCCAACATGTACCGTTCACAGCCAACTACCGCCCCTACGCCTACACTCCTCTGGTTCTGTCCTCCCTCGCCATAACCCAACACTTTTCGTCTATCCTGATATTTGTTTCCCTCTTTGTCCGGCTCTACCACGGCTCGCTGGAGGCCAGGACGCTGGTTTCGTGGGGCTCTTTTGCTACCGCTGCCGGGTTGTACGCCTGGGAAACGGTCTTTGGGAAGGCGGAGGATGGAAAGCGGAGGAGTGGAACGAATGTGGGATGGGCGAGGCGAGGAAGAGGTGAGCTAGGCTCGTATGTAAGACGAACGTGAAGCGTCGTCTGTCCGCACTCGATGCGCTCACCATCCGCGTCTTGCTCTCTTACCCTTCCGCCACACGTCCGATTATTTCCGTAGTCCTCTCTGCTCTCCGTTCCTCTCTCGTCCTAGCAGTAACCCTTCTGTCCGTTTCTCCTGTCCTCCGCACTCTCACGGAGGCCACCACATCCGATTCTATCTGGGCGATGTCGGCTGCTTTGTTTTGCATGAATGCCGTTTTGGCGGAGTACGGCAGGGGGGAGGTCAAAGGTGGTGGAAGGAGGTGGGTTGTGACGTCCCCTCCGCAGAGAGGGCTGTTTGCCCCCCTTGTCGGTGTCTCATCTTCTTTCTGTGTTGCATTCACTGTCCTCAGCCTCTCTTCGACGCTATCCCTCAACGCCGGCATCTCTGCATCGGTCGTGCTGGCCTCCCGTCTGTCATCCGATCACGATGTATTCGCGCTGATCTTGTTCGCCGTACAGTGGTTTGCTCTTTTCCCTCTGGGCAGACGGTATATGCGCGTGGGTTGTCGTATTCACTTTTGATGGCCCTTGTCGTTCGTCGCCTACCTGCGCTCATTATTATTGCCTTCGCGTCGACCGCATGTTCGCTTCACTCAATATGCAGTCACTACCTCCACCGGCATCTCACTTGTTCGATATCATCCTCTCCATCGTCCTCCTCGCCTTCACCTTATACCTTCTCGTACCCCTCTCTGCCACGGCGGCGTTCGCCTACATTGTCAGCGTCGTCCTCGTAAGCTTTGCTTGCCCCGCGTGGCTCGTGGGAGCTCAGAAGTGGAAGAAGTGGGTTTGCATATGCACACTCGCTTTCGGGATAGACGCGGCGACTGACGTGCTCTACTTTGCCAACCTCTCCACAGCGAGATCACAGGACCTTGGGACCCGGCGGTCCCAAAATTGAGGGTCAGATCGGATTCCCTTGTAGTTCCGAAGACGAAGACGGATTAGATTGTAACATTATGGAAACAGTCGGGACGAGGATTAGTCTTCCCACGATATGTCCGCCTATGGCCGAACCCAAGTCCGAGTCCCGAGCCGGGCACCGCGAAGAGTTACGAATAACGGAAACGTTTCTCCTCCACCACCACCATCAACCGCCTCTCCTTCTCAACCTCGCCCGTCCGATTGTGGATCCATTACACTCGCTCTTCTTTCTGTGTACTTTTTTTGTTTTTTAATTGTTTCTCTCTCGCACGTAGACTTAGCTAGTAACCACCCGCAAAGCCAGCCATGTCGTTGGCACTCTCTCACACGAGGTCGATCGGATTGCTCGCAAGCAGGAGCTTGCTCGCTGCCAGTCGACCACGGCAAGGTGAGCTTGTAATTCATAATGCGCTCCATGGCCTAATTGCACAGATTCCAGGATTAGGCTGCTGACTCGTACTCGCCGCCCTTCTGACACTCCCTCTTTTCTCGTCACCACCAGCCTCGTCGCTCGCATTCGTGCGCTTAGCGACAGCCCAGCTCGGCTCCGCACGATCGCCGTACCTCTTCACGGCCGATGAGCGAAGACGGCCGGGTCGAACAGCCGCGACCCCTCTCGTACTCGCCCGTTTTGCATCTTCCTCCCCTCAGTCGCAGACCCAACTGTCTCCCCCTCGATCGCAATCCAGCTCCACAGCAACGCAGACAACGACTCCCAAAGCTGAATCTCAGTCTTCGTTGTCTTCTCCAGCACAGGCGGTCGCGGAGAAGAAGGAAGAGACGGGGAAGGAATCTTCCTCTTCCACAAAGGCGCTAGCCACGCCCAAAGAGCCTCTTATGAAGCGCTTGTGGATCTCCGTCAAGGATGGTGCCATCCACTATTGGCATGGTACCAAGCTGCTCGGGAAAGAAGTCAGCATTTCGGCGAGATTGCTGAAGAGGGTCATGTCTGGATATACTTTGACGAGGCGAGAGCACCGTCAGGTGAATTCACGGGGCCAGTCCTCCGCCCCTTTTTCTTCTACTTCCATTTGACCAAGAGAGCCTTAGTTTGCTTACATAGACTCCTTGATTTTCTACCGCACAAACCTCTCTCCGCGCCTCACAGCTGAAGCGAACAATGCAAGATCTCCTTCGCCTCATCCCTTTCATCCCCTTCATCATCATCCCGCTCGGAGAACTACTCCTCCCCGTTGCCATCAAGGTCTTCCCCAACATGTTGCCGAGCACGTTCGAGGACAAGTTTGCTGCTGTAAGTTTGATGCGCTAACACTGCACGATCATCTCATGTACCCTGCTTGACGGCGCACGTGTCTTGCACTGGTAATCTCGGCCGGTTTGGTTACCTAGGAAGAGAAGAAGCGCAAGCTTCTCAAAGTACGCTTGCAGATGGCCAAGTTCCTGCAGGAAACTATTCGCGAGTCTGGCATCAAGGCTTCGGCGATGATTAAGAACTCGGAAGAGTTCAAAGAGTTTTTCCGCAAGGTAAGCCGTCGCATCTCCTCCTTCATCTTCACCTTGCTAGGCGGTGGTCGAAGTGCTTATGATTCTGTCTCCTCTTATATATCTGCCATCTCATATAGGTCCGCGCGACCGGTGAAGAGCCGAATCGGGACGACATCATCAAGGTGGCTAAGCTCTTCGAGGATGACCTCACCCTCGACAACCTCTCTAGGCCCCAGCTCGTCAGCATGTGTCGATACATGGGCATCAACGCGTTCGGCACGGATAACTACCTTCGCTATCAGATTCGGCACAGGTTGACGACTATTAGACGAGACGACATCGTGCGTCGATTTCATCGCTTGCTATCAGATGCTGCTGGACAGCGGTCTAACTTTGAACCCCCTCTCCCGCTTACAGGCCATCGCGACCGAAGGCGTCGATTCGCTGACGATTCCGGAGCTGCAGTCGGCCTGCCAGTCCCGCGGTATCCAGACCGTTGGCCTCTCCCCGGCGCGGCTGCGTGAGGAGCTAGAGCAGTGGATCGATCTGCACGTTCGCACGCGCATCTCCGGGACGTTGCTCATCCTCAGCAAGGCCTTCAACTACGGACATCAGGACGATAGTCACCTGAAGAGCCTGGAAGCAACGTTGAGCTCTCTGCCCGATACTCTTGTTCGTACCTCTTTCCCGTCGATTGCGCAGCTAGGAACCGATACAGCAAGGGTATACTCTAACGTCCGTATCACCTTTCCCTCTTTCCGGCCACATCTCGTAACAGCTCAACGAAGCCGAGCTCGAAGTATCTCCGGACTCTGCGACATATAAGCAGAAGCTCGAGGTCCTGGAGCAGCAGGAGGATCTTATCGAGGAGGAGCGTGGGCAGGAGGCGAAAGAGGAGGAGGCACGCAAGGCGGAAAAGGAAAAGGAGAGAGAGCGGGAGGCTCAGAAGGAGAAGGAGACGCCCGAGGCGGAGAAGGAGGAGGAGAAGGCCAAGGAGATGAAGCCCGAGCGAGAGGTGAGTCATCGTCTCCCTGGTGTCAAATCAGTGCTTCTCAAATCAGTAGCGACTCCTCGACCGGGGCGATACAGGCAGTGGTACCTGATGCTGACGCTTTGGTGTTCACATCACATTCATTCGTTCCAGGAGGTACTACCCGAGGAAGACGCACGCATGACGAAGGAGCAACTCCACGAGCTTGGCGAAGCCTGCGCGATCCTGTCTGCCAAGTCGGCCGTCTTGAAAGAGCGTGAAGAGCTGGCACACCTCATGAACGAGGTGGTCCAGACTGAAGAGGTGAGACTGAGATGCGGCTCGGATAAAGCGGGTCCTCCTCCGAGCTAACTGACGCATTTCTACTTCCTTTCCTTTCCTTGCTCGTGCACACAGGGTGAGCAGCCGCAGCAGCCGCAGGAGCAAGAGGATAAGCAGAAGGCAGCAAAGGCCGAAGGCGGGGAAGCCGAAGCGGCGCCGCCAACTTCGCAGACCGCCGCACAGCGCTCCCTTGCCAAACGGGTACGGGTGTTGTTGGAGAAGATTGACAAACAGTTGGAGGAGTACGACAAGGAGTTCGGGAACCGTATGAACACGATTCAGACCAACGAGCAGGGTCAGATCAGCGTCGAGGATCTCAAGCAGGCTCTTCGAGTTATTCGACACCGTCCGGCGGAAGAGGAGATCGAAAAGCTCGTGAAGAAGCTTGACATCGATCATGACGGGCTCGTACCGCTCGACCACGTCCTGGACCTCGCAAGAGAGGAGATTGGGCTTGGGATCGTTCGGACCGAGGACGCGAAGGATATTGCTGGGCAAGGCAAGCAGCTTTTGAAGGACGGCGAGGTGAAGGAGGAGGAGAGGCCGAGGAAGGAAGACATCGTCAAGGAGGAGCATAAATAAATCATTAGCCCCTCCCTACCTTCCATTCTCTCCCTCAACCGTGAGGTTATGTGGCCATCCTCCAAGCCCTTCTCTTCTACAAACGTAGTCGTCCATTTATTCATCGATTCAGCCATCCATCTGCATGGTTCCGTCATGACCATACATAGTGCCTGTATCCTTAAGCCAGTCTTTCGGTTCACTTGTCTCTCCAACCCCACTCCCCATCCTTCACTTCTTCTATCTCTCGCCTGTTCGTCGCATATGGCCAAGACAACTCAGTTCCCTGGGCGGCCATCGTCTATTGGCAGTCAAAACGAACCTCCCCACATTCAAAAGAGGCAAGCGTGCAGGTGCTGTTTCTAGACGTGGTACGTATCCACAGTCATGTTACGAGGAGGGAAGAGGCCGGAAATACTGTATACATCATCTATCTAGAAAGGAAGGGATGGTCGCGACTTGGCTTTCTCTTCCGCCTTCGCCTGAAGAGGGAGACGAAAACGCGAACGATTATGAGCTTCACTCTGACAGCTACGCGGTAGACCCGGACATCCCCTTCCTGGTCGTCCGAGGACGGCTAGTGCCGTCCTTGGTCCCTCTCTGAGGTACTCACCGCTTTCCAGCCGGCGATAGTAGCCTCCATCCCTTCCATGCTCTCCTTCGTCCTCCGTTGCCGTCTAGGGGCGTCCCTCTCAGCTTTTGTGCCCTTGAACAGTCGCTTGCTGACCTTCCCTTCGTAAGGTCCCCTCCTATCCAACGATACTGTTCGGCCTTCCGCGTCCTTGAACGTTGCCGTGGACGGTTTTCGGGTTCCGTCGGAGGCGACTTCGGGTGCTGCGGAAGGAGTGAGAACTTCGATGCCTGCCCTGGCGAGGATGCGCGACACCTTCGGAGAAGCTGGCACGTCTTCCACTCGTCCCGACTGGATCGCCTTCTTGGCGAGCACGGCCTGTCGTCGGAGGGAGTAGCGCGGGGGGTTGTAATTGCCAGTGCGCGGATTTGGGGAAGGCGTAAATGGGTTGCTGTTCGTGTTGGCGTCGTTGGAGCTGGAGTCAGCGGTTCGAGCAGCAAGAGCCTCCTCTCGAACCAGGAATCGGTCGAGGACGTCGAGGCCCTTACGGGCTAGAACTCGGGCGCCCTGTGTTCGCGAGGCGGCCATGGTGCTGTCGTTGTGTGATGAAGGAACTCGATGTCGTTGGAAGAAGAGCGGTCGTGAGATTCGATGGTGTCGATACTAGAGCCGCCTGAACCCGTTTATTCCCGATATGCCGCAGTCAATTTTTGAGTGGGTGCCTGCGATGCCGTTCAGTTAAGCATTCAGGGCCCTCTTCCGGTCCTTTTGCCCTTTAGTCGTTTCTCCATCAGCTTGCTACTCCTCCTCGAGCTCGTTGCACGCCATGGGATTAGCGGGCCGCCGCGAAAAGCAGCGGATTGGACCCGACCCTCGCGGCCACAGCTGGGTGTCGAACAAGGACTCGTATGGCCACCGAATGCTCGCCCAGATGGGCTGGGACGCTGGCTCGGGCCGCGGGCTCGGCCTCGAGGGGACGGGCACGTCCAAGCACATCGCCGTCGCGTTCAAGCAAGATTTCAAGGGCGTTGGAAGTCAGCGCAGGGAGAAGGAGCTGAGGGAAAGCGGCAAGGCAGGCCCTGAGGCTTGGCTGGGCAACAGCGACGCCTTCGGCGCTTTGCTCGCCAAGCTCAACGCTGTCGCGCCTGCTGCTCCGGGGTCTGTGGAGTCTGTGAATATGGACAGTCTTTCGCCGTCGACAATGACCCCACCGACGGAAGGGGTTACAACCGACAATGCTGCCCGGAAGCGCAAGCGAGCAGACGGCGCAGACGGTAAGAAGGAGAAGAAGAAGGGCAAGAAGGACAAGAAGGGCGAGAAGGCCGAAGGGAAAGTGGATAAGACTACCGAGGCGACTGGTGTTGTCAATTCCCAGGCCATCGACGTGCCCCACCTCTCGCCTACTGAGACGAATTCCACGGTCGTCGCAGAGAACGTTCCTACTGCTCCGAAGCCAGTGCGATTAGCGTAAGTTGGTGCATGATTTGATCATGTGCTCGAAGGCATCACAGGAATGACATTCCAGTTCCTGTCCTTTCTTACTTTTGCGCAAAGTCACCGAGCCAAGTTTTTGGCCGCAAAGCGACTCGTTGGGGTTAATATGCTGTCGGTCAACGAGATCCTCGGCATCTCTGCCTCCACCTCCGGGACGTCGTCTCCCGCTACTCTCTCCTCCACCCCTGCTCCAGTGTCTCCTCCAGCGGCCAAAGTGACTACTCCAGCCGAACCGCCCAAGGAGGAGACGAAGGCGGAGCGAAAGGAACGCAAGGCACGCGAAAAGGCAGAGCGAAAAGCCGCACGGAAGCTGGAGGGGAAGAGAAAAAAGGACAAAGGGAAGCTGGCGTTCCAGGATGCAAGGAACGAGGAGGACGATGAGTCTTCCTCTACGACGACGAACGATGAAGAGCCTACTGCCACTAAGCTGGAGCCTATCTCGACCGCGCCAGCCAGTTCTTCTCAGCAAGGCACCCCCGCTGGTACGACACCATCAACGTCGCTAACTACGCCTGCACCGGACCCCGCAACAACGACTTCGACGAACAACGGCGCAGAAGACCGAGTCCAGATAGCGAACAACTCTGCCGGCTTGTCTGTACAAGAGTACCTCTCTCGCAAGCTCGCGGCTCGGAAGGCCGCCGTAGCCATTGCTAAGGCGAAGAGGGAAGGTAGGGCGGGCCCTGTGACGGTCGAGAGCGCAGCGACGGCTCATACTAGGAGCGGGAGAGAGAAGAAGGGGGAGGGAAAGAAGACTGTTTGGGTTGTCGGAGAAGAGGAGGAACAGGAGGAGCAGGGAGAGAAGGACCTTCGTAAGGACGAAGAGGGCCGGGATGTCGCTGTGGGTGCGGCAGAGCCTGCCGTGTCGCTTAAAGGGCCTGCAGACGCCAAGCTAGCGACAGGGGCGGAAGAAAAGAAGGAGAAGAAGAGGAAGAAAAAGCGAGAGGCAGGCGAAAGGGATGAGGAGAGGCAAGATGGAAAGGAGAGGGAGAAGGATAAGAAGAAGAAACGACGACGAGATGGAGACACCGACGTGGAGGTGGACGACGGCGGGTCCAGACCCAAGAAGGAGGGGGAGAAGCGGAAGAAGTAGAGCAGGGAAGGCGAGAAGAGCGATGAATGAACGGGGATGGACGTGTGGAGTAGTCTTTGGTTATACCGGAATTCATGGGACATTTCACGCTGGTCTCAGTTTGATCAGTGGTCCTTCGCTTTTTTTTTTTAACAAGTGGGCGGCGGGCACCTCTCCTCTCGGTCGACGGTATAAAATGCCTGCTGTCCGCCCTTCAGCCTCCCTCCCTCTTCATCCTCAAAAATTTGGGCCTCTGAGCGAAATGAGCCCACGACGTCGCTCCATCAACACAACAACAAAGACCTTCCATCCAGGGTAGGCCAAAACGAGCTAACGTACATTGGATTGAGTACAACAGGCGGACACGGCCACCGCGAATGATGATTCAAGAGAAAAGTTCTACAAGAGAGTCGAGCGAAAGTCAAGCGAACGTAAAGACAGTGAAGCAAGTGTTAAGAGAGTCAAACGAGTGATCTGTGTGATCGGCAGCGTGACGTGGAGTTTTGGGGCAAATGGAGCCGAAAGGGCGGGAGTGGCCAATTCGCAGAGGGAGAAAGAGGAAGGGCGTCGTACGAACTGCACGAGGCTTAACTAACAAGGGCGACACCCTGTCGCCCGTGTCCGCGCGATGCCACTCAGGTCACCCTCCTCGGCACGCCTTGACCGATAGTGGCAGAGAAAGGTAGGTGCGGTGTCGACCAAGGCTCCGTAGAGCGAGCGGAAGCTCCAGCTCTAGCTCCAGCGCTGATGCCACCCGCCTTGGCCTTGGCCTCCCACTCTAACCGCTTCTTCTTGACGTTCACATTGTGCAGGGGATAGGGCTGGCCTCCTTGGAAGGGGACCCTTGGATCTGAGCTGTCGAAGAAAGGCGTCCAGCCGTTCTTCAAAGTCGGCGATGACGTAGGTGGCTGCGCCGAAATTTGTAGATGTGGTTGTGGCTGCGCGGAAGGTTGCGGTTGCGGTTGCGGTTGCGGTTGCGACTGTGAGAGTGCTCCCCAAGAGACGTCGACGCTCTTGCTGCAGCGGCGGCGGCGGCGGTCGTCCTCGTGCTGCTGGCCATCGTTATAGTCGTTATGGGATTGGACCGGAACAGGGGCAAAGAGCGAGGACAGCGAGGGCTCACTGTCTCGTCGCGGGATCGCCGAGAGCTGGTTGTTGGAACATTCAGCGTTGACAGTCGTCCAGGTCGAACCTGGCAATCGCGTCGCAACCACTCGGTCCTGAGCTGTCAGACTACTACCGCCAGCCGAAACCATCATCCCCGCCGCTACCGCGGAGGGATTGGCGTCGCTCGTCCTACGCCACTCGAGGATATCTCCCTTGGTAAAACCGCTTTTGCCGTGTTTGGAGGGCGGTTTGGAGACGGTCGCGGCGGCAACGTGTCGCTGGAGCGCGTTTTCGCCGCGTTGAGAGGAGAGAGGAAATGATGAAGAAGGCGGGAGAGAGGACATGTTGGGCAGTTTTGGCGGCGCCGGCGAAGGGATTGAGGTGCCGTGAGATGCAGGCGACCTGATATGGGCGGACGGACGCCGGCGACCCGAAGGATGACCAGGATAGGTCGTTTTCGTTGCTGAACCAGAGCTCTCAGTGGCATCTCTTCCGCCCTCTTCCGCTGAATCGCCAAAGCCGGACGAGCTTCCTCGATGAGACCCAGTGGTTGAAGAACTATTCGTCCTCGGCTCGGAGTGGCGGCGAGCGCGGCTCCGTTCGGACCGAGAACGCCGTTTTTGACCACTGCGACCTTCCGACTTTTGACCGGGGGACGAGACCGAGCGCTGCTTCGTAGTACTGTTTGACCTTTTTCTACTCCGAGGGGGTGGAGGAAGGGCAGTCTTGCCTGCGTTGACGAAGAAAGCGGAAGGCGATGATGATGCGAGGTTGAGTTCGGTGGGAATGCTGGGCATGGCACGCATGGCTGGTATGTCCGGGACGGAGAGAGAAGGGTGGTCTGGATGGAAAGGGTGGAAGAATACGCCAGCAGGTTGCCGACCGTGCAAGCCGAACGCAAGTCGACTGCCACCGTCTTCCCCGCGCGCCTCCATGTCAGCTCGGATAGCCTCGATGGCGTCTTCTCTGGAACCGAGCGACTTCTTCCTCGCCCTTTCCCACGTCGCCTTCTCCTGTTTGTCTCTCTCCCTCCTCAATGCCTCCTCCCTTTCCTCCTCTTTTGCGCTCCTCCTGCGCTGCCCAAATGTCTCCATCACTGGCATGGCGTAGCCGAGGACGGCCACGCTCTGAGGGACGACAACCTGCACCTCCTCCGGCGGCTCTTCTTCTTCATCTTCCTCCGAGCCGGCAGAGATCGCCAGGGAGCGGCGAGCCGAAGGCGCAGCCTCCGTCGTCTGCCCTCGTGCGGTCGGGCGAACATCTAATCTACCATCACGACGAGCAGCGCCTTTACCCAGTGGGCTTTGCGCACGGCCGCTCACCAAGGCGTCAAAGTAGGCATTGAGGCCAGCTTCGACGTGAGCGAGCGGCCCATGGCCTGATGTAGGCCTCGATCGCCCCCCGTTCGACGTATCAGATCTTGTCGGAGGCGCTGGAAACAAATCCGAAGAAGCCTCATCCTCGTCTTCGCTCCTCCCGCCTTTGGCTGCGGCGACGGTGGCATTCCCGTCCTTGCCGTCAATGTCCTTGCCAGCCGACCCCGCTGACGATTTGGGAGAGGCAGGAACGGGCGAGAGCGGCTTGGGCTGGAGTCCCTCGTTGACGAACAGCCACGGTGTCGACGATGGAAGCGGCGGCGGTGCGGAGACCTTGTAGTGAGAAGCGGGGCCCCGGGCAGAAGAGGTGGGTGGCACGGGTAGAGGCCTGGATTTGCGAGATGGAGAACGGAGCTGGGGAGGTGGAGACGCTTGTGCAGGAGGCGGGCTGAGAGGGGGTGGGATGGAGACGGAGGAGATGGGCGATGTGGGTGTCGTTGAAGGGTGGATGGTGGTTACGGGGGGCTGCTCGATATCGGTGGGCGGGTAGTCGGACAGAGCAAGAACGCCAGTGCCGGGCTGTGCGGCCGCATTTTTGTCCTTCTGGCCCTCTTCGAACAACGGCACTGGTTTCCTTCTCACCCTAGAGCCTTTCCCAGCCGAAGGCTGAGTGGCGGATGCCGCAGAAGGGCGAGTGGAAGCATTGGAACGACGTCCCCTCGAACTGGCACTGAGGCTTCTAGATGTCGTCGGGGGGCTCAGGTGATTCCCATCGTGCCCATCCTGGGCGCTAGTCTCGACCGAAGCGGCGGTTTCGTCGTTCCAGTTGAGCAGATCGGGCGCGGCGCTATAGCTGCTGTTCCTCGACATCGCAAGGGTGCTCGCTCCAGATGCCGTTCCGCTGGTGACCGTATTCATGGTGCGACCGGACTGTGAGCCGAAGATGCTCTGGCTCGCCGTCGTCTGGATGACGGGCTCGGCGGGCGATGGACATCCCTCGCCGTCCGTACCATTGACAACGCGCAGCGGGCCTCTCCCACCCACGTTGAAATCCGATCCAAGGCCGTACTGCGCCAAAGTCGTTCTTTGAGCGGACGACGTGATGGTGCTAGCGGCGGTAGTGCTGAGACTCTGGTCAACGATGTCGTTGCTGCTTCCCTGCCGACTGGCGTTGCGACTACTCGCGATGGTGCTGAGCGAGTGCCGATCGTGCGCGATCAGCCGAAGGGCTTGCGTTTGGGCGAGAGCTTGGGCCTTGACTCCGGCGGCAGCATGAGAAAGGCTGTTTATCGAAGAAGAGCTGTTCCCTCTTCGCCACTTCGGCCGAGGCGGCGGAACAGGCCCGACAGGCGGATCCTCGGCGGGCGAGAGGTCGTCCGACTTGGTGCTGGTCACGGTGTCGGTCATGCCGTCCGTGCCTGCGAGAGCGGCGGCGACGAAGGGGAGGATGGGCACGTCGAGCAAGGAGGGCACGAACACAGACGTCCTGCGGTCCTCGCCTTGGCTTGCGAAGCGCGCCTGCTGTCCAGCGAGGAGCATCCACTCCTCGAGCTCGCACGGTGGACTCGGCTTTCTGCCCGGTGTGTCTGCGGGAGATGCGGAGCGTGCGCGGCGCCGTCGAGGCGTTCCCCCTGCTCCTGATTTGCGCCGGGGCGACGAGACCGGCGAGCTGCTGATGCCGTCGAATATCTTGGAGCCGAGCGGGCCAGCCGCGGAGAGATCGAGGGCTGGGAGGAGGGATCTGCGAGTCCGAGATGTTGGCGTCGACGCATCGGCTTGTTGGTCGTGGTCGTGGTCGTGGTCGTCTTGCTCGTCTCGCCGCCTGACGTCGACCCAACGCTCGTCGTCATCCGGCTCTCCACCATCCTCGCCCGCGTCTGAGTGCGAGCGAAACGAATCGAGTGTCCGACAGGTCATGCTATGGACCACGTGACCCCCATCCTGGCCCGTGCGACCTTGCACCGAGCCGAGCCATTGGGGAATGGACTTGTGCGGCATCCGCCTCGGTCGTTGAAAGCTCTCCGGAGTGAGCACGCCGGCCGGGCAGCCATCAGAGTGCGGCCTGGCCACCACGTCCCTGCCTTCGTTCGCTTGCGCCCGGCCGGTCATCCTTGCCAGGTACTCGTTCCACCGATGCGCCTCGTCTTGCCGCCCAGCCTCCTGCGTCGCAGGCCTGTTCCGACCCTCCGCGATCGCGGACGGAGGACGGCGGGAAGCGGGGCGGCGGAGACGGTTGCCGCGACGCTTGCCATGCTCCTTCTGCTCCTCGTTCTTTGCCTCTGGGGCGACTTGAGCGGCTGTGCAGGAGCGCGCCCGAACGCTTTTTTTCGAAGCGTCCACGATCGGCGCAGAGACGGCGCGAGGATGAGCGGTGGAGGACGAGGTGAAAGAGAAGGTCGATGAGGCCTTTGCACGACTCTTGGTGCGAGGATGACGGTAGCCTAATGATGATACCGAGGCCGCCGCCAGGCTCGAAGGAGCGCCGTCGGGCGAGACGAGGGTGTCCATGCTCGCCAAGGCTGCCTTGTGGATGCGGGGCTGACCATCGCCCGCGGTGTCCGGGAAGGGGAGCGCATCGTCACCATTTGCGGCGGTGGACGTCCTGGTCCGTCCGCCTTCTTTGCCTTGCTCTTTGGCGTGCGAAGCCAGCTTCAGCCGCAAAGCGCGCATCCGCCCGACACTGACACCACCCGCGGAGGCTGTCGCCCTCTTGTTTTCTCCCTCTGACCGCCAAGCTGAGGCATGACCATTCTCGTCATCCGCCCACGGTCGGTGTTGCCCTTGGACACTGGCGAAGACGTTACTCGCATTCTGGAATCGGCTGTCTCGTTCGAACGGGCTGATGCCGGGTCGGAAGCCGAAGGAGCTGTAAGCACGCGACGGCTCAGCCGTCGCGAACGGGCGCAGGATCGCGCCACTGAGACTGTGCCTTCCCTCCGCCGCGGGCGACCGGGCCTCGTCGCCGGCGTCGTGGATCTCCTCCATCGCGTCCACAGCCCCTCCGACCTCCGGCCCGCGCCGCTTCGACCTCTGGCGAGCCACATCGCTTACGGTGACTCCGAACACCGAGCTGCCCGGTCCACCTGCGCCATCGACATGCTTCAGAGGCCCGATGGGCGCGCTGATGACGGTTCGCGAGGGCTGCGAGTTGGCGCGTCGGCGATTGCGAAGACTGAATCTGCCTTCCTTGAGAGTGTCCGCCTGAGCGGGAGGAGCGAGGCGATCCTTGTCGCCTGGGGTAGGGTAAGATTCATAAGCGTAGGCGCGGAAGTCGGGGGAGGAGGGTGCTTGACCCATCTTGACGAAGGAAGGTGACCTGCCGAGTCCGGCTCGAGGCTGTCAAAGGAAAGGAAAGTTGTGGGCTTGCGTCCCTCGTGGCCCGAGCGATTGTACCAGCAACCGAGCAGGACCGAAAACGTCGGAGTGGGCAGAGAAGAGGGAGGACGCCCACGTCCCAGGGTCACGACGGGGATGGGAACGATAGGACGTCAACGCAAGTGTGAAAGGAGAGAAAGGCAGGATCGAGGAGGAGCGAATGGAAAGAGGGTGTGAATCGGGAGGTGGAGGAGAATGAAGCGTCCAGGTCGTCTAGGAAGTAGGATCATTGTCTACTATATCTTTCTCTCACTCACACACAAACACACACGCACTCAATCTTCCCTTGAGTGCACGCACACACACAGGCGAGAGAACGGGCTGAATGGCGGGCGAATGCTCAGTGTGTGTGCCTTGGCGTCCGTCCGAACGCTGTTCGACGTCGCGGACGACGGACGACACGACGGGCTAACACGACGTGGGTCCGTCGAAAGTGGACGGTAAGCGATGGAATGGGCGGTATTGTATTGTATTCGTTAGCACGTTGCTCGACGGGCACCGCCGGGACAAGGCAGAGGCGGGTGAAACGAAGTGAAGTGGCTGAGGGGCGAGGAGCAGGAGCGAGGAGCGAGGACCAAGATGGCGGGTCATCCCCTCCGTCCGTCCATTGGTCGTTGTCGCCGCGTCGGAACGCGTGAGCAGGTCGCAGGCAGCGAGCGGCCGTCTCGGAGACGCAAGCGTAACGAGGCATCATCCTGGGAGGTACGAGAGATGGGACATGCCCCGCCCGCGAGCGTTCCAAAAGGAGGCGAAAATGAGTTCGACCTGATCCCCTCGATCTCTGCTGACTAAATAGCTCGTCTCTCGTAGCGTTGCCATCCTCGGCATGACAACGCAACACTTGGTCCGAACGGCCCCCAACTGACCAGTCAAACGAACGGCCCCTGTTCATAAACGCTCGCGGGTCAATTGGGGGAACAACCAATGACAGGAACGGACCTGCGCTCGACCCAACAGCGCACAAACCTTCGGGGCCGCCTCATGGAAATAGTGGCAATAGCAGCAAGAACTCGATCGTACAGATAACAAAGGCGAAGCCATAAGATGTAGGCACGGCCGTGGGGGAGGACAGAGACGAAGTGAAGGATAGCTAGCTCAAACAGACGAGTCAGTCAGTCCATGCTGGCGGGGTGGCAGACACGCGTGAGGACAGGTGAGTTGGAAGCGAAGGATCGATCGGACAGAGACGGCCAACGGACGGCATGACAACTCCACTCCATCCATCTTCCCGCCTCTCCTCCGACAGCATGACCAGCCGGGACAATAGGAAGGAAAAGAAGAAGAGGGGGAACGAGAACGAGAGACTAACTGGTCGACCACCTATTCCGGAGAGGAGCACCCTCAGCAGCTGCAGCCGCTCTGAGCGTTGTCAGAATCGATACGGATTGGGTCCGGGTAGTCGGCGTAACTGTAATGGAAACAAGCAAGGTGGACGACAAGAAACGATCGTCAATAATCGGTGCCACAGCTCGACTAGAAAGGCAAAAAGCGGTTCCAACGTCCACTTTGCCCCGAGGTCCCTACAGCCATTACTCACAGCTCAGCCTCGGCCTCCTGCTGCAAAGCGTTCTTAGCGATGGTCTGGAAAGCTTGTTCGACGTTGATGGCCTCCTTCGCTGACGTCTCAAAGTACGGGATGTTGCCCTTGGATTGACACCACGTCATCGCGCGCTTTTGAGACACCTGTGAGTGTAGCAAGTGAAATAGACAAACAGGGTAAGAGTCCGCCACCATGCAAGTGGGGGAAACGAAAGAGCCAGCCATTCTGAACACCATTCCATTGTAAACCCAGCGAGAGAAGACGTCTTGACTGTCCCACGTCCACCCGTTTCGAGCAAACCCGGGCCCAGCGAGGAACCTAGCAAAATTCTGCCCGAAGAGCGGCGCTGAGCGAGATGACTCACCATCCGCTTGCTCTCCTCCATGTCAATCTTGTTTCCCAACACCACAAATGGGAAGTTCTCAGCGTCGTGCGGGCTGGCCTGGATGAGGAACTCATCGCGCCAGCTGTCAAGCGCCTCGAAGCTCTTGGAGCTGTTCACGTCGTATACGAGGACGCAGCAGTCTGCGCCACGGTAAAAGGCCACACCTAGAGACTGGAAGCGCTCTTGTCCTGCCGTGTCCCACAGCTGACCAAGCAAAAAGTGAGGTAAGAGAGACAGACGAGCAGGGAGGCAACGGTAGCCGGTCAGTCCCAGAACTGGTACCAATCGCCTTTGGGAGCCCATCGTAAAAAGGCAGACGAACCTGCATCGTCACCAATCGATCATCAACCATGACCTCCCTGGTCAGGAAGTCCGCGCCGATCGTCGCCTTATAAGCCGAGCTGAAGCGCTTGTTGACATACTGGTTCATCAACGAGGTCTTTCCGACGCTAAAGTAAACCGATCGGCAAGGGGGTTTCGAAAGCAGGAAGGGTTGGGAAGTGACGGAGGGTGTCAGTTGGCCACGGATAGGGAGGCCGAGACGGCCATCAGAATCGGACAGCGTGTGCAACCGCCAGACTTCGAGAAAAAAAAACCTCACCCGCTATCACCGAGAATAATAACCTAGCAGTAGAAGAGGGACATCGTCGAGAAGGACGTTGGTTGTCGAGGAAAAAGCTGGGTCAGGCACTAGTCGCTGTGCTCCGACAGAGTCCGATCAAGCGTAGCGTTCACAGTAGTAACGTACCTTGAGGAGGACCTTCTTGCGAGAAGCCATGGTGGCCAATTGTCGGGGAGATGGGTGAAGAAAATCGAGCTAACAACAAGGAGAAAAGCGACAAGCAAGCGAAGTTGGCGTTCTACGGTGGTATGACGGGCCGAATGAGCAGTGTCTTTGCGTGACGGTGAGGCGGTAGGGGGTCGATCGCGGCGGTTGGGGCGGCTCGTGATATGAGCCCGGACGTATACTTATTTAATCCAGTACAGCAACCCAAATAATATACGCCGGTTTGCATCAGTCCATGACTGCGGACCGGTTCGCGTGGAGACAACGTGCGACAAACAAGGGAAACGGGCTGCAACGAACCTTGCAAGGTACACGCTTGTACAACGATGAGAGTCTTTCTTTTCTCGAACCGCCATGATCGCTGGGGCCAGGTATACGCATATATGCCACGTCGGTAGGAACCGGACGAAACGGGAATCGTCACACTGAGATCGAAAACATTCTATCCATCCTTCCCCGCCTCTTAACCTCGGAGCTGCACTCAGGCGGGACGAGAGGCCACTACGATGCGCCAGGAAACAGCGTCGGGCTTACGTTGTCTTCCGCATCTTCCCTTGACCAACGACGGCTTCACCCCCTTCCCTCAAAATAGCTTCCCATCTTCTTCGAAGGGAAGCGCACATTAAAGGAACGATTGAAATCGAATATAAGGTCGACCAGCCAGTCAGGGTTATCGACATCACACCAGCAAGGCTTGTCAGACGAAAGTGGGTAAGGTGACATCAGAAGGTAAAATTGGGATGGAACGGAAGGAAAGGGTGACAGTCACTGACGTATTCCTTTATCGTCTAGACGATGCACTCCTCCACCACACGGAGACACGACATTCGCACGAGGCGCGGGCGCTCCTTCTTCTCGTCGTAAGTGATCGAGGTGACGTGTTGCATATAATCCATCTTGAGCGTCTTGCAGCCGTGCGGACAACGGACGGAGACACGCGCTGACGATGGAATCGGAGGGAAAGACAATCAGCTCCAGACCTCCAGCCGGCGCTGGAAGCATGGATCGTCAAAGTTGCTCACCACAGCTCAACCAATTGTGATGCCAGCATTTCTGGTTTTTCTTCTTCGGGCTGTAGACGAGCACAGCTGAACGTTTTACTAAAGCGAATCGCCAACATTCAAACAATACATACGCGACCGCTTGGCACTTTTTCTAGGCCAGTTCCTCAAAGGAACGCCGCGGACGAGCCGTCCGTGTGTGAGTAGCTCGCCCCAGTCGTCTATTCAGTCCACGTCGTCTTTATCATACCCCAAACACTCCTTGCCCTTGAAGGTCACACAGGAAAGGGTAGGCAGGAAAAGTGCAACGCCGTCGGCTCTGTCGACAGTTGCCAGTCCGCTCCAATTCCGGGCTGGCGAAAGACAAGCAGGCGAAAGGGGCAGTCTCACGGGGAGAAGAACGGCGGTTGTAGAGGACAAGATGATGTGCGATGATGTGCGACCGTTCTCGGCCGTCTCGTTCGAGCCTGTCGTGCTCGAACGTCGCTGCGGTGAACGATGCCCGCGTAGATGAATGAAAGGCCTTGACCTCAAGTCACAACATCCAAGCGCTCAAAGACAGTCCAGCCGGACCTGCGCTTAGCCGGTCCTGTTAGAGAAGTTTCGTTCTCATGTTCAAACCACATATTTGCTGCCAACAGGCTGGTGAACTATACAGTTACGAGGAGAGCGAGTGAAGCCCACAACGGCCGGCTGATAAGGCGCCAGCGGATACAGATAGCGCTCTGACCCGGCGCCGTGCGACCTGTTCGACTCTCTCACTACCGCTGGACGTCATCATGAAAACTCTACACAGAAAGTACAACGATAAGTCGGAGGCAAGAGAGAAATGCGACGATGCGGGTGGCGACGAGACGGAAAAGCGAAAGAAGAGCCATGGGTGACTTTATTTGTCTCAGCAGCCAGACAGGAGAGAACAAAGTTCTCAACGCAGATGTCGTTCCAAAGCGCACGGTCCCTACCTGTCTTCATGGCAGGATTACTCAGTGCCAGAAAATCTTCAGACATTCGCAGGGAAGTAAAGAAGTCTGTGTAGCCCGGACATAAGACCGCAGGACGGTATGACGGCAGAGGTATCCAGCTTGCAGAGATGCAGGCTTGTGTGTGCAAATGTTGGCAATGGAATCCTAAAACTCGAATTATCGCTCCCTTTTCTTGAGTAGTCTTCCTTGTCGGGCGATAGAAAGAGATACGAAGACTTGGGGCCTGTGCGGACAAGTCTGCTCGCCTTGGATCCGCGCTGTGGATGAGCCGTTGGAGAGCTTGTGGTCGAGCTGGAAAAGCCGTAAATCCTAAGTCTCAATGTCCATCTCTCCCTCAGGTGGGACTGTTTCGGGATAACTCGAGATTGTCTACGGTCTGTGAGACGTGTGGGCTGCTTTTCCATCTTGATGGTGGTGGGCTAAGCAGGTTTCGTTGCGTGCTCTATATCCCGCTCGGCTGGCCACGTCGAAGATAGTGATCGAGCGATAACGATTCTGCTTCCGTCGCCCCGGTACACAAACCGCCTCCTTCCAGACCGGACCTCAGCACACTTGCCTCTGCATCTCTTACTCCCTCCCCATCTCTCCCAGTGACCATCACAATGTCCCTCCACGTCGTCCAGCATCCTCTTCTCTCCTCCAAGCTCACCCTCCTTCGCCAAGTATGGGCTGACTCGAAGCAGTTCCGCGCCCTCGTCAAGGACATCTCCTCCATCCTCGCCATCGAGGCCAGCAAGGGCCTCCCCACTAAGAAGGTCGACGGTCTTCAGAGTCCTTTCCAGACCTTTTCAGGAGAGGAGCTGGCGGTGAGCTTCTTCTGGATGTGAGGTGGCGCTGACGGCGGGGAGAAAAGGCTTCTCACTATGCTGTTCCTTCCCGTTTCACTGCCCCTCTCTTCGGACCAACCGAATCTCAGGACCGCATCGGCCTTGTACCCATCCTTCGCGCAGGTCTGGGTATGACGGATGGTGAGTGAAATAGGCACCTTCCAATTGCTCATTGTTGTATTTGTTGCTGCGCCCACCCTGATGGGAGAAGTATCGTTTCCTTCCCCTCTCACCTTTCTCCCTGCTTCTCTTGCCTGTAGCTCTTCTCGACCTCTTCCCGCCCCAGACCGTCGTGCAGCATATCGGCTTATTTAGGGAAAAGTTCACGCTTCAGGTGAGATGACATTGAATGAGCTCCCATAGATCCTTTTCTTTTTCCCTCCTCTATACGCGTCGATCTAATCTAATCCCTTTCTTCTTGTCTCTCGCGCTCGTCATTCAGCCCGTCGAGTACTACTCCAAGCTGCCGGCCCAGCCCAACGTGGACACCGTCTTTATCCTTGATCCGCTTATTGCGACCGGTGGAACGGCAATTGCGTGTGTCAAGATGATCGTGAGTGAATGCGACCTTCAAGGACTCCTTTCATCATTGGATGCCCTATTTGAACGCCTGAACTGAGCTACGTAATGTGATGCAATTTGACGCTATCAGAACGAATGGGGAATCCCCTTTGACAAAATTCACTTTCTGTGCATCCTCGGCTCCAGGAAGGGCGTCGAGCACGTCCTCGCCGAGTGTCCCGACATCCAGCTTTGGTGAGTGTCGGCTCCGCGTACTTTGTTAATGAACTGGGACCGCCTATCGCTTCCCCGTTCGCTATCGTTGCTTGCTCAATTTGGGGCTCCACGATGTGCTTCTCTATTTAACCTACCAGGGTCGGAGCAGTGGATGAAACGCTCTCGGATGCGGGATATATCCTCCCTGGCCTCGGTGACTCTGTGCGTTGCAGACCAGTCTCGTCGATGCTATGCCGTTGATGCCGTTAACTCAGTTGCTCTTCCCATTTCACCCTCCCAGGGAGACCGTCTTTTCAACAACCTGACCTGATACCACGGAAGCGTGGGACGTCCAATATCGTCCGCATCGACAAGTTCGAGGCGATGAACGGTTGCTCTAATTCCAAGGGGACACGTTGCTAAGGCGATTGGGGAAATATGCAAGGCTTCACCCTGCCGAGAACCGTAAATCAGAGCACATTGACATTCAAAGTTAGTCAAGGGAACATTGTATACCGAAGTTCATTCTATGAACCTTATCGCGTCGAAGGGTGCCTGATCCGACGGAATCAACTGCGTTCGAGGCGTGTAAGCGCATCTTGTGACTACCAGGATAGATGCGGCGATAGTAGTTGTCACCGCCATGAAGACATGAAGATTGGACGTGCAGGAAAACATTTTGGCTCGAGCGTACAAACGGTTGCAGGGTCGCCAGGAGAAGTGGGTCCGATTTCCATGTCAGAGTTGGACTTGTCAGCGGAATGAGGACAACAAAATAAACTATGCGGTGAATGACGCAAGGGAGCTGGCGACGAAGGATTTTTCTCCTTCGCTTCGTTCTTTTCTGCGTGCCGTTCGACCACTTCACACCGAAGGCGTTTGCGAAGTACGTCGAATGCGTCCAGGGGATCTTGAGTAGATACCCCTGGTCGGCACGTGCCCCGCACTGCGGTAAGCAAGGGCCACCACTCGTTCAACTCTCCCGGCCTCACAGGTGCAGTTCTACATCCCCTGCGGCTTATTAGACGCGTAGAGCAAGTCTTCTGGCTCTGACTATTTCCTCTCGCTCCCTGCTTCACCTATTTTGTGCTCGCGCTCCATCGACGCTCGCGCAATCGGACGGACGAACGGGGCGAGCAAGAGCGCTCGGGAGCGAACCAACTGCGACCGCCACCGCCAGTGACCGATCAACCCGCATACGATGGCCACGATGGCCGCGGGCGTACCGTGGCAAGAAATATTGCGACAGAGACTAGAGGAGAGGGATACGAGGGAGAAGGCTTATTTGGGGTTTATTGAGAGCTGTGAGGGGATTTGATATCTTGCTATCGGTCTCTCTTTCGTTTTCAATCTTTGGTTTTCTCAATCCAATATTGAGAATGGAGCGTAGTACTTTGGACGGACTGGCTAACTTTTCTTTCGATTCAATCCCCCCTGTCGATTCGATCTTTTTTGGCCAACAAATCATTCTGTAGATCGTCGACTGGCGCAGCAGACCCGCATGCTCAAAGAGCGAAACCAGTCGCTCCTTCGGGCGGCCGGTTCGGTCCGAAGCGACGGAGCTGGTGGAGGGGGCTACGCAGGGACGGGCACTGTCAAGGGGAAAGGCGCTGTGGCGTCTGCCGGTGGTGGGGGTGGAGATGGGGCCGAGTGAGTCTGGGTTGTCCTTGCCCGGGAACTTGCTTGTAGCGCGACACCTTTCGCACCTCTCGCTTCTCACTCCCGCATCGTTCCCACATCACAGCAACCCTGTCCGAGCAGCCTATGTCGCCTCTCTGGAAACGCAGCTGTCCCAGCTCCGCGATGAGATGGCGTCGTTATACAAGACACAGGGACAGAACGCGCAGCGATTGCTGGTAATGAACGAGAGGCTACGGGAGAGGGAAGAAACTTCTCGAGTGGATCAGGAGGAGCTGAGGGTGTTGAGAGAGGAAAGAGAAAGGATGAGGAAGAAAGCGGAGGAGCACGAAGGCGTGGTAAGGGAGAAGGAGCGGGCCATCGAGGTGAGCTGACTTGACAAGGGGGAGAGGCGCCCGCCATTCATCCACTCGGTTAAGCTATCTTTTCCGTTTGCCCTCATGATGGACCCTTGCCCTCGCCCTCGCAGATTCTCCAAGACGATCTCGCAGCGCTTTCTTTGGAGATCACCCAAATCGAAGCACGAAACGAAGATCTGAAGCGGGACAACGCGTCTTTGCTCCAACGATGGCTGGATAGGATGAACGAGGAGGTGGAGAAGATGAACGATGCCAACGAGTTCTACGAAGAGATCGATCGGAGGAAGAAGAAGACGGAGGGCGAGGCGGGCGAAAGTGACGACGCGGCCGGCGCGGGCGAAGAGGGTGGAGAAGGCAAGGCGAGACGGCAACCGGAAGGAGAAGAGAAGGCGGCGGCGGCGGCGGCGGAGGCGTCGTGAACGAGGACCACTGGAGTGCAATCGCTGCCGACGTTTGAGGTGTAATAGGATACTGTGCATTGTTGTAATACCCTTTGTGGAGGATCCTCAAGACCCCGTCGTGCCGGCTATGACCGACAAGAAGCGGACATGGCCGGGTTGGCTAGCACTGCACGCCATGCCACTAGCGCATATAAGTACGGGCCAGGGCGTTAAACCCGGGCAAAGCATCTCTCTCTTTCCAGTCAGACGCTCTCTCGTCAGGTCAGCAATGGCTTGTGGCCAGTCGGTTAAGTTGGGATATGATCGAGATTGGAGATGAAACCGAGCCTTAAACAAGCAGACCGCGAAACTCAATTTCGCCATCGCAGCCGAACCTCGCACGAAACCGGGTTCGAGATCCGGACGGACTGACAGGGCCGATATAGTGTACATTTTCCACAAGTACCTTTCTCTCGTCCCCCCGACCCCACCATATCTTTCCTCCTTCCATCCAGCCCACCGTCTTTCCGTTGCAAACCAACCTCCGAAAGCGTTCCAAGGTCGTCCAGCCAGCATGTCACTCGAACCAGAGCGCGACGACCAGGACCATGACCAACAGTCGGACATGACGGGTACCATGTCACCAAGGTCCACGATGACCATCAGCAGTTCTGGCATGGACGCGTTCTTTCGCGAAGATGAGGGTGAGTTGAGCCCTTGCATGCATGATATGATGTCAAGCCCTGCCATGTTTGCGTAGCGCACGCCTCCAACCGCGAGTGACGGACATCCCCGCAACGCAGCCGGACGCAGGTACCATGCTACGGAGAACCCATACAGTCTGCCGAGCGACGACGACGAGATCGCACGGTTGGACGTGCAACACCTGGTAAGCATGACAGCTCGTGCTCTCCGTGCGACCGTCTACTACCGGCAGCGCCGAACATTCAACGCTCGCTCATTCCCTTCCCTTCCCCTTCCTCCCTTTGCCATCCGCCCGTACAGATCCACCAGAAACTCCTGGGCGACAGGAACTATCATCCGAAGGCACCCGTGTTGGACGTTCTGATGAACTTTTCGGCCACGCGAAAAAGGCGAAGTGTGTCTCTTTTCTTCACTTCCTCGTTAGGTTTATGCGCTTGCGTGGCGCTGCCTCTAATATGGAGTGATGTGCCTTGGCATCACAACAGTCCTCGACGTCGGGACTGGTTCGGGCATCTGGGCGATTGAAATGGTGCGTGCGCGCCCATTGCTTCTTGTTGCTCCTTCTCTCGGCTCTGTCGCTTATCACTGCTCGCCTTCTACTACGCAGGCGCTCGAGTTCCCCACGTGCGACGTTACGGGCATGGACATGGTGCCCATTCAGCCTTTCGACGTGCCTCCCAACGTTACATTTGAGATCGATGACCTGAACAAGCCTTGGATGGTGAGCGTCTCGGCGCGTCCCTCTGTCCGTCCCGCGCTTCCCGCTGATCGCTTCACTTCTTCTCCCAACCCGCTTGTCGTTTTCGTTGCTCCCTCATAGACAAGGGAAAATGAGCGCTACGACCTGCTTCACTCTCGCTTCGTCTCGTTGAGTGGATTCTTCCCCAAGTTTCTCGCTTGTGTATGTTCGAGCGACTGAGAAGGGCTACTGTGACCTTCCCCTTCTAGGTACGGCGTGAAAAGTTGGCCTGACTACATTTCAGGAGCCGTCTCGGCCATCGCTCCCGGAGGACTTGGTCTCTTCTGCGAGATCTGGGAGTGGTTTGAAATCCCCGATGAAAAGTCCGTCCCGAACCTGCGTCGTTTGGGCGACCTTTTGCGCCGACTGGTGGAAGGGAAGGGAGCTACAGCGCTTGGAGTAAGTGTGAACGGACCAAACCTTCCAAAGGGTCCTCCGCGTCTTGGAGCATGCCATAACATTTCCGCTGACCATTTCTGCTCTGAACAGGGCCGAAAGCTTCTTCCTTTACTGCAAGAGCATCCTGATCTGTACGACGTTCAATATGAGGTCGTGAAGTGGCCTTTCGGCCCCTCTCGCACTGGTGAGTGAGCACCTCTGGGGTCGATGTCCAAAGGTCAAGAAGAATTGCGGAATAACACAGAGTCGCGCTCGCTCGATAGACCCGGTGGCAAATCAAGCCGGGACATGGTTCGCCAAGGATATCGAATACGCTGTCCCTCTCGTCAAGTGAGGCGTTCAGAACTTTTTCACACGCGTCGCTCCCGTCCATTCGCTTTGCTTCTCACTTAGCCCCCGCTCTCCATCCTCTTCGACAGGCCCCTGCTCATCGAGGACAACCACAATGAGGCATAGTAAGTCCCGAGCCCTTCCTCACCTACGAGAGCGTACACGACCGGCAAGTTTTTCCTTGCGTTCTCGATCTCGATGCTCATCTATCGAGATGTCTCTCCCCCTCAAACCACAACAGCATCGCACACTTCTTGTCCCAAGCACGGCAAGAAATGTGGGACGATAACAAGACCGCCTATATGACGATGGTGTACGCTTGGGCGCGTAAGAAGCCTGCGCCGTCCGTTTGAATCCTTTCTCTTTCCCAATACCATCTCCGCCATCCCCCGTCCTCTTTTTAATATATAATTGCTTGCTTCCGAGCACGACGAGGGGGTCGACTTCCGTTTTCGTTTCGGACTTCGAAGCGGGAGGGAGGGGACAACGTTATTACGTATACATTGCGACTATTGGATTACAACCATCTTGGATTACAACGATCAGGCACGTCCGCGCACGGCATGGTTTGCACATGACGAGCGCACCGGCCAGACCGACAGGTAAAGGCAGAACGACAAGGAAAGAAAAAAAAGGCCGTCGTCATAGCCGGACGTCGTCAACGCCGCTTATTACCCTCCCTCGAAGCCAGAATCTGGACCATGCGGACCTGTGACAGTTTGAAGAAGCGAGAAATGGGCCGATTCAGCGAGCGTGGCCTCGTAAGTGAGAACGTATGGTCCTCACGAGCCGGGAAAGAAGAGGGCAGAGGCCGATGGGTGACACTTACGAAAATGTTGATGCTGCACGCATGGAGTCAAGTCGGTAACGGGAGGACATCAATCGATACCTCAACCACATAGACGGTGAGTGCCACAATGAGGAGAGTGTGATGACATCGGAGACTCACAAATCCAGCTCGAGACCGACGCTCTCCGCCATAGGGTCGGCTTTCATCTGGCCGCTAGCGACCAACCCAGCGTCGCGAAGGACCTTCTGCGTGTCGAAAAGGATGAAGCCTCCGAAGACGGCGAGCCCTCCATACAGAGTGACTGCCTCGGTGACGGCGAGGGCGCGAAAGGCAGTCATCGGGAGGACGAGCGGAGCAAGGGATGAGAGGGCGACCTGGCGGCGAGGTTGAGTGGGAAGGAGTAAAAGGCAGGGACGGATGAAAATGTAACCTATTTAGACAGCATGACGAAAAAGGGGCCCGGAAAGCATACTTACCACAGTGACACCTGCCAGCAAAGGACCGCCGAGCCAGAGATACTGGCCGTCGCGGGCAGTAGCGCCAATATAACCTTCAAGACACAGAGTGTGGATGGAGGAATGAGTGAAAGGGAGAGGCCGGAATCCAACTGACGACCTAACGAGGGAAAGTCTACGCACAGAGGGCCCCCATGATTCCGGCAGTGTAAAGCCCGGCGCGGGCCAGAATGGCAGGGCTGAAGAATAGCAGCGGGCTGAGAACGGCACCTTGACTGAAGTTGAAGAGCGCCCAGCTGGCGAACTTAGACATCCTGTTTTCTGGAGAGATGCTTAGAGTGCCGATCATTCCTCCTACATGTGCGCAAAGAAGAGGTTGACTCAGATGGATGGCGTTGACGATAGCCTGGCGCGCGTATGAAATGCCCGCAACAAATGCTCACCGATGCTGCCAAGCAGGCCCACACCGAGTACGACCCAAGGATTCGCCATCATAACCGTTCTTGAGAAGCCGATCCTGTGCAGGCCGACAGCCTGGATATAAGAGAGTGAATAAGAGGAAGCAGGGCTTCACCGAGTTCAATTAGGCACTGTACTTGTCAACCCAAGGGAAAGTGAAAAAGACGAAAGCCTTTACTGAGATTGGTTACGCACCGTAATGGCCGTCATCGTCAGTCCCCCGGCGAGGTACCGAAAGGTTGAGTTGAGGTATTCACGCTCAAAAAGCTGGAGAGGAGCACGGGTCTCGCGGTTGAAGAAGAGATTCGCTGAAGTAGTTGGTGCGAGAGGGAAAGGGAAGGAAGGTCATGAAACGTCGCTAACCAGGTTCATGTGCTCCTTCAAACATCGTGCCATCGACCGCCTCGGTGTCCAGGCCGCTCTTCCTCGCCACTCACCGGCATAGGCTGTGCCGCCAATGATCCCGAGCGAAGTCAGCACCCTCGCCCATCCACCAGGCTGAGCGATAGAAGTGGGCGCATCAGCGTCGAGAGCGCCGTGAGGACTCGCAAACGCTTGCTGGAAGCGGCCCCCTTGACGCGCTGTGCGACGAGCGGTGGTGGAGAAGGTGCGACCGTGGGCACCAGCGGAAACGGGAAAGGGGCTTCGAAGCGCTTGAGCGTGCTGTGCCAGGGGACGCTGGACACGGCGAGGCCGAAAGGAGGATTCGAGGCCAAGGCGAGTGGACGATTTAGAAAAGCCTCGAAGACCACTTGCGGGTGCTGCTAGCCCGAGTCCTAGTCGGGAGGAACCCGCGGGCGAAACCCCGAGACCGCGAAGGAAGGTGCCGCCGAGAGGCAGAAAGGCGGAGCGAAGGCTCTGCATGCCTGTGTGTGTTAGGACGGAGCGAATACGTCGATGCTAGCCGGTCGATGAGGTACGTTGGAAGGAGGCAGGAAAGACGAGTGGCGACGTCGGACGCAGCCGTTAAATCAATCAATCCGCTCTGCCGATCACTTCGATCGTACGCGTCACGGTCCGGCGAACACTACGCCAGCCGGACGGACTCACATCACCGAAGTTTCGAGAGAACGTCCAAGCCCGCGAGACTTGGGCAAACGAGACGTACAGCCCAAGTTGAACGGACTCTTCTCCGGCCGACAACAAAATACCGGACCAGCCGGCCACGTCGCCGCAAGACGACGCCAACGCGGGCACCGGCGTCGAAGTACTCCTCGTCGCGCTGCCGCTACGAACATGGCCGACGCCGAGCGTCAATAGGCGTGATCGATGGTCACGTGCCCTGCCACGTCGTTTCGCCGAGACCGATGAGGCTTGGTTCGTTTACGGACGGGAAGGTTACGTCTAGACCACCCCTTGTCTTCCAACCAATCGCCATACCTGTGCTCGATTCAGGGAAACATAGAAGCGATCAGCCATCCGAGCCAAAAACTATGACCGAGCTGCGCAAATACTCGCCCGACGACTGCGATGTTCGTGAGTTCCTGCGCCATGTTGGGTCGCAACTACTTCGATCAAGCAGGGTCTACTGAGCCTTGCAAATGCCTCATGCCCGCGCTCTAAGCCTCTGTCTCTTGACTCATCCTCTCTTTAAAGCCTGGTGCCATCTGGGCGTACCGGGCACCTTCGCGCACGAGACCGCCAAAGACCGCTGGCCGAAGATCGTGAACGGCGCTCGGGAGGACGTGCTCAAGACGCTCGCCGAGGACGCTTCGTTGACAGAAGAGGAGAAAGAGGAAGGAGAAAGGATTGCGGAAGAGATTTCCTTAGTAGTAGAGGCGATCAAAGGAAACGTGAAGCTAAAGTGAGCTTGTGCATCTTTCGGCATACTTGGCCCAATTTCCACCTCACCGAATTTACTGTCGGTACTCACTCTTTTTTGCGTGCAGGCCCATCCCAGAGGACGGCGGTGGAGACGTCGCATCCTATAATGATGAGCTCGCCTTTCTTAAGGATGCCAAGTGGATAGATTCCCCGTGGCTGTACACCGGTGAGCTTTGCTCCCCTCGCCATGGTTGATCGGAGGAAATCCACTGTCCTAACGCCCTCCTCCGTCGTATGGTATCGTCCAGAATGCTATCTTTACCGCCTCCTCCACACCTTTTTCTCAAATTCCAAATCACCGCGCTGGAAGACGTACGACATTTTCAAGCGTCAGAAGGACTCCACCTTCGTCGCGTCCAAGGTTGCCATCGAGGAGTTGGCGGCCAGGTATATCGAACTTGTCAAGGAGCTCGAGAGTGGACGGAAAGAAACGCGGGAGGAGGAAGCTAGGATGCTCATATTCGTGCGTTTGAGTTCATTGTTTGTTTGTCAATATTGACACTGGACTGACGAGCATGCTCTATCGGCTGATATGAACTTGTCGCGTTCCCCCAGGACGAGATGATCCAGATATCCCTCTGGGGAAACGCGACGGACCTCTCTCTTCTCACTAACCTGAGTTACGAGGACATCCAGAAGCTTCAAGGGAAGGAAGCCATCAAAGGTGCGACGTGCGGATGCTTTCGTGCGACCATCGTGACTGGAGGAGCATGGCCCCTCTGGTGTGCGTGACGTCATTGAGCTTGAACAGTACCCCTCTTTAATTTGGCTTGGCAGCCTCGCAAAAGAACGTTATCGTCAACGACGTGGACGAGGTGTGGAATCACATCAAGAACTTGAGGGACGGAAGGGTCGATATTGTATTGGACAACTCTGGTGAGGTCTTGTGCTTTGCTTTTAGCTTCCTCTCTCTTTCCCACCAGCAGCCAAGGTCGCTATATACTGAGTTTTTGACTTCCCCTTCGCCACATCAATATGACCATTATGCTCAGGATTTGAGCTCTATGCGGACCTCATCCTTACCTCGTACCTTCTCGATGCGGGATACGCCTCCCAAGTCTTCCTTCACCCCAAGAACTTTTCTTGGTTTGTGTCCGACGTGGTCCCCTCCGACATCGACTCTCTTTTCTCCCTCCTCGCCGACCCCAACGTGTTTGGCACTGGCCCGGAAGGGAAGAGGGAGGTAATTGATGAACTGCTAAAGAGGTGGAGGGTCTATTTCGACCAGGGCAAGATCAAAGTCCGTGCGGATGAGTTTTGGACTGTTAGTTGCTTTTCCACTCTGATGATCGTCTGTTGTTCGGCCGCCGATGCTCCTGCCCTGAGAATAGGGTGGTTTCGGCGGCGCATAAGCTCATACGGTCAAGCTCATATGTCCATCGTACGCCTCCGCTTGTCCACAGACCCAAAACCCATATTGGCGCCTCCGCTCCGTGTCCCCGGATCTTCATTCGGACCTCCGCAACTCCTCGCTTGTTATTTTCAAGGGTGACCTGAACTACCGTAAACTGGTCAGTGACGCCAAATGGGATCCCCTCACTCCTTTCCTGGACGCCATTGGCTCTTCTCCCTCCGAGCGCGCGGCAGGAAGAGACAGATGGGAGGGGGTCACCTTGCTTTCTCTTAGGACGAACAAGGCGGACGTGTGCGTCGGACTGAAGAGCAGGGTGCAATTGCATCAACTGGAGGAGGAGAGCGGAGGTACATGGACGAGAACCGGGAAATACGTGAGTGATGTCGGGTTGAATCTTCGTATTGCCGTCTTAAAGCGGCCTCGGTACAGCCGAGAAGCGGCGTGTTGATGGCATCACTGCGTCTGATTTGCCCCGCTTTTTTTTTTCTCTTTTCAGGCCGTAATCTCGTCCAATGTCCAAAATGGAACGTCTCCGATTTCAGCATGCGAGGAGAAGGGCGTGGAGAACGACTACTCTCTGCTCACGGCCATCCTGTACGACCCTTCCTTGGCACCATCTCAGTCAAACGGTCCAATGGTCGAAGAGACTTTCTTTCTCCTGCCTCGGCATTTTATGCGACTCCACCGGTCGCTGGACGCTTTCCGGAAGGAGAGCCCTGAAGAGTGGGCAAGCGCACGGATCGATGAAGAGGAGGTGTTGAAGGAGCTGAGGAGATGTGTGCAGAGCGTTGGAACGGAGCACAAGCAGAAGGTGAGAGGAAGGAAGTGCCCTCACTGCTGTCAAACTCTGTTCGCTCTCTTATCTCTTCAAGTTCCTTCGCACCACACACTCGTGCGGCACCAGATCAGCCTCACGATCCCTCGCAAGGGTGGGCCGGAAGCTACGAGTCAGGTCTTGCCCCCAACGCAACCAAAGGCGCATTCAAGTGGGTATGAATCGTGTTTCCTTGCTCTTCCATCAGCATGCGCCGGTCACGAGGATGTCTCCGCAAGCAACAGATATGAAATGCCTCGCTGGCCTCAGGGCAGATGTGCAGCAGGCTAAAATTGACTGCGCACTCACACAGCTCTGTACAAGGTCAAACTGGACGACAGGCCGACAGGCTCTCCAGGCGCGCTTGGAGCACACAAGACGACGCGCAGGGCCATGTACGATGATGCGAGGGCGAGGCATGGTGAGCAGAGCTATCGGAAGAGGAGATGTTCCTGGCGAGTTTTGGGTCAAGGCCCAGGGCTCATTCTATCCATCTCTCAACTCGTACTGGTCATCAACATCTATCATCGACCCCAAAGGAGCCAGTCTTGGACCCCCACCAGCGCTCTTTGACGTGATCCTGTTCAATTCCAGCTCCTATGTCACTGAATCTTCCATCGGCAACGTCGCCTTGGAGATGCCGGTGGACGACTCTGTGAGGAGCGGAGAGAAGGTGCTCAAATGGGTCACACCTTCTTTGGACTGTGGGCTCCTCGCTGGAGTGATGAGGGAGGAGCTGATGGACAGGGGCGAGCTTGTTGAGGGCAAGTTCACCGTGGCAGAGTTGAAGCAAGCCGTCAAGGTGAGTGGAGTCGAGCCGAGTCCGACATCTTGCCTCGCTCGACCTCACTGATAGGACCGCTTTCTCTTTCGTGTTTCGTCGGCTCGCGCCCACGTCTTTCTTGCTTGTCTTTTGTGCCCCGTACAGGAGGGAGCGCGCCTGAAGCTATTCAACGCCGTCCGAGGCGAGCTGATGCTTGAGCTCGTCGACTGAACTTATCCGGAGCTCCTCATTTCGTATTCTCTCGCCCTGGGTTCCTCTTACGGCAAATTGGACCTCTCCTTGACGAGCGACGAGCGGCGGAACTCCACAGGACGTTGGCAATTTCAGGTTTCGGGGGTCCTTTGGCTTTGGACATGGGCTCACCAATTGTCACTGCCTTGACATTTCAATCGGTAGACGCTTGGAAGATACGAGACCTTTTTATTCCCTATCTCAGCCCCATTGGCTTGAGCTTAAAGGACGCGCGGGATTCATTGACCGGTAGACGCTTCCATGTACGTGTACGTAGACGTACTAGAGGAGGAAAGGGGCACAAACTTTTTGCCAGATCTTCGAGACGTCTGGAGTCCCCAGTGCGACAAAAGAGGCTTTGAATTTTGTCTTGATGGGCCTGCTTAAGCAGTAAGGCGGGCGTTTGGCAGACGCTGCACGAATCCAGAACAGGTGGGCGCTCGTTTGCGACGCTGGTTCGGCCTTATCTACAGCGACGCTTTGGCCTCCTTGCGCTTCCTGGCCCACTCCTTGGCCCTCGCTAGCCTCTTCGCCTTCTCTGCGTCGTCCACTGGCGGCGGCGCCCGAGGGCTTGCTGCTGTTGGTGTGAGGGTCGTCGTCGACGGAGCGGCAGGTGCTGAGGTCGAAGCTGCGGGAGCCGACGCCGTCGGGCCGTGCGTGACCACGTCCGTCTCACCCTGTCCGCCGCTGTCGCTATCGCTATCGCTCCCGTAATCTACCAGCAAAGCCTTGCTCTTGCCCTTGCCCTTGTCATCCTCCTCCTCTTCCACCTCCTGCTCGCCCACCACCTCCATCCCTTCTTCCTTGCCCTTTTTCTTCCTCAAGACAACCGCCTCTCCCTTCCTCAATCTCTCCCACACCTCCTTCCACTTTTGCTGCGCCCCCCGTCGAAGGAACGCATACCGGGGATCGCTGCCGTGGTTGACGAGCACGCGCATCTCCGCCACCGAGGTGTTGGGAGCGGAGAGGATGGAACGCGCTGTCGCGCGCATCAGCGTCAGCTGGTCTTCTGACGGCTGGTCTCGTCGGAATCGGTGGGTCGCAAACGAAGAAGGAACGATGAAGACGGTCAGCGTGAGACGAGGCCAGGGCTGGGCCGGGCCGGCGATGATCGAGAGTCCATGGAGTGAGATGGCATTGGAAAAAGGTTCGCCTGTACCGGCACTCACCACGTTTGGGTCCTCCTCCTCCTCGTCCTTTTTCTCGTCCTCCTTTCCTCCCCACATCCCGTCTTCGTCGCCCCGTTCAGCGCCGAGGGCCTCGACGCGCCGTTGTCTCAAGTCCAGTAGCCTCCTCCTCTTCCTGTCCCGGAGGTACTCCTCCGCCTCGTCATCTTCCATAAAGAACAAGTCCTCGGCGTCGCTGTCCAGGTCCGACCATCCTCGCTCCGAGGAAGGGTCTGGAGGAAGAGCTTGCGCCTGTGTCTCCGTAGGAAGGGCTTCTCCTTTCGTGCCCGACGCTGGCGGGGGGGCCGGCACGGTGGGGAGGAGGAGGAGGGCGTCGAACCTGCGAGTTCCGGCGGGGAGGAGGAGAGGAGCAGTTCAGTGGGAGGAAGTGTAGAGAGCGGGCGAGAGCGGCTCCGGTGCGTTCGTTCGCCCGGCCTGGCGTGGCCGCCGTCGTCACGCCATGAGGGACAGATAGGCTGGCCCTTCTCCCTCCGTACCTCCCCTTGCTCCCTTCTTCTTTCCCTTCGCTCGAAACAGTCCGCTAGACGACATCTACACCATTCCCCGTCCGCGTATGTAGAGATGGATGCGACAGCGGCCTCCAAGAAGGTGAGCGCCTCCAAGGGAAGACAAGCGGTGAATTACAGATGATACGCTCAACTCGGCCACATCGAAATGCCTCGGTTCGAGGGCGGAGAGCAGAAAGAAGGTTCGCTGAAGTGGTTCCGAAAACGAGGACGTATCCGCATCCCTTTGACATGACCAAACAGAAGGGTGGAAAGCGCACCTGTCGACCCAAAGTTCCACCGTCTCCCCCCTCTTGCCCTCCACCTCGCCGGTCCACTTGATGAGCCCGTGCATGCCCAAACCCATAGCCGCCCTTCCATCTCCTGCAACATGCTCTAGGCCTTCTCGCCACTCGTCACCGTCTCGATCTCGCTCTCGCCCCTGCTGGG
Organism: Peribolospora baueri; assembly: GCA_029717555.1. Taxonomy (NCBI): domain Eukaryota; kingdom Fungi; phylum Basidiomycota; class Peribolosporomycetes; order Peribolosporales; family Peribolosporaceae; genus Peribolospora; species Peribolospora baueri. The sequence continues at coordinate 145,222 of JAMDHS010000036.1, read as the reverse complement.
GGTCGGCGGCGTAAGAAGGCATGGGGAGCATCACCTCGTCCGCCAGCTTGTCATCTCGCACGACTCGTGCTTCGTACGCTCGCTGAACGAGCGCAGAGCGCCGTCGCGCCCGGAGAGCTTCTGCCTCCTCCTCCTCGTTCGTCGAGGGGGCGCTTGGATGCTGTTGGGTGTGGTGCCGGTGCCGGTCTCGCTTGTTGCCTCGTCGCTGCTGCTGTGACTGTCGGTTGGTGGAGCGGGTAATCGTCCTTGCACCACCGCCGCCGCCGCCAAAAGACACCAACCCCTTCCTCCACAGATCTTCCTCGTCCTCGTCCTCGTCCTGCGACCACTCCATGTCACCCCAATCCCCGGAAGCAAGGTCCGCACCTCCGCCGCCCAGCTCGACATCGCTGCCAGTCTCGTCGATATAGTCGATGCGAGCGCCGCCACCAGGTCGCCCGCCGGCGGCGGTGCGTCGGCGTTTGCGCTCTTTGAAGGTGTTTGGTCTGGGCATTGCTGGAGCGGGGGATACGCTTGGTGCTCGTGTCGGCTCGTCCTCGTCCTCGTCCCCGCCCTCGTCCTCTGTAAAGGTCGGCGGCGGCCGAGGTGATCGGATGAGCCACGTGAGGGGTGGACGAATGGTTCGAGGGTGGATGGATGGCGACAAAGGGGAAGGAAAGGAGGGCCGGATGTCGCCGGACTAATAATAATAAAGGATCGATCGACGATCGTCGTCGTCGTCGTTGTTGTTGTTGTTATTGTCGTCGCAGCCGCTGCCGTCGTCGTCGTCTGTGCACGTCCACGACCTCTATTCGTCCGTTTTTCACCCAACTCGACGTCCACGTCGACGTTTGCGAGCAAGTCCCGCATCCGTTTGGCATACACAGACGCCAAAGAGGAGCGCTCAGCGACATTCATCACCTTCCGTTCGCTTCGCCGTCACCCACCGTCGTCCATCATCGTCCTCCTCCACCGCCGCCTCTCCGACACACTACCTCACTCGAGCCCCCTTTCCAGCGCCCACCAACGGTAACTTACAGCGCTGCTTCGAGCACAACGCTCGCTTCCTCCCTCCTTCCCGTCCCAAACCTGCCTCTCCAACATTGTCCCCCATATTGTCCTCCTCCGTCTCCGCTGTCGCAGGCCCGAGCTCAGCCGCCGCCGTGGGGCCTGGGCCAAGCTCGGCGATGATGATGATGATGGGAGCAGCAGCGCCCGGGCCGAGCCGTCCACAGCCGCCCTTGTCCAACGAGGTGGCTCTCGTCTGTCTTGTCGACGGCGCCCTTGGCGCTCGAGAGGGAAGGCGAGGATGGAATGGTCCGGGCGGCGTCAGGGAGAGGTATTTGGAGGCCGTCGTTCGGTGAGTTCTTCTTGGAGAGAGAGACAGGAAAGACCCTTCCGTTCAATTGCCCACAGCGTCCATTCACCCATCCGTTCTTGCCCTTGCTTCCTGCTCTACTCTCTTCGGCTAGGCGGATCGGGTCGCTTTACCCAGCAGCGCAAGTGAGCCGACTTTCCAGTCTCCTCCGTTCTCCCTCTTTCCAGCACCACACACAGTAACTCATTCATCTCGTCCTCCGCACTTTACCTTTTGACCTTCGTCCCACTCCTTCACCCTCCCTTCGCAGCTCCTCATATCGGCTTGCATTTATCCCTCTCACCCGACGTCTCCCTGCTGCCGCACCTCCCCGCTTCTTAGAAGACCCTGGCAGAAATCGTCTTCCTTCCTGGAGGAATGTAAACGGGATGACTGGATGGGCGAGTATGCGCATGCTCCGTTGGGGAGCGATTGGGATGGGCAAGTGTTGGAAGAATTGGGCGCGGAGGAAGCAAGTGATAGGCCTCCCGGAGAGGCGAGAAGCGCGGAGGTGGAGGCGGCAAAGCAGGGCCAGACCGCGCTCATGGACACGCTCGTTGGGGCGTTCGAGGTGATTTTTTTTTTCTTCTGCTTCTCCGCCTGCCGTGAATCTCGGCCTCTTCTGCACGTTCCAACGCGACCGGTGCCCGCTCACATTTTCTTTCTTCCCGTTCGCTCGCCCACTTGTGACGAAAAGCTTCTCGACGCCCTCCCCGCGCGTCCCCATGCTCACTCCCATGCCCGCGCGGCGCATGGACCCCTCGTGGCGACCTATGTTCTCCACCTTTCCTCCTCCTCCTCGGCTTTGGCGGCCTCCTCCTCTCTCGCCCGTGTCGGCGACGGCGACGGTGACGCCGCACGGCCGAGCTGCAACATTCGCAGACGGTACGACGATTGGGGGTGGCACAGATGCGCACAGGAAGCCAAAGAGAGGGGCATCGGGTGGTGTTACGTCGCTGTGGACGCGCCCAAGGAGGTGGTGGAGAGGTGGAAGGAAGTGAGTGGGGCGTCGCCATCTGGAATCTCCAACTTCCGTGCTGATCTCCTCCGTCCGGCCGATCACGTCGTCTTCTGTTTTCAGTTCTTGAGTGTCCCTCCCGAGGACGTTGGCGTGCTTACGGACGAGAAAGGAGCGCCCTTGCGCCGCGTGGACGGGGACGTCGTCTTGCTGTCCGGCCTCAAAGAGGCCGGTTTCACAAAAGGTAAGTCCATCCGTTTTCTCCATTTGACGGGCTTCAACGCTTGCCTTTTTCGCCACCTCTGTGTTTCTTTTCTTGTCGCGTTCGCACCCTCATCCCTCGCCCTTTACACCTGTACTCGTTCTTCTCGCAGCCCTCAAACGGTCGGCTTCCACAGCCGTCGGCGATGCGGGCCGAGCGAAGGCGCTCAAGCTGAACGGAGGGGCTCCCATGCAGCTGCAGCTGCCGCCGAACCCACTCGCGGCGGCGCCCATCACCGCCGTCGGCCCCAACGATACTACTTCTGGGAGGGGCGTGTCGTCGGAACAGCCACAGGGGGCCGCTCCCCCCAGGCCGGACATGGGTCAGGTGGCCAAGCTCAAATTCCTTCAGCAACAACAGGCGCTCATGCTCAAGAATGTGCTGCAGATGTTGACTCGGCAGCAGCAGCAACAACAACAACCAACAGGGCAGGGACAACAGCCAGGAGGGGAGAGCCGCTCAAACGTGCACCTGGAAGCGTTCCGGAATCAAATCGTGCAACAGCAGGGCATGCTCGCGCAGCAAGCCCGCCTGCTCGCATCGGGCGCGACGGCCAGCGCCGCCGCACCGGGCGAAGTCAACTCGAACTTAGGCAAACTGATGGGCAACCTAGCTGGCATCGCGCAAGCTGCCTCTCAGCTTGGCATCAATATTGGAGGGCCGCAGTTGCCGCCGGGTGCGGCGGCGGCGCTGTTTTTGCAGCAGCAGGCGCAGGCGCAGCAGAATGCTATGATGAGGAGGCAGGGTGCGAGCTCGCAGGCGAATGGAGGTGGTGCTAATGGAGCGAATGGGAATGGGAACGGGAATGGGAACGGGAACGGGATGGGGGGTTCGGTGGGTGTGGGTGGTTCCGTTCTGCAACAGCAGCAGCAGCAGCAACAGCAGCAACAACAACAAAAACGACTACTACTACCGCAACAAGCACAAGGTCAGCAACCACAACAAGGCGTGCAAGGTCAACAGACTCAGAGTCAGAATCAGAATCAGAATCAGAGCGGAGGCGGAGGCGGCGGCGGCGTCGGGTCCGTGCCGAGCAGTCTGGGCTTCGGCAACGTGGGCAGAACGGTGTGGTCGGGACCGATCACCTGGAGCGTGACAGACGCAAACAAGAACAAGAAGGACTGTCAGACTGTCGTCGCCGCTGTCTTGGCACCCGGGCCGAGGGGCAGCGAGACGCAAATGTCGGAGCTGTGAGTCGGTGTGGGAGAAAGGCTTGTTTTTTTTTTTTTTTTCTTTTCTTGGCTGACGGCCGTTGCTCCCATTTCCTCTCTCTCGGGCGATGAAGGAACCCGACGAGCTGGCCGAACAAGTTGACCATCACGTCGATCCAGCAGATGAACATCCAAGCGCTTCAGAAGCACGCGATCGCGCACAAGATCCCCTTTCTCACTTTCCAGCCCGTGCCCCAGTCGGCGCTGGCGGGGGCGGGGCAGGAGGGGTCGATGGCGTCGACGGGCGCGATGGCGGCCGTGAACGGGCGACCGTTGACGAACGAGGGCCTGTATGCGATGCTGGCCAAGAGCCTGGCGAACAAGCGCACGGTGGGTGGGCTAGCCGGGTGTTTTGAGAGCGGCAAGCGCTGAAGCTTGCTAGTTTCTCTTTTCTTTTCTTTTCTTTTCTCCGTCCCTGCTGCGTGGAACGAACCAGGTGGCCGTCGTCAAGTTCGGTAACCCAAACTGCGGGCTGATCGTGATCAGCATCAAGCCGACGGCGTTGATCGGCGCCGTCTACCTCAGCACGCCGATCCCGGACTTGCCGCTGGAGGCTCCAATACCAACAACGTCTGCACCAGCGCCTGCTGCGCCTGCTCCTGCGCCTGCGTCTGCGGGCGTCGGTGGCAAGCTGGGAACGGGGGGAGCGTGGTAGCGGCGGTGATGCGAGGTGGGGATGGAGAGTGACTGACTGCATTGTATGGCGGAGCAGGACGAGGGCGAGGGCGAGGGCGATGAGGACCGGAGAGAAGATTCCTTTCACGGCGCGCGTTCTGGGATCTATTCTTTTGTAACACCGTACGCACACACACATGCAACACACACACGCACGCACGCAAAGTCATCGTTCGTCATCGCTCGTCTTCCTTCCGTTCGTCCGTCCGGCCCCTCGTCGTCCCGGTCGCCCGTGCGCGCAGTTCGCACGCACATACATGAGCAGGAGCATGGATGGACGCATGCATGCGTGCCAAAGTAAGTCACCGTACGTACATACACATATTATATATGCGTGTGTGTGTGTGTGTGTTGAGCTAAGCTGGGCTAAGCTCCTGGTTTCGCTTTCCCTTGTCGATCGCGTCGGATGCAGGCAAGTAGGCAGGCGCCGACGAGCGTGACCGTCGTTCACTTTTTTCTTCCCTTTTCCCTTCCTCCTTCCCCCCCATTTCCCATTCCCCGGTTCTAGCCGATGGGGGAGAGGGAGAAATAATCGCGAGGTGTGGTCAGACGTCGGTCGGTGGACGTGCGTACGTCACGTCACGTCATGCCATGTCATGCCATGGGCGCGAGGGCGAGAGGAGAGCGGTTTGTTCGGACTGGAGCGCTGATCACCACCACCCTAACCTACCAACCAAACCTACCAGTCATCCGTCCGTTCGTCCGTTCGTCGGACCTGAGACCACTCCGTCTCGCGGACGCCTCTTCCGCACGGTCGTCCGGTCGTCCGTCTCTCCCTCCAGACGGCCGGGGCCCCGCCGTGCATCACGAGGCGGGGACGCCTGCTGCTGCTGCTGTTGTTGTTCATGTCGTCCGTCCCTTCACGAACTGCGGCACATACAATACGATATTATCACCCCAACCGCTCGCCGTTTTCTTTCTTTACACGGACGACGCATTGGACGGGATGAGGGAGTGGATGTGAACGAGGGGAAAGGAGGGATGCGCACGTGGGCCACTTTACTTTGTCCATCTTGTCCCACGTCATCCATCATCATCATGGGGAGGGGGATAGATGGTCCCATTCCATCCATCCCTCCATCCATCCATCCATCGTATCGATGAATGGTGATCGGTGATAACGCGAAAGAAGAGGAAGGACGAGGAGGCTAGAGGATGGAGGGACGGTGGGGGGTGGTCATCTGCACCATGTAATGTAATTCACGTCGGTCGCCCCGCCCGTGCCGAGCGAGCGAGAGCCGCCAAGCCGAACCGAACCTTTCTTCCTTCCTTCCTTCTCTTTGGCCATCCATCTCTCCTCCATTCCATTCGCGCGTGTCGGTCAAAAAGTCAGTCCAGCCGGTCAGTCGGTGGTGAGACAAGACAAGCCGGTCCGGCACCAAGGGCGAACGAAGGAGGGCCGATTTCATTAGCTTGGGCGCGACCCCATAATAACGAACGACGACGGCGACGCTTAATAAGCGCGTTGGGATCGGACTTCCGGGGACATGCAGCTAATAATTAGCGTCGCCGTCGCCGTCGTCGTCGTTGTCTTGTTTTGACTGGTCTACACGCTCTCGGCCCCTACTTTTTCTGCCGCGCTACAATCCGATACATCCGCCGCTCCTTCTCGCCCCCTCCCTCACGTCTTACTGCCCCCGTCTGTGCGCGACGATGGAAGGAGGGGCGATGGGGGAGGGAGAAGGGCCGTGCGGGGTTTGACATGTTCTTCCGGCTCTCGCCGGTGGGGAAGAAGAAGGATGCGGAGACGGGGGGGAGGCGAAGAGGGAGACGCGCAGCGCTCCTTCCCTCCCTCCTTCTTCCTGCCCGCCCTCGAGCCGGTCCATCTCGTGCGGCCGACGCGAAGGAAGCCGGTCTACGGTCAGCGCGACGTGGTTAGCGCGAGCGCACACAGCGGTGCGTCTACGGTCGGTCGGTCGGTCGTTCGTCAATGAGCGGTGCCCCGGCCCTCTCTCTCGTTTCCTCCGCGCGTTGCGAGCGGGGGACGGTGCACGTGCTCGACCTGGCGGCCAGGGTCTGCGTGGCGTGGGGTATGTACGTGTCCACAAAGGAAGGAATGAAGGAGTGCACGAATACGAATGTATGTATGTATTTACGGTGGGATTAGGATGGGGAATGAAGAATGCCTTGCTTGGTCGCCTCGTGCCCCTCCCAGCCGGCCGACCTGGTGGCCGCCGTGCGTGGGTGGGTGCGTGTGGTGGCTGGCGCGCGGTGCAGATGCGGAGGGCCTAGCGAGTCGGGGCTACTGACGATCTAGCCCTAGTCTTAGTCCACCGAGCCTCGCCTCGCCTCTTTTTTTTTCCTGCTTTTTTTTTTCTTGTCTTGCCATGCCACGCCTGGCCGCCCCCCGTCGCGTCGCCTTCCCCGCCCGCCCGCTCGTCCGCGCCAAGTCAACAACAAGAAGGCACAAAAGAAAAAGGAGGGGGAGAAGGATCCGCGGGGGCGACGGCGTAGACGGCGAGAGGGGGGGGCCGACGGAAGCGGAGGTACGGAGGAAAGGCAAGGGAAGGAGGGAGGGAGGCCGGATGGATGGATGTTGTCGAATGTCGTCGTCGACTATTTCAACCCCGCCCTTTCCCCGGACTCGCGCTTCCGCCTCCCGCCTGTCCTTCTCCCCTCTCCCCTCGCCGTCTCCGTCGTCGCCGCCCCCATCGTCCCTTTCCCCGTCCTCCCCACCACCACCACCACAACCACAACCACCACCACAGCCATGGCTTCCATCGAGGAGAACAAGGCCCCCAACAACGGCGGCGGCTACCAAGGCGCCCCCATCAACCGCGCCGTCACCCCCGGCGGTCACGCCCTCGACTCGACCCAGCCCGCCTTCCCCGTCTACCACAGGAAGTTTGCCAAGTGAGTAGAGTAGGGAGAGTAGCGAGCGCGAGCGAGAGCGAGCGACCAGCCATCGTACCGATTCGTGTCTTCTTTTTTGCTTCGCGTCCCACAGCCCCGCTCCTCTTGGTGAGTGGGCAGCCACGCAAAACAACAACAGGCTGGCACCGACACCGGCCGCTTCTCACCTCCGTCCCCCCTCTTCTCTCCCACAGGCCTCTGCTCCTTCGCCACCACCACCTTCGTTCTCTCCTTGTACAACGTCTCCACCCGTGGCGTGAGCGTCCCTAACCTCATCGTCGGCCTCGCCCTCGGCTACGGAGGCCTCTGCCAGCTCCTCGCCGGCATGTGGGAGTTTGCTGCCGGGAACACCTTCGGTGCCACCGCCTTCTCCTCCTACGGCGGCTTCTGGATCTCCTACGCCTTCATCCTCATCCCCTGGTCCGGCATCGGCGCCGCCTACGGCTCGGACGAGACGCAGATGGCCAACGCCATCGGCATCTACCTCGCCGGCTGGTTCATCTTTACGTTCGTGAGTGCATACATGCATGCATGCGTGTGTCTTCCACGACCGCCTTTGGCTCACATCGACCATCGTCTGTCTTCTTTGCTCCAGATCATGTTCATCTCCTCCCTCCGCTCGTCCGGTGGCCTCATCGCCCTCTTCTTCTTGTGAGCCTTTCCTCTCGTCCTTTCCTCCGTCACGACCGCCGCTGAATTCGCTTTTGATCTCGCTCGCCATCCATTAGCCTCGACCTCACCTTCCTCCTCCTCTTCGCCGCCGAGTTCACCGGCATGGCGGCCGTCAAGACCGCCGGCGGTGCCATCGGCATGTGAGTCGGACGAACTGAGAGCGCCCAATACGCGAGCGATGTCGCTCTGTAACTAACGGATCGTCCTCGTTTCGTCTCGCACAGCATCACCTCCATGATCGCCTACTACGTCGCCGCCGCCGGTTTGCTCACGGTGAGCAGGCCTCCACTCTCTCGGCGATACCTTGCCTTCTCGTCCTCTCGACTTGCTCACCCTTCCCATTCGTTCTCCCCCCTCCACAGCCCGACACGTCCTACTTCACCCTTCCTGTCCTCGAGATCGGCGGCAGGAACTAAGACAATGTCTCCAGAAGAGACAGGATCCTCGCACTCGGGTTCCTGTCGGTCCGCCGACGGGAACGGTGGCGCATCTCCGCTCCCCTTCCGAGACGTTCTTGTCGCTCGCATATTTCCACCCCCGTAATGACTCGCCTCTCGCACTCTCTCAACACAACTACCCTGATCGGTCCCTTTTTTTCTTCTTCTTTTTCTCCTCTTGGGTCGCTTTACCCTTTGTAGCTTCTACATGGATCCCCCTTTCCTCCTCCCCCTTCCGTGCGTATGTGTACTGCGTCCGCGCCGACGACTCTGTGGTATTTCCTTTTCATTTCCCTTGGAATCGGATCGACCTATAACCCATGCTCCTGCCGCTCGGAAGAAATGGTGTTTGCGCCGATCATTGGCGAGGTGAAATTGCGCTGGGCTCGAGGATGATGCTAGAAAGCTCTTGTGAGAGTGGTCCGTTGACGGTCTCCGGCCTCGCAGCGTCCGGGTGGGGTGGTGGAGAGAAGAGGGCGCGTTGGACCGAAATGGCCGAACGCGGTGCGGTCCCGGACGCCGGCACGACCGAACAGCCGACCCGGGCGCAGTCTGTCCCCCACCCCCGCATCCATCTTGGCTTTCGCATCCTTCTTCTTCCCTCTTCGCACTTCCTCCCTCCCTCTCCCCCATCGAGATTCGCCCATCTTTAGCCCCTCCGTACGTCGTTCGTCGCGTTACCATGTCAAATTTGCTGCGCTCCTCGTTTCCTCGCTCCCTCTCTGCCACGGCGCTTCGACCCGCCAGGGGCATGGCAGTCGCTAGCTCTGCATCGCGCCCTGATGATGCTGCGTTTCGCATGACCAGTGAGTCTGGCTTGGCTTTCTTTATCTTAGCCGACGTGGTTGACCGACCGACCGACTGACTGACTGACGGGTGTCGTTGTTGTTGTCGTTGTCGTTGTCGGTGCAGAGTTTGCAAAGTACGAATGGGAAGACCCGCTCAACTTGGCTTCTCAACTTTCTGATGAGGAGGTTGCGATTAGGTGCGTGGTCGTCCGTCCGTCATATCGTTTCGTTTCGTTTCGTTTGCGTTTGCAGTCGTAGTTAAGACGTCCCCCCCCGGGCCGAAACAGCGAAACCGCTAGAGAGTTCTGTCAAGAGCAGCTCCAGCCAAAGGTACTCGAGATGTACCGGGACGAGTGTGAGTGGTTCGCGCGCGCACCAAGTTGTCCGCCATTGCTCATTTCGTCGTATTCATAGCTCTTCTCCCCCTTCCGTTCCCTCGTCGCAGCATGGGACCCCTCGATCCTCCGCTCCCTCGGCTCCCTCGGCCTGCTCGGCGCAACGATCAAGGGCTACGGCTGCGCGGGCGTCAACTCGGTGTCCTACGGTCTGATCGCCAGGGAGGTGGAAAGAGTCGACTCGGGCTACAGGAGCATCATGTCCGTTCAAAGCTCGCTCGTCATGGGCCCCATCGATCAGTTTGGAACCGAACGACAGAAGGAGAGGTTTTTGCCTGGCCTTGCAAAGGGCGAGCTTGTGGGATGCTTTGTGAGCGCCAAGTTTTTGTTTTTGAGCGGCAGGGGGGCGTCGATCATATGTGTTCATCTCCTTCTACATCTTTGTCGCCTTTTCTCCTACTCCCGTCCGCCAGGGCTTGACCGAGCCCAACCACGGCTCCGACCCTGCCGGAATGGAGACCACCGCCACAGAGGTCGATGGCGGCTTTGAGATCAGCGGCAGCAAGACCTGGATTTCCAATTCTCCTCACGCGTGAGCAGCTCATCCCTCCCCTCCCCTCGCTTTGACCGAGGCGAAAATGACTTGACGGGCACTCTGGTTGATGCCGCCGCCGCCTTCGCTCCGCTTTCCACTTCCCCACCCTCCCTCTTCCATGTCGCTGTGTCGCTGCAGTGACGTCTTCATCATCGTGAGTTCCACCTCTTTCGTCTCGCTGTGCCTGTCGGGAAGCCATCGTTGTCGTCGTCGTCGTCTCCTCCTCACAAAACGCTGCCCTCGCATGTTCACAGTGGGCTCGTTGCAAGTGGGACGGCAAAATCCGAGGGTTCATTCTTGAAAAGGTTCGTACCCACCCACGCCCACTCTCCCCGGCGTACTTGGTCACCGACGACGTTGGCGTGCATCCCCTCTCCGTCTCCCCCTTCACGGCGACCGCGTGCGTGAATCGTAGGGCATGAAAGGCCTGTCCGCCCCGGCGATCAAGAACAAGACCGCCCTCCGCGCGTCGGTCACGGGCTCCATCTTCATGGACGCCGTCAAAGTCTCTCACGACGCTCTCCTCCCACACGCCAAGCCCGGGCTCGGGGCGCCGTTCGAATGCCTCAACTCGGCTCGGTATGGTATTAGTTGGGGCGCCATGGGCGCCTTGGAGGAGTGTATCACGAGGACGAGGGAGTACGCGTTAGACCGGTAAGCCCCCGTCTTTCGTCTTCTGATCCTGGCCGCCTCAAGGCGTGCCAGGAAAGTCATCTACAACCCAATCGTCCCCTCAACGTTTTTCTTTTTCTTGCCTCTCCCTCTTCGTTTGTTTCCTTACCTTTCCGCTCCTCCTCCGCAGGAAGCAATTCAAAAAGCCTCTGGCGGCATTCCAACTCGTACAGAAGAAGCTCGCCGACGCCTCTACGGAAGCCGCGTTGGGCCTCCAAGCCTCTCTGCAGCTCGGGCGCTTGAAGGACGCCAAGCAGTGGTCGCCGGAGATGGTAAGCATGATCAAGCGCAACAACTGCGGCAAGGCGCTTCAACACGCGAGGACGCTCATGGAGGTGTTTGGAGGCAACGCCGCCAGCGACGAGTACCCACTCGGCCGCATCGCTGCCAACTTGCACGTCGTCAACACGTACGAGGGTCAGTCCGTCCCCGCTCGCCCAAAAGGGCTCCAAGGCCGTCCGCGTCGGCTCGACTGAGGATGCTGATCTCGCCTTCTGCCCTCCCTGTCTGTCTGCCTGCCTGTCTGCCTTGCCTTCTCCTTCTTCCAGGCACCCACGACGTCCACGGCTTGAGCGAGTCTTTTCGTCTTGTCGTCCTTGGTCGTTCGCAATAGGCCCCTCGTCGGACAATAGTTAACCTTATTTTTTTCGCCTCCGTCCCTCCTTTCCCGCTGAACAGTCCTCGGCAAAGCCATCACTGGCGTTCAAGCCTTTGCTTGATTCACGTCCTCGTCGCTCGAAACCGACTCGATCTGATCGATCGGACGACCCTTGTGGGCCCGAGGGCCGTTCCCCCCGCTGATGATCGCATGACCGCGCGCTGGAATGTATATAAGTCAAGGACGGTCGATGATCCTTTCTTCCGTCGCCATGGCTTCTTTCTTTCTTCCCTCGGTAATCGATTCCAGTGGATCTGGACAGGGGAACGCCTTTGTGTACTCCGAGTCTGGCTGAGCTCCTAGGATGCTACTCGTCACGTGGTCATCGGTGTCCGACCTCCGTCGGCAGCGACGTCCGTTCCGTCCTTACTTTGGACGTTCTCTCTCACCGTGCGCGCCCGGCGTGCCCGGGGACGATTCCACGGGCGACGTTCTTCATCCCCTTGCTCTCATCTCACCACGGTCGAAGCGTGGAATCGATGAAGAAGGCCAAACAAAGAAAGGGCGACGTGGCTGCGGTGGCTGCGGTTCGCGCACGTGATGGCCAAAGCTCCAGACAACGGTCGGACGTCGTCCGGTGCGCCATCGTCGTCGACACCGATCTCACCTGAGCTGGCCTGGCCTCGAGTACCACCTGACGACTCCTATTTCGTCGCTTTCATCCCTTCTCACCCCTCACCCTCGCCCTCGCCATCGTCACCTAGCCGGGGCCTTGCAGCATGACCTCTTCGAACCCCTTCTCCTCTTCCCCGGCCGCTACACGACTCTCGGCGCTGACCACTTCGACTCTCTCCCTGCTCCTCGAACGACAACGCACGCTCTCTCTCTCCCTTCCCACCTCCGCCACCAACACTCGCACCATCGGTCGGAACCTCAACACGCTCGCATCCGGCATTCAGAAACTCTCTGAGGAGCAGAACAGGATCGAGCAAGGCGATGCGGTCAGGCCGGCGGAGGTGAAGGAGAAGGAGGACGAGCTGATCGGGTTGCAGAAGGGGCTCGAGAGGCTGACGGGAATATTGGAGGAAGATGAGGAAGGGAAGAGGATGGTGGACGAGCTCCGGAAGAAGTGAGTTTGGTCGCTGGGGGGCGGTGCGCGCGCTCGCGCTCGGACACGTCCCCTCGCTCTCCTTCCTGCCATCCTCGACGGGGCCACCGACCCTACCCTGTCTTCTCGTTCTCGTTCTCTCTTTCTCTCTCTCTTTTCGTCCGCCCACTTTTCGCCATAGCTACCCTTCCCTTCAATCTGTTGCATCTCGGCCAACGGCCTCCAACGACGACACCAACTCGACCGGCGAGCTCTCCTCGACGTCTCAGCGGAAATCGGCGTGGTCCGCTCCGATAGCTGATCAGCCGTATCGGTACGACGACGAGGAGGGCGCGGAGGAGGGCGGAAAGGGCGGGTTGAGGAACGACGAGATGGTGCAGATGCAGAGGGACATGATGAACGGTGAGCTGGCCGGTTCTAGGTGGCTGCGAGAGAGTCGAAGGTGCCGAGGGGAGCGCCAGACGACGACCACGGTTGTTCCTTTTGCTTTATCTTTCGCTAACAATCTCTCACTCCCGGCCGGTCGCAGAACAAGACAACCAACTAGACTCGCTCTCCGTCTCGATCAACCGACAGCGGGATATCTCCTTGCAGATGAACGAGGAGCTCGAGTTGCACTCGAACCTGCTCGGGGAGATGGACTCGGACGTGGAGCGCACCGGACTGAAGCTTGGCAGGGCGAGCGGTAGATTGAAGGCCGTCGAGCAGGGGTTGAGAGATCATGGTGAGCGAGAAAGGAAATCGAGCGGACGGAGCGAGGTAAGACCTCCTGTCAAAGGCCCCTTCCAGACTAACACCCCGCCTTCTCTTTCATGCTTCTCATCTCAGGATCGACCTGCACGATCATCTTTCTCGTCATCATCCTGCTCATCCTTCTCATCGCTGTCTTTAAGTGAACGTGCGCCTCCTTCTCCAAAGCCCCCTTCAGCACCTTTACATGGAAAACTCGCCGCGCCCCCCCGTATGCTAGGCGCTTATTCCCCGCCGTTTATCTTGGCCTTTGTTTCATCTCTCCGGACTTTTCTCGTCCATCTATCTTGCCGAAATTCCGCCGAACTCCTCGCCTTCATGTACTCTACGCTTTTCAGACCGACAGCGGGACATTCGAGTTTAAGATTTTCCGGCGGGCGTCGGGCGCCAGTGGTGCCGGTGCCCGCCCTTCACTTGCATCCCCCCAGCCGTTTCCGTGCTCCAGCCCGCCCTACTTTGCCCCTCGATGTCGCGCCGATCCTGCTCTTCCCTTCTGACGGTGCACCTGGTCTCGAAAGAGTTGGAGAGGAGGAGCCTGTGGGACGAGGTAGTCTCACTCAGGCTGCACACCCGGGCGTCCGCCGTTAGACTGGGCTCCGATATAGCGGATCGCGACGTGGGAAGCGGCGAGCCGGGACGGCCGGCAGGCATGGCGTCGTTGGAGGGGCTTTTCATCGGTGCGGTTCAACACTCGCTCGACGGGTGCTTGTCGACAACTGATATACAGATCGAGTTGAGCAGAAGGCAGGGTGTGCATGTGGAGAAGACACGGAGCGAGGTCCCGACGAAAGCCCGAATCTAGGTAAACTTATCGCGGGCGACCAAAAACGAGATGAAAACGCAACCGGACGACGAACGATTGGACCTCTCCCGCTCCGCTCCGTCTCGGCCGTCCAAACATCACAGCTCAGCGAGCTTGTTCAACAACAGCTCGCCGCCCTTCGGCTTTGCCTTCTCGATCTCTGCCCTGGTCTTCTTCCCACCGAACAGACCCTTGATCTCCTCCAATTCCTTCTTCCCTTCCCCGCCAGCCTTCCTTAATCGCTCGATCAACTCGACGACAACGAACGCTCCCCCGCCCTTTGCGAACGCCCCGATATTCTCTTTCCCCGCAGCAGCCAGGAAGGCTTTGGCGAAGGAGAGCGAGAAGGCGGCGTCGATGACGTGAACCGTTTTCGTTTTGATGTCGAAGTGGCCACCTTGTATGAGGGTTTTGTAGACTAAAAAAGTGAAGCGGGAAGAGCGGGGCGAAAAGGGTGAACGAGCTAAGCTCCAATAAAAATAGCAGGTTCGTAAGCATGGGAAGAACACTCACTTCGTTGGGTATGGGAGAGATCCATGATATGCTCCTGACCGGCTTCCCGTTGGCTATCATCCAGATAAGGCGCCCCGACGGGCTCCAAAAGAGCGGACATGGCCTGAGCTTTGTCGCCTCGAGCGTACAACATTGTCTCCAGGACTATCAATGAGCTGGCCGTATCCCTGAACAGTTCGATGCCGCTCGGAAGCACCACTTCTTCGCCCTCCTGCCTCATGGTACCGCCCTCACCCGCTACCATCCTCAACAGGCCAGGACTTGCGGCCTCCAACACCTCCCCCTGTCTGACCTTCGGGTCCTTTTTGCTCGTTCGACTCCGAATCGAGTCCGTCTCGGCCAGCAGACGCGTCGTTGCTGGGGTGAAATAACGGGATGAACGGGGGCAGAGGAGGTACAAGAGGACCTTCCGTCCGTTCTTATCTGCACAGAGAGAGGGGAACAGCGGGGCAAGCTCCTGAAGGGGCACGAAAGAAACAAACAAGAAACGAGGGTGAATATGCAACAATCTGATCTCGCCTTCCAGTGGCCGGTGAGAACCCACCTGAATGACGCTCTTAGCCATCAGCTTGGTATCGTCAACGACGTCGAGCGCAGTGAACAGAACCAGCTGTGCCTGCTCGTCCCTGCAGAGCGCATCCAAATGAGGCTTGAGAACCTTGATGATCTGCTTCCTGTCCTTAGCGTTCCCCTCGGCGAGGAACATGCGGGCTAGCTGAGAGCCATCGCGCGTGTGGACGATCTCGGGGAGCTGGTCGATAATGCTGACAAGCAAGAGTCGGAAGCGCGGAAACAACAAGCCTTGAGCGGGCGGGACAGGATGGGGAGAGTGACGAAGCACCGCGATGTGCAGTGTGCATGCAACAAATTTGCACACTCACGTCTCAAACATGTCTCTCTGACGCTTCTCGGCATCGTCTCCTGAACCGTACGTAGCGTAGTCCATCATGACTGTAGCGTCGCACAGTGCGGCCGGAAGTGTCAGCAGCGATCGCTAGAAGAGGACTGCAAATGAACGGAAACCTTTTCACTCACCCTTGTGCACGATAGCGTAGCTGATGGCATTCTTTGACTCATTGTCCCACAACTTCCTCAAGCTCTCCCTCACATTTTCCAACACCGTTTTCCTTCTCGGCTCCGGCATCTCGTCCAACACGTCACCCAACAACCTCCTTCTCCCTTCTCCTTTGCCATCCCCCTTCTTCCCCGCTACACCAGCCTCTTTATCGAAAAGACGAAATTCTGGGCCCCAGAAATCTTGCACCATCATTTGACGACCGTCAGCGTTGGCGAAGATGGCATAGGTATCGGCGACGATGGGCGAGGCATGTGCGTGAAGGAGGAGACGGATGATATGGCCCTGAAATTCGGACAGAATCATGGGTACGGCGGAAGGGGTGTGGCGGAGGATGGAGGCGACGAGGAACTGCAGAAGAGGAACGGCAATAACCGGCAAGTTAGTCATGTTAGCCGCACAGCTCAACGCAGAAAAAAAAAGGCCTTGGAAGCACACATTCCAGAAACAGTTTATAGTCTGGCTCACCTTGCTATACTTTCCTTGTACAAGCTCAATATACTTGCCGTTGAGCTCAGAAGCGACTTGCTCACGCTCAGGCTTGCCTCCCCATTTTACGACAGACTGGATGATGCGCGAAGCCTACGACATGAAAAAAATAGTAGGAGAAAAAGGAAGGCCGAGTCCATCGCATCAGCTGTGCGTGCTCTAAGACTTCACGTTGAAGCAATTCGATACGAAGGAGTGCGAGCGTGTCACCCACGTCATGCTTAAACACGACCTCCTGCACCCTTCCTCCGATGATCTCCATCATCTCCGCCAAATGCACTTTCCTCTCCTTTGCACTGATGTCCTTCTGTCGCAAAGAGGACCACACACGCTTGGCCTCGGCGATGAGAGAGGCATGGGGCTTGGCAGCTCTGCGCTCTTGCCGGGCAGCTTTGGCGGCTTCACGGGCCTCTCGTTTGGCTGTAGGAGTGGGGAGGTAAGAAGAGGACAGGGAAAGTCAGCCACGCCTACAGTCACGCAAGCCAGCCCCAACCACTGCGTCTTTCAAGTTTCACCTTTGGGGTCTCGCTTCGGCTGCTCCTCATCTTGCATCTCCTCGTCCTCATCTTTCTCCTCCTCGCCTCCGTCATCGCTCTCCAGACCTTCCCCGTCTCCGTCCCCATCCATGCCCACCTCCGAGTCGCCTTCCTCCTCGCTCGTGTCATCGTCATCATAGACTGCCGACAATGCCTTCCCTCGAGTGATAGGCCGTTTTGCCGTGACCTTCTGCTCTACCTCGCCTTCCGCCTCCTCCCCGGCTCGCACGGCGGCGGCGGCAGAAGAGGTGCCTTTGGCCTTGCCTTTGACATCGACCTTCTGCTTTTTTGCAGGAGAAGTGGTCGCCGCGGGGCGGCTGCGCTTGGATCTTGTCACCGTAGGCATGATGATGAGAGATGGACAGAAGACTGCTTGCCGTGAAGGAGGAGGGAGCGGCGGAGAGGTTTCTTAAAGGTGTGCCGCGAGGGAAGGATGGCCTTCGCAGAAAGACTGCGGTGATAACCCTACTTACTCCTCGGCGACCTTCCACTGATTCATTTGACGCTTCCCATACCTCACTCATCTGGCTGTCTCCCCCCAGGCCACCTCGGCGCCCGCTCTGGGCCTCCGCCCGGGGCGCCTACCAGAATCACGGCAACGACGTCGCGAGCGCGCGTCGCTCGCATTGGCGAAGGGAGTGGGAGGATGAAGCGCATCTAGCGCAGCGGGGGGGTGGCCGTACAGTGGACGGCCGTGTGGTCCAGGGCGCAGCACCGATAGCATTGGCGAACCGACTGCCTCGCCTTCTCCACCAGCTTGAGCTCGCACGCAACCGCGAGGCCACGTTGGATCGCGCGGTTGGCAGTCTCCTTGTTGCCGAAGAGCACGATCAGGCTAGACCTTGGGCTAAGTCGCCCAGGCACTCCTCGCTGCTGGGAACGAACGTCGTGGACACTCCGTGGATGATGACGGGGTAGAGGCGAGATTTTAACCTCAGCCCATCACTCAACAGGGGGATCCAGGTCTGGTCGGTCGTCATCTTGGTAGCGTCGTCCTCTTTGAGGAGGTGGATGACGATCTCCTTTGAGCGAGGTCGAACCCAGACTGCAGGGACTGGGATGTCTTCACCCCTAGAAGATTTTACCGCCGCCTGTACTCTGTACTTGAGCACGGTCGCGGCGAGGTCAGCCAGGACAGGTTTGTCGGGGTTATTGGGGTGGCCTTGGGGGGCATCCAGATAAGCGTCAAAGGTGGATGGAGAGGAAAAAGACGACTCGAGCTTATGGTGAGGTCCTAACTGATGGGCAACTAGGTGTAGGGGTCGGAGCAGGGTTCGGCCTGGGGTGGGTGAGTAGTTGGTCGCGAGGTAAAATCTTCTAGGGGCGAAGATATCCTAGTCCCCGCGGTCTTCGTTCGACCTCGCTCCAAGGAGATCGTCATCCACCTCCTCAAAGAGGAAGACGCTACCAAGACGACGACAACCGACGAGACCTGGATCCCCCTGTTGAGTGATGGGCTGAGGTTAAAATCTCGCCTCTACCCCGTCATCATCCACGGAGTGTCCACGACGTTCGTCCCCAGCAGCGAGGAGTGCCTGGGCGACTTAGCCCAAGGTCTAGCCTGATCGTGCTCTTCGGCAACAAGGAGACTGCCAACCGCGCGATCCAACGTGGCCTCGCGGTTGCGTGCGAGCTCAAGCTGGTGGAGAAGGCGAGGCAGTCGGTTCGCCAATGCTATCGGTGCTGCGCCCTGGACCACACGGCCGTCCACTGTACGGCCACCCCCCCGCTGCGCTAGATGCGCTTCATCCTCCCACTCCTTTCGCCAGTGCGTCTGCCCTGAAAGTCAGGTGATGTTCAACGGGAGAGTGTCCCCACACTGGGCTCGCCTGCGTCCTTTGCATGGAGGACGGCAGGGAGGAGATCGACCACCTCCCACCAGCAACGACTGCCCTATTCGCGCAGCTAAACGCGAGCAGCTCGAGGACGCCCACCGCGACTCCGGTTTCACCTTTGAATGACGTCGATTTCCCCTTCCGCTCCCACCCCTCGCCGTTCTGAAGCCCCCACACTGACCACCATTCCAGTGCTAAAGGAAGAGGGGGAGGGTGCATGGTTTTTTTCCCGGTCTACAGCCACCTTGGGCTTATGTTTCATCGGCGAACGAGCCAGTAGCCTTCAATGGAGGGATGGCTAAGAAAACGATGCTTGATGACTCTTCATCGTGTGCCAAGTAAACTTCTCTTCTGTTCTAATCCGCACGCTGCGAAATCCGAACCCGAATGGATGCCATTCTAAGGGACGACGCGTATCCAGCTTAGCCTCCAAAGACCCGACTCATCGCCCTTCGCAAGTCACTTCATTGTGAAGGCGCCCTCAACTTTCCACTCCTGTCCTCGCTCCAGGACGGAGTAGGTCTATGGCCATGGCCTAGCAGAACTGAAGACGCGAGAAGGCCGTCAAAACAGCGTCGCGCCGCCCGACTTCAGTGATAGCGCGCAGATCGTGTCACGGAAAACAAGGAGAAAATGGATGATGTTAACACCGAGCGCGGTCAGTCAGCACGGAGACCAGGATAATGTTCAAAACCATCCAACTCTACTCACCTCAATCGCCTCTATCTCCCGCTGACTAATAGTAGCGCCCGCGTTGCGGTATCGCGAAGGGAGCTCCCCAACGTACTCATGCTGTGCACTACCACCGCTTGAAGGCGAAGAGCCTGAGGACGAATGTGACGGAGCCGACGGACGGGAGGAAGAAGAGGAGATGGAAATAGCATTGGAATTGATGTGTGGACCGGTCCTGAACCTGGGAAATGGCAACGTATCCGGTCAAACTAGCTCTCCAGGTCCCGCTTCCGTGACGGCGCGTTATCCTCTCGTCCGATATGGCCTACTTTTCGAGGAAATTGTCAAAATCAGAAACAATTTCCTTTGGCGCTAACGGGTGCGCATGAAGGGTATGAGGTTCTAGGAAGAGCGTATGAGGAGACGATGAGACGAAAGGAAGGCGAAAGTGTCAGCACGACCTTCGGCATTCTCTGACGCGATTTCGCCCCGCCGCACTCCCAAGCTCCAAGCTCACCAACAGGTGCCTGGCGCTTGCCGAGGAAATGGATTAGGGGCTTGTGCACATGCTGGGCCCTCCGAACTACCGTGAGGGAGAACATGTCGTCTGCCTGCGCTCGCACTCGAGGACGCGAAGTCGGTGATGTTGGTGGTGGTGACCGGGGTCATTCTTGCCGTGCTGCGGCTGACGGTGCTAAGCATCCGACTCACCTTCTCGAAAGATTCGGACTGGCCGACGAGAATACACAACCCTTGCCATCATAAGAAACGACAACCACACCTTCTCGGCGACGCTATAGCTTCCATGGCACTCAGTCCCAACTCCAAATGGCGACCGTAGAGCTCTTTTCCACTTGTGCGTATCTCGGCCAGTAGTGTGGAGAACAGGACGGCGGCAGAGCGCAAGGCTGATCGAGTTCCGATGTTGGCCGACCGACGGCCTGTGCCCTCTCCGTCTCTTCCAGATATCCTCAGCAACCACAAGGTCCGAGGGAGGCATGAAAGATACGTCAGCGTCTTGTCGGCCAAGAAGGTGCGTCTTTTTTACGTCCTGACTGGTCGAGGCTTGCCGCGCGGATGCGGCCTGGATCGCGTGTGCAGCGACGTTCGCCCGCGAGTACGATGCCGACAGCAATTCGTCTTATGCTTCTGGTCCTTCAGATACCCTTCACAATAATTGACTTGGCATCGGATGAGGAGCAGAAAAAGCGCTGGAAACGAAAGGTGGGCGAGCGTCCTTTCGAATTTTTTCCTTCGCCGTTAGAGGTCTTTGGTTCTGCAGGGAAAGATGATTGACCGACTCATTTATCGCCCGACTCGGCATATGTCTTTCATCCCACCTCGACTAGGCTATTCGGGACCCTACCTTTCCGAACATTCTAGTGAATGGCGAATGGCGAGGGACGTTCGAGGAGTTCGAAGAGGCGGTCGAGTACGGAGAGCTGGACCTCTTCCTCCGACTCGATGAGGGCATCAAGAAAAAGAAAAAGTCCAAATCTAAGAAGCCCAAGGCCTCTGCTGACACTGCTGGTACTGCGGGAGGGGAGACGTCCGCTGCGGCGACCGGAGGTGGAGAAGACAAGAGCAAGGAGGAGGGCGACAAAACCGGAGAGGAGGAGGACGACGTGCTAGCCGAACTTGGACTCGGCGACCTGAAGATTTCCGACGCGGATGTTGCTGCTCTCATTGCCGATCCCGACTTTAAATCCCCCTCGGGCTCCAAATCGCCCGCCTACTCCTCCACCGTCGGCCCCCTCCGACTTAGCGGTAGATCCGGTGGCGGCGCTGTTCCCGTCCTGCCCCGCTTACCTAGCGATGGTCCAGCCAGCGTCGAAAACCAGCGTCCCTTGCAAAAGACGAGCGCGGCGCTGGCGGCAGAGGCGGCTGCGCTTGTGGCGAGCAGAGGCAAGGGAGCCGTGAAGCGAGCCGCCAGCGGTGTCGAGAGTGGCGCTATCTCTCGGCTGGGCAAGTCAGGCGGTCGAGGTGGGGTCGACAAGGTGGACGAGGAGGACGAGGATCCGTTGAGCGGCGTGAGGAGGGAGGAGGATCTGTTCGCCGAGCTAGGACTCGATGACATCGACGTCACGGAGGACGACCTGGAGAAGTTTTTGGCGAGCGTGGAAGGCAGGGATCCTGTTCTGCCGGCGAAGGGAGACAGGGAGGAGAAGAGTGGGGACGGACTCAAGACCACCGAAGAGGGGCTGGATAAGCCAACTGGCGCGGACACGAGCGATTCGAAGGCTGACACAGTCGAGGTGGCTATTGCACAGCCAGCCGAGGCCATTGCGCAGCCTTCAGTCTCCAGTTCTGAACCCTCCAAGCAGGAAGACCCTCTGCCGACAGAGGACGAGACGAAAGCTGAGGTTGCCCCCTCAGCAGAGCAGAAGGCCGACGTGGAGACCTCGACGGCAGTAGAAACGAGTGTGGTTTCCTCTCCTAAGGAGGACGTTTCTACGTTGACGACTTCGCCGAAGGCCACGCCCGACGCAGCAGTGCTAGAGGAGCCTGCAGAGGGTAAGGACCCAGCCTTCCCAGCAAGTGCTCCAGGCGAGGCTGGAGCTTCCGCTAGTCCTTCCGAGTTACCTTCGACTTTGGTGGCTGACGATGCGGAGCGCGCAC
Organism: Peribolospora baueri; assembly: GCA_029717555.1. Classification (NCBI taxonomy): domain Eukaryota; kingdom Fungi; phylum Basidiomycota; class Peribolosporomycetes; order Peribolosporales; family Peribolosporaceae; genus Peribolospora; species Peribolospora baueri. The sequence continues at coordinate 123,431 of JAMDHS010000036.1, read as the reverse complement.
CGGCCGACGCGGCAGCTACGACAGAGGTGGTGCCTTCCAAGGACGAGATTGCGACGAAGGAAGACGTTTCAGCGAACGCGGGCGAGGATGCCGGTCATGAAGCAGAGATTCAGCCATCTAGCGCGGAAGACGGCAGACAGGCTGAGGATACGAAAGTGTCCGAGGGTGGGGCTGCACCGACGACTTCGGGTAACGGTGGCTCATCGGAAGGCATGGTTGATACCGCCGAGAAGATTACGGCTTTGGAGGCGCAGACGCGGGATGAGCAAGAGCGTTGCGCAGAGGAGAAGGTCGCGCCGGATGGAGCCCTCTCTCTTGGGGCCCAGGTTGACGAGGTCTCTGCATCCGCTCTTTCGACTGGGCCAGCTGACGTTCAGCCGGTGGAGATCCATTCCAGTGAAGCAGTCGTGGCTAATGCTAAGTCAGCGAGTCCGGTGGCGACGGAGACGACTGCAGACGAGTCAGACGTCCATGTTCAACCCGTGCCTTCGCCATCCGAACAGGGCGAAGCAGGACAGGAGGTGCCATTTCCACAGGACAAGCTTGCAGCACCAGTCTCTCCGGCGTCTCCAACTTCTTCACGACAACTCAGCGCGGGTCCTTCACCCACGGATGCAGAGCTACCGAGACAAGCTCGACGTTCGCCATCGGTGTTACTCGCGCCCTCCATTCGCTCCAAGCGCTCGACCTCGTCGCTTTCTCCCGCTTCTCGCTCTCGCACGGTATCTTCTTCCTCATCCTCTGCCCCATTCTCGATGCCGTTCATCCAGCCGGACGCCAACGAACTGATGGAGCCCTTGCCTGCGCCAATCGTGCCTCCACTGAGCATCATTGCATCGGGCGGTGATCATGCTGGTTATAATCTGTCAGATGACTCCAACTATGCCTATCTCGGTAGCCCCATGAGTGCGGCGACTTACACTTCTTTCTCTGCGCTGGCAAGCCCGGCCGAGAGCCATGGGGGCAGCCCCACAAGCGCCGGCATCAGCCCAGGAGGTGGCACGGCGAGCAACGATAACGCATGGAGCCGTCGCTCGAGCGTCGTCGTGCCTCCAGCGACTCCCACCCGACGGCGCGCGTCCAGATCCAACTCTCGCACCACCTCTCCTGCCCGCAGTCCCACGAGCAGTCGGACTAATCTCCGAGGCGACGCGGCCGCCGCTCCGCCCGTACCCCCTTTGCCTCGGCAGGGGAGCTTGAGCAGTTTGAAGAGCGCGCGCAGCATTTCCGGATCTCGGACGAAAGACAAGGAAGCGCCGCCACCTTTGCCCAAAAGCCCTCCTCCGCCGGTGCCTACTAGTCCAGGCCTGTCATCTCCATCAACCCGCGCCCAGCCTCAGAGTCCAGCATCTCCGTCTACACCCGGTCTCACCGGTTATTCCGCCGAACAAGCGATCACGTCTAAACCCAACTCTCCGTCTCAACCTCGCCCACGATCGCCTCAAGATACATCCCCGAGACCGAATGTTACGCACACGCACGGTATAGCCGATCCCCCTTCTCCTACTGACTCGTTACCTCCGCCACTACCGCCCAAGTCGCCCGTGTCGTCATTTCACCAAACACCCACCACCGCCAACAGCAGCCATAGCCCACCCCGCGGAGCCCGAGGGCACAAGAAGACGCTCTCGGAGATCCTTCGGGAGGCGGACGCTGCGATGGCTGAGGCCAGTGATGGGGAGGAAAAAGGGGAGGATTGAGCTGGGTGATCGAATGTGTACACGGCCACGCTGGTCTTCCTGCCGACCATGGCGCTGGGATCGGGCTTAACGCCACTTATAGCAATGCTTGGCGTCTTCCTTCTTGAAAATTACTCTTGCAAGTCTTCGCCATCGTTTCCCCTATCGTCCTCCTTCCTTTGCTTGTTACCTCCTTCTCTTTCCCCCCGACTGCTTTCCCACAGAGACTGCCACTGAGCGACACATCCACTCTGTTCTTTCCCTCGCCTCCATACCTTCTTTGGGCTCTTTCTTGCACTCTCACTTCTTTACGCTCTTTCTTCATGACTTCCCGTCTCTTTCTTCTCCCCCACTCCCCCGCCAACCCGAAACTGTCATTCCTTGTCCATTGTCCCTTACCCACGATGGGTGAACTCTTCTCAACAGGCATTTCTCTCTCCATCGACATCGAGTTGACCTGAAGTCAGATTTGATCTCGGAAAGGTACATACGTAGGACATGCACGGTCGAATGGACTCTGAGAGACGAACGAAGAGTTATGCTAAAGCGCGCGACCTTGAGAGGCTTAGGTTCACGAACGGAGGAACACGTCGATTAAACATGCTCGCAGATACAGCCACTGCCCAAGAGGCTCAGGTGGCGAAGGGAATTGCATGCGCGCGGACGGGACGAAATCTAGAGAACGAGTGCGAGACGGAAGGAGGATCGGAAACATACGTACACGACTCCAAGTGCGGACGTCGAACGAACTTGGATGCGCTGCCGTGCGCCGTGTTCTGGTTCTGGGCCGGATCGTACACGAAGAAGGAAACTTGGGACAACGTAGCTGGATACGATCTGCTGACCACTAGTGCTTCAGAAGCGAACCGAAACGAAATGAAGACTCTGGTCGATCATCGACCGAACCGCATCTGGCAGCCCGCATACGCGTCGAGCGCTTCCAGGAAAGCGGAGAGTTTCAATGGTTTGGACGTTGCATCGTGACTGCGGGGTCGGGGCGGCCAGGATGGGATGGGGAGGAAGCCAGGTGAGATGACGATGCAGAGAAAAAAAAAAGGAAGGCGGAGCAGCAAAGAAAGATGGCACCTACTAGATTTCGCTTAGTCGCACATGCCACGGGGGAAAGCCATGCAGCTTCAGTGTGCCTGGGCTATGGACTATAAGAAGGTCGGGTTCGGGTATAGAGGAGACTACAGGATCAAACGGGGCAGGAGTAGAGGAAGGAGGCGAAGATGGAATTGTGAGAAGGAAGAGAAAGGACGCATGGTGGGGTGAACGGTAATCATGGCAGACATAAGGGCGTGGCAGACATAAGGGATAACGGAGTGAGCTCTTCTTGGCCTGCCCCGATGGGAAGGAGAATCACATCATTTGACCCTCATATACTCACCCGAAACCTTCTCGTCCACCAACTGCAGATCCACATCCTCCACCCTCAGCGCCCCCCTCGCCGCTCCTTCCGCCAGCGATGTGGCGACTTGGGCCAAGTAAGCCTGGCCGTCGAGAGAGGAGAGGACGGCGATACGGAGCGTCGGAGCGGGGTTAGGACCATGGTTGTGACCGAGTTCATCGTCTGTCAGGAGGCAATGGAGGCGGTTGCCAAACATGATCCGAAGACCGAAAGGGATTGCGCAGTGCGAGGACAAGATCAGATCGACGACAGCGAAATACGGACACGCCGTTGGCCTCTTTTGTCCCACTCACCCACTCCACTTCCAGCTATGCCAAGCCGCCTTCGCAGACCCTCTGGTATACTGCTATTCCATTGTGCCGTGATGCACTGCGTCGTCGGACTCGATTTCTCGTCGGAGGCCAGGGGCGTCACTCCCATGATGCGGACATCGAAGCTCGCAGCCTGCACTTCATCGTCAGCGAGGTCCTTATCGCAGTCGTTGCCATTGTCGCCGCCACCGGCAGGCGCTGCTACACGGTCGCACGGGTCGGCGATGATAGAAGCGGCGTGTTTCTTGAGGATTCCTGCACGGGCGTAGTCGAAAGGAAGGCGAGGGTCGCAAAGGCGAGGCGTCAGTTCTCGAGCAAGGAGCCAGACAGAGGGAACCGTGGTAAACGCTTGAAGGAGCCCCTTGGGGAGAAACGCACCTTCCGAATCGTACACGCTCAACCGCTCGATCCCGGCGAGCACGCACCACCTGGCAGCGTGCCTTACGTCCTCGACCAGCGTCCGTTCTTCCTTCTCCCTCCACGTTCGAGCGTCCCGCCATGCCCTCGGCATCCAAGGCCAAGGCCTACGAGGCAAGGGGTCCAAAACAAGGGCGACGTGCTTGGGCTTCTTTCGCGGGCCTCGGCGGTGCGACCGGAGCAGCTCTTCCTCGGTCTTGGGAGCGTCATGACCGGCCCGCCGTCGTCGGAGGCGATGGACAAGCCGCGCCAGAGGGCAGAGGAGCCATCGACGGGAAGCGAGAGAGAGGGCGTAGAGGGCGTGTAGGAGGAGCAAGAACAGACATGCGAGCGGGTCGGGCATGTCTCTAGGCGGGGTTGAAGCACCTCTCCACTATCTATCATCCATCCTTCCTCCGTCTCTCCTTCCTTTCCTTCCACCCTCGCACGCTCTCTCGCCACGTGCCCGGCACGACGGATTACGCAATCATCGCTACGGCCGAGAAGATGACCAAGCATTATTTGGAGTGCCGCAGTCGGAAGAAGCGCCGTAGAGATAACGGGACGGTCGTACAAAGTCGGGATCGCGAGCGAGAAGGACTGGGACGGACCAGTCAAGGTCACCCCGAAATCGCGGCGTCGGCTCCCTTTGCTGACTCTGCCTCGAGTCGCCGCCCCCGGCGCTCTCGCCTCGCCACCCTTGCTCACGTTTGGCCTCGCTCCGTGTACCACACCAGACGAATCGAACGTCATGGCGTCCTTCACCTCTCCTTCTTCCTCCTCGCCCCCTTCTAGCAAGGCCGACGCCACCCCTTCACCGCACCCGCATCGCTCTATCACCGATCTCTCGACTCCCGCTTTACGCGCCTTTCTCCGCCCCATTCTCCTCCCCTCCACCTCACCCCGATCTACCTTCCGAAACTGGGCGGGCACCTATCGCTGCAGACCTTTCGCCGTCTTTTGTCCCACGACGGAGGAGCAATGTATCGCAGTCGTCGAGCTGGGCAGGAGGGAGAGGAGAGAGGTCAAGCCGGTTGGCACGGGGCACAGTCCAAGTGACTTGGCCTGCACCGGTGGCTTCATGGTTCGCATGGACGGCTTGAACGGGGTTAAGGAGGTGAGTGGGCGATCGGGTCCGAACTGGCTACCTCGAGAGCCGCGAGCATCGACCCAAGTCAATGGATGCCGACCTGTCACATCCCCTCCTTTTATTCTTTTCTCCGTTTCAACCGACCTAGGTCGATACCACCCGCTGCAGAATCCGTGTCCAAGCAGGCGCCCTCCTGTCGGACGTCCACGTGGCCCTCGAATCCCACGGTCTGGCCATGTCCAACCTCGGCTCCATCTCCATGCAGACCATCGCTGGAGCGATTACCACGGCCACACATGGCACTGGCATCGCGTACGGAAACATTTCCACCTACGTTCGCTCTCTCCGCCTTCTCGTCGCCCTCCCCCCGGAGCAAGGTGGGACGCAGTTAGTCACATGCTCGCGGGAGGAGAGGTCGGATCTGTTCCTGGCGAGTCTGTGCGGGCTTGGGAGTACGGGAATGATGGTCGAGGTGGACCTGCAGGTCGAGCCCGCGTTTCGCTTGCACGAGCTGCGAGAGGAGGTCCCCTTCGCTTCCCTCTTTGGCACGCCCTCTTCGGCTTCTTCCACCACCTGGGAAATGCGACTGGCAAAGGAGATTCGGGAGGAGAAGGAGTTCCAAGTTCGTAACTCATTTTCTACTTCTTCCACTTCTTCGCGGAGGGGCGGCCTCACGTTTGGAGAACTGGCAGAGCTAGACGAGGAGACGAAAGAGGCGCAGAGGAGGCTAGAGGCTGTCTTGGAGAGCGCACAGCATGTCAGGATCTGGTGGTTCCCTCAAACGCGCATGGTGACCGTTTCGAGGATGAACCGGACCCTCGCAGTGAGTCAAAGATTCCCTTCCGACCGTCTGTTCCACCCTGTTGCTTTTCCGCTTCTCACCCAAGCGCCAAAACCAATTTGTGTGCCTCTACGTTCGTCTTTTTTAGCCCGCAAGGCCGCCCTCTCTTTTTGTCCGCGCCCGAACTGAGCTTATCAACCGCCAAGTCACGCCATTTTTGCTCTTCCTTTCGCGTTACCACCGTTCCCTGCCGTCTCCCACCGTTCAGTTCATATACTGGCTCAACCATCCCACCACGGACGGGAAGTGTAAGGTCACCGACGAGGAGGCGTGGGGGAACAGAGGAAGAGAAATTATGGAAAGGCTGGAGGAACAGCAACGTTCACGACGGAGAGGACAGAGGGCAAGCGAATCGACATCGAAGGACAATAGCGCGGTGGCTTGGTCTACGGAGACGGAGCCCCTTATGTCCGCCTTGGTCCAATCCACCTCGTCATCCGACCGAAAAACGGCATCTCCATCGCTAACTGCGATTGTTGAACCCGCAGCCGAAGGCTCGCTTCCGGCGCCCCTCCATCCCGCCCACCCAATGACGACCCACCTCGACACCTCCTACATCCTCTTCAACATGGACTGCCTCATGCCGCAGAACACGGACGAATGGGCCGTCCCCTATGTCCGCTCGGCAGCTTGTCTCCGCGCGCTATCAGAGTGGCTGAGGCAGGAGGAGGAGGACGCCGCGGGGGAGAGGTTACATTTCCCGGTCGAGGTGAGGTGGAGTGAGGAGGATGACGTTTGGTTAAGCCCGTGTCAGGGCAGGAGGACTTGTTACATTGGCTTGGTTCAATATCTGTGAGTGTCCATTTTCCCCGTTGTGCAGGCGCATCTTTTCCCTCTGTTCGCTCGAGGCGAGCTCCATAATCATCTTCGCGCGCCTCTAACGGCCATCCGTAGGCTCTCGCGCTCATTCTCTTTTCCGTCCACCCGCGCACAGACCCTACAACTTTCCAACGTCCTACCGCCTCCTCTTCAATCGCTTCGAACGCCTTCTCCGTCATTTCGGCGGCCGTCCGCACTGGGCGAAAACGCACACCTGCTCTTCTGCGGAATTGCGCTCCCTCTACCCGCACTTCGACGACTTCCGCAGGACGAGGGACGCGTATGACCCCGACGGGGTCTTCTTGTCGCCTTATGTTCGGAGACACGTCTATGGGGAGGTCGGAGAGCGAGTGGATGCGAGGAGGTTCAAGGCCAAGTTGTAGAAGTGCGGGGTGGAGGCAAGAAGAGCAGCGTCGCCTGCATCCATAGATGAGAGGGGAGAATCGACGCGGACCGTGCGCCTACGGCAGCGTCTGTCGGTCGGTTCGTCCCTCTCCCCTTACCCTTCCCATTCGCTGCTTCGCCCACGGGCCCGCCCTCTATCCATAGTCCATTACTGTAGCATGATCTGGGCCGGTCTCGATCATCAGCTTCTTTGTCATCCATATTGCTAATACCATGCATTGCAGCCTAGGACAGTGATTCCGAAGCCCACTTCAGTTCCATCTCTGGTCTTCGCACGCTCCGAGCGTATTGGCCCTCGCCTCTCCACCAGTAGATCCGGGAATGTCCACAGACCCACTGCGTTTCCTTGGCAGAGTTCTGGATAGAGGACCAGGTCCAGGCCCATTGAGCATGCGTGTCGACCCAAATGCAAACGCTGAACATGGTGCCGAAGAAGAGCGAGCGCGCAAAGGTGAGGGGTGTGCTGAAGAGGGAGGGGAGGCGAATCCAGGTCCAGCAGAATGAGAGCGATGGTGGCCGTCAGCGACGGCCGTTGACACACAGTTATGCCGGGAAGGGCGCGTCGGACAAGAGGCGGAGAATAGCGTGAGAGGGAGAGCCGAGAGCCTCGACCAAGTGGTCAATCACTGGCTCTGCCTTGTGCTCTCTCGCCGGCGGTACCTCAACCTCCTGCTCAACTTTTGGCTCCTCTGGTCGAGAAGGCGCCGGTTCGCCTTGATGCTGCAGTTGGTGCTTTCCCTGTTGTCCTCCCGCTTCGTACGTGGGCGGGGGGTTAGGCGTGGAAGTTGTAGAAGCCTTCTCGACCTTGAGGGAAAAGGCGTCAGGAAGAGAATGACCGTGCGCGTCCAAATCTCCCCCACCTGCTGTCGTCCCAGTAATAGTCGTCGATGTAGCAGTGCCAGCGCCGGCGCCGACATTGGCGGGATTCTTCTTCTCCAACCTCTCCCTTTCCCTTCTATCCCTCAACCACTTCCTCCTGGCCGGTCGCGTCCAGTGCGGGACGTACTCTAGCTCTGCTCCCAAGGGCGTCGTCGCGTAACATTCGGGACAGCAGAGACGGAGGGGCATCGTGAGCGTGAGGTCGCTGCTCCCAACGCTACCGCTACCATTGTCATTGCCATTACCGTTATCGCCACCGCTCGGAGCGGGAGAGCTAGGCGACAAGGGTGGCGTTTTAAAAGCTCGCTCGGCGACTTGAATGGAGTCGCCGCGCTGGGAACGCCTTTCAGTCATGGAAGGAGCGGCGTCGTCGGAGCGCTCTCCAGTTCGCACCACTCCTGCGTCACCTAGGCCCGTCACCGGGCTTCCCATCCCCTTCCCCGATGACGCGGCCGATTCATCCTGCCGCTCCCCCGCCGCCGCCACCGTTGGATCGACAGCAGGGGCGATGGAGGCGGTGGCGATATGGGCGGGCTTTCGCTTGGGCGGCCCGTCCAGCGTACCGGACAAGCGCTCGAGCAGCTCCAAATCATCGAAGGCCGAGCGTCGCTCGGATAGCGTCCCCGTTCCCGGGTCGTCGAGAGGAGACAGGAATTCCGCGTCATCCTTCAGAGGGTCCGCGGTGACGCTCGCGCTGCTTGGATCGTCGTACAGCGTGAGCGAGGAGGTGTCGATTTTGAGCTGAGGCTTGGAGGCAGGCGCTCCCGTCACTGAGGGGCGGTCGTGGTGGAGGCTGGTAGTCCCCTGTGCGGGACCATCCATCTTGATCATGTCAGTCAGGGCGGAGGAGAGATGTTGAGCTCTGTCGGTAAGCTGGCCTTGACGGACGTCGCGGAGGTCTTCACCCAACTGTTTCCCGCTGCCGGCGTTGAAGCCCCCTTCTTCGATGCTGTCCAAACAATTCTCCGTTTCACCTCCAACATCCTTTACTCCCTCTCTCCCATCCTCGCCTCCTCCAGCGTTCATACCCGCCGTTCCCTCCGTCATCCTCGGCTCCAAAAAGACCTTCTCCGCGTTGACGAGGCAGCTCTTGATCACCTCCTGCTTGCTGCTCCTCCGGTGGGGGAGGGTAGGAGGGCGATGGTGGCGACGGGTAAAGGTCGGGAGCTTGATGACGAGGTGGCGCGCGGAGGTAGGTGAGGATGAGGTGGAAGCAGTAGTGGAGGGAGATAGAGGCGGGGAGCCTCGATAGGCGGAAGATGGCGCAGATCGAGGAAGACGTGGGGGATCGTTTTGGAAGTGTCCATCAGTGTAGTCTCCGTGTACGGGCCCGTCGTTTATAACGTTTGCCCTGAGGGCGGTGGACACCGCCTTGGTCGCCACGTCGCCCGTTTCCCCGCCTTGCGCTTCTTTCCAACTGTTCCCGGCCCCTCCTCCATTATGCTCCTTTCCCCAAGAGGTCCGCACCTTCTCAACCCAAGAAGAAGACGTGCCAACGAACCCTCCCAATGCTGCAAACGGAGAGACGGAGTGGGCCCTCGTCTCGTAAGAAAAGTGAAACGGTTTCCGGGGAGATGAGGGGGAGGGGGTAGGGGAGGACGAGTGCGATCGAGCGGACGTGGAAGAGGCGGGAGAGTGAAGCGAGGTGGAGGGCGACAACGAGAGCGCCGGCGGGGGCCACGTGGAGGCACTGGACAAAGGCGATGAAGCCGAGGACAAACGAGACGGTGGAGGGGAAACGTTCCGGGCTCCGGCACCCCTTTGGCCACGGCTGTCCTTTCCTTCGCCGTGGATGGCATTATTGCTGCCGTGGTTACGCCGTCTGCCAAAGGGAATTGCTTTGCTCTGCATGAACACCTTGGAGGAGGGGATATGAGAGGGTATAACGGTGCACCTAGGCGCGAAAGCGACCGCCTTCGGCCTAGTGGGTCCGCGCTCGTCGGTGGTAGAGTCCTCTGTGAGAGGAGAGAAAGAGTCTCCGGCGCTCGAGTTCAACCCTCGTCCGGCGAGCATCGTAAGGGCGACACTCTCGGAAGACGTCACAACGGGGTCGGCAGTAATGGAGGTCATAGAGTTGAGGAATAAAAGACAAATGACGATGGCGGCGGCAGCGGCGGCGATGAGTGAAATGGCGACCTGACGGGGTATCGAACGAGAATGCGGTACCGGTGGCGGCGAGTCGTTGCCTCCGCCAGGCCATCTCCGGTTGGTTAGTGAGAGAAGGGTGGTGCGGGCATGAGTGCGATGAGGAGTGGATTTGAGAGACGGAGGGAAAGGGCGGGGCAGGGAGAGAGGGTGGGGAGAATAGAGGTTGAGGCACGTGAGCCGAGTGCGGGTAAGACGAGGTTCATCTGGATCCATCAATTAACGGCATGTGACCGATGGCGGGGAAATGCGTCCATCGATCAGATCAGATCAGGTTGTCCCAGGCAAAACAACATCATCATCGAACAGGAACCAAAATTTTGCTTTGCACGGCAGACAAGACGACACAAGGAGAGGCAAGGCACAACCAGCAATGGAAATGATGACGTAGAATGAAGTGGGGATGTTGGACTCTGCTCGACAGACAAACGGACAAACAGAGGACGGACAGACGGACGGACGAGGCGTGCGGCGCAAGGTAGAGTACACAAATATGGACCCTCAACTCTGATGGGTCAAATGGACTGACAGACGGGCGGAAGAGAACGGATTGACGGACCAACTCTATTCGAATCTCGAACGGTGAAAACGCGGGTTTGCCTGGAAGCGCGTGCGAGCCCCCGCTAGGGCTCAGAAGGTGGTCCAGCCGCCGGCGTCGAGCATACTTTCAATCTTGCGCGCCTGAGGTACGTATCGAGACACGCCAAAGGGACGTCGAGAAAAGCAAGCGGAGGAAGGGGGATGTCAAGGGGCATGAACGGGCGGGATCACGAGGAAGCGCATCCGAAACGACGACCAACCACGTATGTCCCGATCCCGTGGCTGAGCCATGTCTTGCGGATCTCGTCGTAGCGTTGCTGGTGCAAGTACTGCGGCCGTCCTCGCCTGGTCGAAAGAAGAGCCGCCAAATGTAAGAACAAGGAGCCGAAAGATCATTGCAGAACCAGGCCGAAGCGAGTCATTCACCTGAACATAAAATCGACCTCGCCGTGAATGTCGAGATAGGGTGGCACGCTGAACGCGCCGTTGTCGGCGAAGAGGTAGAAGATGACGTTCTTCTTCAAGTCGAAATAGATCCCGACAGCGCCCCCGCATCTGGGATAGTGAAGTAGAAAACAGGTACCGCGGGGATAGAAAGGGCATCCACCGGCCCGGTCAGTCCGTCACATGTTCCCTCTAGCGTTGGCCTATAAGCCCAAAATACAAAACCGCCGACTTACTCATCCATATGCCGGTTACACTCCATCCGCTGCTCGTTCTCCTCATCTGCGCAACAACTGCTCTGATGGCACAGCAACTCCCCGCACAGCAAACACACCGCTGGCGAAGTGGGCACCTGTTGGCACTGCTTGCACGTCCGCCGCAGGTTCTCCTCAAGGAGCGTCGAGAGCGATTTGGGCAGCGACAGGAGCTCGTACACGTGCGGGTGCTCCAATCGAAGCGTGGGCTCCGAGAAGGGAGCAGGGTAGCCGCCACTGCCGTTGGAGGTCGGGCCGGCGAAGTGCAGCGGCGTGGGGCGGAAGAGAGTGGAGAGCTGAGCGTAGGCGTGCTTGGTCCAGCCTTCGAGCAGGTGCGCCACCGTGCTCTGCCGCTCCGCTCGAGGCGACAGAGTTTCCGCAGGCGGCGGGACACGCAGCGCACTCAACAGACGTGCGTACTCGCTCGCTTCAGCGTCCACCGTTACCGCGGGCGGGGACTGAAAGCGGGCGCCGACAACCCTGTGCAATATGGCGGCGCGACGAAGGAAAGGCAGCGTGTAGGAGTAGACGAGCTTTGCGAGCGTAGCGTCGTCGAGATGGTCGAAGCCGAGGTTGAGGTTTCCCCTAGCGTAGCCAACGTAGCCGACGACTGTCGACGCTATCCATCGTATGTCCGCAAAGACGGACAGAGCCGCATCTGCGTCCGCGTCCGCCTTTGGGCGCGTCAGCGTCGCAGAGGCGCGAACGCCAGGGGCGCCTGTCGGCCAGAGCCCCGGCTGGGCGAGACCGAAGATGACTTGGACGAGGGTGACGTAGTACATGAGGGACGTGACGTGTCCGATCGCCTCTGGGGCGATCACCGCCGTCTCGATGAGCATGGTCAGCGGATCCCGGAGGAGTAGAGGATGGCGCACAGAGTCGTCCCCGCCCCACTGCGGGTGCAAACGCTTCAACAGGCCCTGTCGCATGACTGCCAATCCTCGCTCACCCGCTTCCCCAGTGACGGCGAGCTGACGGAGGGCGCCCAAAAGACTCTTGAGCAGCTCCAAGCTCGAGGCGGGGATGCTGTCTGCAACGCTCGACGTGGCACACGCGTCCGCGTTCGGCGGGCTCATGCCGCGCTGGGCGATCTCGTACGAGGCGATGGTGTACGCGCACAGCTCCTCCGGAAGATACAGTTTGAGAGAAGGGGGAGCAAGGATGTTGCCGGCATGCTGCTCGGCGCGCACTGGCTTCGTTTGAGATGCGATGGGATGGACGACCTTGAGGAGACGATCGAGCACCTGCTGCATGGCCGGGTCCCCTTGAGCGCGGGAGTGGAACGGGGGCAGGGTGTCCAAGAACCAGGGTGTGAAGGAGCCCGTGCCATTCTGCGTCTCCTGATAATCGTGCCCGACTGGAGATGAGCTCTTCAAAATGTCGATGCTGATCCGTCGAACCCAATCCGACAGAGGCGCTTCGTCGATGACGACCGCGATCTCGTGAACAGGCAAGATGACGTTACCGAGCGATTTGCACAGCGGACACAGAAACTCGTGTCTCTGCAGGTTCTCCGGGTGATTGCGGGCGACTTGGTGCAGCTGCCGCTGCTCGATGGACCTACAATACGTCTCGAAGCAGCGGTAGTGCATCATGTGTCCGCAAGCGGAGGCGTGTAGGCCGAAGTGATGGTCGCTCTTCGGAAACCCTCTCTCCTCCATCGTGACGGTCGACGCGCCGTTGTGGGCCGCCTGGCCCATGACCCGCCTACCGGTAACCGGGTTGTTTCGATCTAGCGAGAGCGGCAGATCGACGCACTCTTGCAGGTACTGAGGCTTCTGGATTGGCGTGGACCGGATCAGTCTGCTCGGCTGGATGGAAGCGAGCATGCCGAACGGCCGCGTATCGTCCAGCTCTTCCTGACAGAGTATACAACTGCCCAGCGTCTTCTTCTGCGACACCTCCTCGTCCTCGACGTCCTCCATGTCATCCTCATCCTCACCGAAAGCGTCGAGGAGGTCCTTCTGCTGCGCCGCGAACTTCTGCATGATGGCCGCTTGTCGCGCTTTAGCGGCCTCACGCCTCGGGTCGGTATCCTGTACGGCCGGAGCGGAGGGCCGCTGTCTCCGGTTAGCCGCCACGTCCGCGGGCATCTCTCGCGTCATCTCGTCCAGAATCCACGAAATCTTTGGCTTGAATGGCTTGAACTTTGGCTCGACCTCCAAAGAGCAAAGGAGCGCGACCAGCGTCTCGTTCCGAGCGAACGCGACCTGGCAGGCCATCGGAGCGAACCGGTCTGGCTCCTCGATGAGGGCTCGCATGATCAGGTGGAGCGTTTCGTCCACGAGCGAATCCGGGATGTCCCTCTTGCTGGCCGCGACGTTGGCGAGGGCAAAGAAGAGAACCTGCAGCAAGACCTGCGAGCGGTAGGTATGGCCGAGGACGGAGAAGGGACCGACGGGAATGTCGAGGCGCTTGGGAACGATGACAGGGTCCTTGGCTCCGGTCTTGGCGGCGATATGTCGCTTGACGATCTGCTCGGCCTCTTCCCTCTGGTTGCGCGAGTAATGGTAGAAGAAGGGTTCGACCTGGTCATAATATTCCTCATGGAGCTCGTAGATGCCGACGTCCGCCGTGCCGTCAGGTGGACGGTATTTGGCCACCTCCGTAAGTACCCTGTCAAACGCCGCGTCGCTCGTCAGCCTCTCGGGAATGCGTTTGAGCAGCTCGGAATAGGAGCTCTGACCGAGGGCGAGGCCATGGACGACCTCGCGTTGAATGGCCTGTGCCGTCGACCAAGCGCCCGCATTGGCCTCTTCGCTTAGGCAGGTGATGAGAAGGAACAAAAACTCCTCGAGCATGAACGCTGTCTGCTCTTGGTAGACGGGATGTGCATCCGTCTCATGAATGTCCGAGAACCATTCGAGAAGGGAGAAGCGATCGAGCAAGGTGACCAAGACCAGGTTGGGGTCCATGACGACCAAGGAGGCCTGGACGAGGTAGAGGTCCTGGTCGTACATCCACTCGCGCAGTGCATTCTCCCGGTAGTGATGCTGCTGTCCGCGAATAGCGAGCCCATTTCGAACCCATAATCCAGCCTTGATCTGAGCGAGCATGACGCAAACTGAAGACCGGAAGTAAGAGGGGGGGAAAGAGGTAGACATCTGATTCAGCTTCTTGGCCTGATCCACAACGCTGGAAAACGTCAACAAACATCAGCGATGGGATGCCCACCTCTGATGGGATAATCGAAGACGACCTGCAGAAAGCCGCCGACCTGGCGCTCGAGTACCTGCTTCAAATCCTCGAATCCCAAGGCCTGCATCGCTTCGCTAGTGAGCATGTTCACGTGCTTGAGCTGTTCGGCGAGTAGCCAGTGCATGGGGTGGTGAAAGCTAACAGGGGAGCGATCGACGACAAAGTCGACGATGCAGTACCTGCCCGGCGCGTCTCCGAATCCGAAATGGACCTGCTTCATCCTCGTCGGAGGATACAGAACTGGGTTCTGCACATGAAGTCGGAGGATGGCTTCGTAGATGCGACCAACCGTGACGAGGAGCGCATGCTTAAGATCGGCACTGTTGCCGGCCGCGTAGGATTCACCAAACTGTCGACAGGCCTTGGCGAGCTGGACGGTCGTGTTGAAGACATGCACCCACAAATCGCTCTCGTACTCGACGTGCTGAGTGACGGCACGCTCGTTGGGGTTGATCGAGTTGAAGAGAGAGATAAAGTCGAGGAAGTGTTCGAGATGCTCCGAGTTTCGTGCGATTTCGGCCCGAACGCCGGGAGCGGAAAGCAAGTACTTGAGGTCGTCAAAAACGCGAAAGTAGCGCTTGTGGCGATATCCCATGCTCTCGCTGGAAACCTGGGCGTTAGGTGGAGGAGGGAGGATGAACCGTCTCTCTGATATTTGATTGGTGAAGAACGTCCTCAGGATGGTGAGAAGGCGTTCCAGGAAGCCGTGCTCGCGGACCAGATGAACGGCGACACTCGGTACGGTGAATAGCTGGACGGTGAAGAAACTGACGGACATCTCGGGCTCGCGATCGTGCAAGATGAACTCCTCGACCATGCGAGGATACATCCGTTCGAAATTAATGCCTTTTTCCAACAGAGAACATCGGCCACAAGTTTGAGCAGCATGTCGTGCAAACGGGGCCGCTGCAGAGGGGACGAGGAATGCAAACTCACCGAACCTGAGTCTCGCGTCCAAACCACTCATGGATCGCGTGTAGACGTCTCTCAAGGTCAACCTTGCCTCCTTCCACATTCTCCTGTCGAAGATAACCAACGCGTCCAACTTGGTAGCGTCGTTAAGGTTGAAGAAGTCTTCGCTCATGCGGTAGCGGTGAATCTCTTTCGTCGGTCTCCAGGGTTTGAGGAGTTGTTCGGCGACGACGGAACGCAAGAGGTAGGCATCACTCGAAGGGGCATCCTTGCCCACGTAGAGCGTAGAAGACGCGAGGTCCTGGAGCCATCCAATTAGCATTCCTGCGGTCTCTTCTTGGAAGGTCTGGTAGGCGGACCGCACGGTCACAGCGAGGTCGATGTGGGAGATGATGCGGGCGACGGACAGAAGGCGCTGAATGTCACTGGACACCTCGACGATATCCCGACCCTTGTTGTAGAAACAGGACGTCCGGTTAGATCAATAGTTTCATGTTGAACGGATTAAGCGAGCGACCGGTCCGGGAAGGGGGACGGCAGAACTCACATGTTCGTGTACCCTGTCAGCGACGCCTTTCGCGCGAGACTCCTCGCAACCGGTGGCGTCAACAACCTGCTGGATCACCTCGGGGAAGCTGTGCTTTTCGTCGTTCCACAGCACCACCGCCCAGGCCTCGGGTGCCATCCCCATGGTGTCATCCTCGTCTCCGCGGGATGTCGTCAGTCGGTTCTCCCTTATGTCTTGCTCGCTCCGCGGCTGCGCCAAGAGTTCCTGTTTGTCGGTCGGTGGTGCGTGCTCTGCGGGAGACCACTCCAACGTCTCGATGATGAAGTCGATGGCAGTCGCGATCGTGGCCGACACGGCATCGACGAAGCCGGGCGGGAAGGTGGTCGAGGAAGGGGAGAGGGGGGAGGAAGAAGACTCTGGACGGTCGGAAGACGTGGGAGAATGAAACGGGCAATGGACGTCGCACTTCCATGCCTCTGGGTCGCCACAGTCGCAACAGTTGCCATGGCCAGAGTTGATGGAAAAGGTGGTGTCGTGGTCGGTGTGATCGGTCGCATGGAAGCACCGCGAGCAGAACACGCAGCTGTCATCCGCGGCACAGTTCCTGAAAGAGAACAAAAAAAGGAAAGAGAGCTAAGTGCATCGCCCCAGGGAAGAGGTGGTACTATACAGTATATCGTCCGCCACCGCCACCGCCGTCAAGAGAAGGTGGAATGAACGCGCCACTCACTTGCACCTGTACACGCTTTCGCCCTTGCTGAAGACGTGACCGCACGGTCCGCCCCTTCGTTCAGACACGCACTGATTCCCCTCCTCCCTCTGGATCGTGCTCAGTTTGAGATCCTTGCCCAGGCCGCCAATGTGAGGGGGGAGGAAGAGGAAGACGTAATCGCCAAAGAGCGAGGCGAAGGCCTCGGTGAGGAGCCAATCCCGAGCGTGCGGGGTGAAGCGAAAGGAGCAAGTTCTGGGCGCCGAGAGCAGCGTCTCTCGCAGGTGGTGTGCCGAGGGCAGTTGGGGAAGCCGAGCGGGCGTAGCAGAGGTGGACGGTACGCCGGCCATGACGTATGACTGATCCCCTGGCACTCAAACAGCGCCGAGGGATCCGCAAGCAGAAGAGGGAAGGAGGGGGGAAGGAGCGACAATGAAAGCGTGAGGCTCTCTGCCTTGCTGAGGACCGAAGACAAAACAAGCTGATCCTAGGATGGTGAAGTGTGTAACGGGAACAACCTGCTCTCGCTTTCTCGCTCCCCATCCCGTCCATTCATCCATTCATCTCCAACCACCCGCATGATCGGGGAACAAGGGGTGCTAGAGCCGCCTACCTCCGAGGTATCTGCAGCGCAATAGAGGGATTAACAACCATATTGGCGTGGATATAGACTCTTGTTGTGCGCTTGCCTTCTGCTTGTTGCGCTTGGGTTCGGCCATCTTGCGCTTTACGCACGACTGCAATCGACGGCGTGTCGTCAGACCACCCTCGCTTCTAGGAGAAAAAAGGCAGAGCCGCCGAACTTCCATCGCTCCGTCCGAGTCGGCGTAGCATCGCCACAGACAGGCTTCTTCGGCTTCTTCGCAGCCGAGCTCGAGTCCGATGCGCAGCCGGTTCTGGGGTCTCGATGTCGGTCGAGATCGCTCTGATGACCTTGTGACATGGCAGCTCATGACATGGCACACCTCTTCCCAGCTCAGACGCAACCCCCGATGCCGGATTCCCAGGAGCTTGCTTGCTTGGGTGCAAGGGGCATGCGGTTGTTGTCGTTGACGTCCTCCTCGTTGTCAGGCTACTCTCGCCTGCTGCTGTCCCGCCGCTCCAAAATGGCTTTTCCTTCAAGGAGGTGTTCTGAAGAACCTTAGCGTCCCGAGACGATGGCATGGGAACACGCTCGTCCGCATCCTGACGTGGAAGGAAGATTGGGCCGGACGAAACGTCTATATAAGCAGGCCGGGCCCGGCGTCCGCCCTTGTGTCCCGCCCCGTTCTCTCTCCCCACGCCCTTCGTATCCCATTCTGCAGTCATCGGACAAAACACAATGGTGAGCCCTCTCGACCCCTCTCATAACTACGGCTCATTTATCGCGCCTTAAATCCTCCCGCTCAGAACTGAAAACGCTCCGAACACCGCACGCTCAATAACCATCCCTTGCGCCACCTGCTCGTCTTGCACCAGCTTTCCCCCCGTTGCCACGATCCCAATGCTAAGGCCCGCAAACCGACCAGCCCGGCGGCAACGAGGGTCTTCGCCCGCGAGCCTTCTCCCACCCGCGCCGAGGGCCTCAGCGCCATCCCCGGGCCCACGACCGCCCCGGCCCCCGGAAATACCCTCAGTTGCCAGAATCCCAGGTGCCGTTGTGAGTAACGTCGGTGCGAATCTGCCGTTCGCACCACCCGTCCTCGTCGGCTCTTTTTCTCGGCTGTTCCTAGTTCTCCTCACCGCATCTTCGTCGTTCCATTCGAAACGTCCTCATCGGCATATGAAAACGCAACCTCGGACCTTTCTGCTCACATCGCCGTCCGTCTATCGTACAAGGCACTGCATATGTCCCCATTTGCCCGTGTTCAAGGCCTTGCACTTGCCGGTATTGATCCCGTTCCAAGTATACAAGTCCTCGTCTTCCATCAACGGTCCTTTCCAAAACGTGAGCGCGCTCCATTGCCTTTGCCTTTCCCCCTTTTCGAAATTGTCCTGTGCTTGACGTTGCTGGTCGTGGGACTCGTATCGTGCCTCCCGGGTTTCCTTTGTCGCCATGCCTGTGCACAGCTTCCATTCTATTGCCGTCTGCCGGCGCCCAGGCGCCTAGTGTCGCCAACAACTGTGGCGTCGTACCAGTGTCTGTCCGTCCACTTTCCTCCCCATCTCCGTCTGTCAGCACTCCTGAGACTGCGGTGATTCGGGCACCACCTGGGGCCTAGCCAGGGCTCTTTTTCCGAAATCAGGCGCCGCTTTTCTCGGCCATGCTGTCAGAGCCTTGTCGACCGAGTATCCTCGTAGTATCCTCGTCCGTCCCCATGAACGGGGACCGCCGTGGTTGCCGACCTGTATGGGAATCGTGCATACAGAGCAGCACCGTACGAGCTCGCGATGACACATCTAGGAGGCGACGATGATTAGAAGGTAGCCTTGCCCCCGTGACGCGACATGACGTAAGACGGCGAGATAGACAAGCCAACAAGATCTTCCATCCATTGCACGAGCTCGTCGATGGGGACGCTATGCTTGGCGGGCCGGCTGGCCGGCCGGCTTCGATAGCGTTCGAGCGCCTTCAAGCTACGTGCACGCGCCGGGCACGGGGCGACGGCGGTTGTCCGTGGCCGTCCGCTGGGGAGAGAACGAAGGCGTGGTCAGAGAAGACGTGGTTGCTCATCCATGGCCTGGCTGGGTTGCGGCGAGAGGAGCAAGCTGATGCAAGCCCGCCAGTCCAGTCTCTCATCCCTCCGCAGCATGTACGCCGTTGGCTTCTTCCGCGGACGTGTTCGGACCGGAAAGCTCTATCGATGATTGCACGGAAGAGCAAGCGAACGGCATATCGGGACTTCGACGGCGACTAAAAGACATCTGATATGATCGAAAGATGGATGGTCTTGCGATCGAGTCAACAGAGAAAGAAGCGTTCTTTCGGATGGAAATGGCGGAAGCATTCCGGGGCGGGGCTCCAAGTCATGAAGACGGTCGCCATCGGTACCCTCGCTTGTCGGTCGATTGTCGGGTATAGCTTTGGCGGTATATCCTCCAGGGCAGACCTTGTTCCTGCCTTCCTGCTCTCGTAATGCCTTGCCGATGATGGAGAGACGACAACATATATCCGCGGTTGACGAACGGCACCGGATGACGGATGGCTTCCAACGTGGGGCGCCCTTTTCCTCGCTACTTTGGCTGACCGGAGGGGTATAAATCCCGGCAATCCGCTACCCCACCTCGTCGACCCCGCAAAGCCTCTCACCTCTCCACATCCACAATTGCTTTTTCGTTGATCATGGGCGGAAAGGCCGACAACGTCCCGGCGCCAGTCGAGATTGACCACGTCGACGAGAAAGCTCAGTTGCCTGTCGGCGGCGTCGAGTTGGTGAGCGCGCTGGTCACGCATGATGATCAGGGCACCGTATCCGTCTTGTCCGGATTCCGCAACATGGTCGCCAACCCTTTCGTTCTGGGCGTCACCATCTTTGCTTCCATCGGGTGAGTCGACCAGCCGGGCCGTGGCGCCCAGTTCTTGCCTCGCAAAGCGTAGCTCATTCTTTCGCCCCTCCCTGCCTCATCTCATCTGGCTACGCGGACCTCCCCGACAGCGGTTTTCTGTTTGGCTACGATCAAGGCGCCATGAGCTCCATCCTGGTCATGGAAAGCTTTGGCGCGGCTTTCCCCCGTGCCTACATGGACTCGGCCTTTAAAGGATGGCTCGTCTCGTCCCTGCTGCTCGGTGAGTGTGCGCGCGCCCCTGCTATGCGAGCTCCGACACCACCATTCTCAATGAGCGGCCCCTTTCGCATCACGTTTGGCAGCCGCCTGGTTTGGTTCTCTCGTCAACGGCGTGCCCACCGACCGAATCGGTCGCAAGCGCTCCATCCTCGTCTCCACCGTCATTTTTGTTGTCGGCGCCGCTCTTCAAGCGGGTGCCCGGAACGTCGCCATGATCATCGCTGGTAGAGTCGTCGCTGGCTTAGCCGTCGGCGCTTTGACGCACGTCGTGCCCCTCTACCTCGCCGAGATCGCCCCTGCAGCGGTTCGCGGAAGCCTGGTTGCCATTCAGCAGCTGAGCATCACCATCGGCATTCTTGTCGCATACTGGATCGAGTACGGGACATCCCATATCGGCGGAGTCGTCTGTGCGCCGGGAACGCCCTACACTGGGCCGGTATCCAACGGCCAGCCGACTTTCGATCCTTACCACGACGTGCCGGCCGGAGGCTGCACTGGCCAGAGCGATGCCTCCTGGCGCTTCCCTCTCGCTTTCCAGATCCTACCTGCCCTCATCCTCGGTGTCGGAACCTTCTTCCTGCCTTACTCCCCTAGGTGGCTCGCTGACAAGGGCAGGGACGACGAGGCGTTGCGCGTCCTCTCTCGCTTGCGCAGGCAGCCACCCACCCACCCCGCCGTGCTCCAGGAGTGGTACGAGGTCCGTGCCGTCGCTCGTTACGAACGCATGCTCTCTACGGAGAGGTACGCCGGCGTGACGGACGGCGGCTTCATGGCCAAGGCTTGGGTGGCTAAATATGTCGAGCTCCTCACCGTCAAGAGCAACTTCAAGAGGGTCTTCATCGGCAGCGCCATCATGTTTTTCCAGCAGTTCATCGGGTGCAATGCGTATGTGCCGGCTCCCTCCTTTCCTTTCATGCTCGCTCGTCGTCTGATCTCACCCGGCGACACGTCCTTTCTCTCCGTCAACAGGATCATCTACTATGCTCCGACCATCTTCCAGCAGGTGGGAATGAACGCTACCACCACCAGTGTGCTTGCCACGGGTGTATACGGCATCGTCAACACAGTTTCCACCCTCCCCGCCGTTCTGTTCCTCGACGTCTGGGGTCGGAAAAACCTTCTCATGACCGGTGCATTCGGCACCATGTGCTCCTTGTTGATCGTTGGCGGCATCGTCGGCGGCTACAAAACCAACTTGAGCGAACACCCGATGGCGGCTCATGTGGCCATTGCGTTCATCTGTGAGCCTGATTTGCGACCTCCGTTGGCGTTCCGTCGACACGCGCGTCTTTGCCGCTGGCGTTGATTCGTTTTTGTAATCGCTCCCAGACATATACGACGTCTTCTTCTCCTTTAGCTGGGCGCCCATCGGCTGGGTATTGCCCTCGGAAATCTTTTCCCTCAGGACTCGTGCTCCTGCTATCTCTGTGACCACCAGGTAAGCGCTCTCCTCATGACAGGTAAGATGATGATTACAGACAAATGAACAGTCAGTGACGAACTTTTTTCTCTTCCTTTTCTGCCTGACCGTCGTCCCACAAATTGACGACAGCTCAACGTGGATGAGCAACTTCATCATCGGATTGGTGACGCCACGGATGCTGGCGACCATCGGGTTCGGCACATACATCTTCTTCGCCGCCTTTGCCCTCATCGCATTTTTCTTCACCCTTTTCCTCGTACCGGAGACCAAGGGCCGGTCCCTAGAAGAGATGGCGGTCGTATTTGGCGGGTCAGCGGAGGAGGCCAAGGCCGAGAGCGAGGAGCTGGGTCAGATCATCCGGAAGCTCATGGACGAACGTGTGCAGAGGCACGAAGGAAGCGCATAATGTAATCCTAATGGAAGGGGGTGTGATGATTAAACAACAGGAAATAGACGAATCACCCTTTCCTTGCATGGCAGACAGTGTGAATGGGAGATTTGGGAGATGTGAACCTTGATCGGACGCGGACTCTGCGAAAAACAGACCTCTCTCAACAGACCCGGCCTCATACCTACCTACCTGCCTTCAAAGAGGTCAGGGTGGCAACGAGTGCACGTTTCCCTCGACGCTGAAGGTTTCATACCTTGACTAGGGTACGAGGTAGGCAGCCGTCATGGCCATCTCGACTGCTGCGGCGAGTGGGGCAACATTTATCCGCCATGGCGGGTGGTTTACTGCCGCGACCCGAGGCCGGGTACAGGTGGTGGGGCCGGAAGGAGTGACACAGCGAGGATGGTCGGACAGGCGACCCGGTCGGTGACCTCCAAGACAGCGGGAGGATCGTTAAAAGGGTCGAACGTCGAACGTTCGTAGTGCGCCCCCGGTGTTGCAAGACAGAGCGCCAAAGAAGGCACCTGCAGTCCCAGCTTCAGACGCACGTCAACAGCAAAAGAACGGGGCGCGCCCTGCTTCGACAGCTGCAGTGACCTCCTCGCCGCTGGCTCCCCTCTACCGCAGGCCGCCATCATCGCAACTCCCAACCTTACGCACGTCCCGCTTGCTCTCCAGCTCATCGAAAGCGCGATCAGCGTCCTCGTCGAGAAACCGCTCTCCGTGGACGCTCGGTCATGCATCCGGCTCGTTGACACCTGCAAGGCGAACGCCGGCACAGATGTGCCCAAGGTGATCGTAGGAAATCATCGTCGCTTTCACCCGTTCACCGTCCGGCTCAAAAAGGTCCTCCAAAGTGGTAAGATTGGTGACGTATACGCCGAGGAAGGTGTGCGACGACGTGGCTACCATGTGGAGGAGACGGTGGTCTCCGCAATGAAATTCGTCAGCGGTGCTGTCGGCACTTTTCTCTTGACCGAGTGAGTGAGCGAGCGAGCGAGCGGTTCTCCTGACATTTTGTGCAATCTGTCCGCCACGCCCCCGGGTCTGTCTGACCCGGCCATGTTTCTCGTTCGCAGCAACTCTCCGTCACCGCAGAACTGGGAGTCTTCTACTGGCGAGAACCCCCTCCTCCCGGCATTCGGTCTGAACAACTACCCCATTTTCGGCAGCCAGGCCACGTTGACCTTTCCCGACCTGCATCGCTACCACTACGACAACACCATCAACCCGTCGACCGGAGAGCCGGGCTCGTGGACGGAGAAACTGGAGAGGGACGACTCGGACGCGCTCGCCCGAGAGTCTGCCGAGGCCAACGTTCCGCCGATGGCCGTCCAACTCAAGCACTACATCCAGGTCGTCAACGGCCAAGAAGCTCCGCTCAGTACGCCGGAGGAGGGCTTCAAAACGCAACTGACGCTAGAGGCGGTGATCCTCAGCTTGAAGGAAGGAAGGCCGATAGACCTGATAACATTGGAGAAGGACCTCAAACGGACGGCCTAGATGTGCACATGCTTGGATGGGTCGTATAGACAGTATACTTTTAGACGGCGTGCATAAATAATAGGCTCTTGGAAGATCTATAGGGGCGCTGGTCTCCGAATAGAAACGCTGGCACGAAGGAATCGGGTGCCTGGGCCTTTCAGAGAGGCACATACTGTGTCTGCTTCTTGATGAGGATGACCGGGCACGGTGGCACGTGGCCGATGTTGTCTGTTGCAAACGTGCGAGACGAGAAAAGTAGAAAAAAAAAAGATAGAATGGTGGTCGTCCATAAAAGGCGCTGTTCACCTCGGCTCCAGCTCTGGCTCAAACCCAAGAGGTATTGAAAGGGAGTGGCCAGACAAACCCCTGCGTTCCGTTCGATGCATGGAGAGATTACAGGGAGGGAGAAAAAGAAGGACGACCCGATCCTGTGAACTCCCGACATATCACGGCATGTTCGGTAGTCTGAACATCTTCTCGGTGGGAGGCGGTGCAGGTGGATGGGATGATCGCGGGCCAGTGAGCAATCGACGATACTTCATGCAGACGATGACCACCAACGTACCTCAAACACCTTTTCCGCGGGCGTGGCCTCGCCTCGCTCTCCGTCGAGCAGCGTCCGTTTGGTGCCTTTCACCACGCCGACGACGCTCCCCGATTCCAGATCCACGATCGGCCCACCCGATGAGCCAGGAGGTGGGAAAGACTGTCGGACGAGCTGTCTCTGTCCTATTTCTTTTCCCAATGGCCGCTCCGGCTGGATAAGCTTGAACTCGAGGTGGTGGAGGTTATCATATGTGCCCGTCTGAAGGTGACATGGACGGGGAGACACATGCCCGTGAGCGAGCGACAAGTGAGCGTTTGGCGACCGACCTTGGTGGTGGAGGGTCGGATTCCCTCTACCTCGGACGGCCTCCCTCTTACTCACTCGTGCTTCGCGACCGATCGGGTCCTTGTATTCCACCAGACGCGCCTTACCCCACCGCCCGTCCTGATCTCTATCAGAACCCTCCCGCCGCTCCTGCTGATCAACCCCATCTCTCGTCCTTGTCCCTCGGCCGATCCGCTCCCCCTCCCACCCGTCAAAACTGCTCACGTGTAGCTCGCTTCCCACAGGCGCGGGGTATGGGGAGATGGGAAGGGTGCGCAGCTCCGAGGCTTCGGCATCAGCGGGCCGCAGTCCACGGCCGATCTTGAGGAGGGCGAGGTCGGAGGAAGGGAGCGAGGAAAGCACGGTTTGGATTGGAAAGAATTGTCGGGAGCGCGTCATCACGAGGGCCAGTGAGGGCGGTGGCGGGGAAGACGAACTGGAGGCCCTGGGCGAGGCCGACGCTCGGAGCTGGGGCAACCAAGGACAGACACGTAGAATATTTCCGTCAGCAAGAGCAGACTGGGGTCATCCGCCAAACCGGAGGGGCGTGAAAGCGCTCACTGTGTGAGCACAAGTGACGATCATCGTGTCCCCCTCTCCTATTCCGTCCTCCGTCTTCTCGCCTGCGCCGCTCCTCATCTTGCCTGCCCGAATCGCGAACCCGGAACATACGCTCAACCTTTCGTCCCCGCTAGCGCCGTTCGGATTCGTCACAAACGCGACCAGCACCACGCCGTCCTCCCATGTCCGTCTCTCCCCCGCTCCCGAGCCTTCGCCTTCAGACGGTGGGAAGAAGGGAACTTTGCGCTCCGCGCTCGGTGTGCTCTCGTACGCCAGCTCAAAGTCTAACTGTCGGCCTGCTCGGTCTTCAAACTGCTGGAGCAGCGTCTCAAGGCTCGTGGTCGCCGCTCGCGCGTCCGGCAAAGGCGCATGCTCCGTCACTTGTCCATCGTCCATGTACCTCACGCCCTGTCGCTCGAGCAGCTTTCGAGCCCCAAGGAGCAATCGCTCATCTAGGCCGTCTCTTCCGCGTCCCGGAACACCGTCGCCAGGCACCGTTCCCGGCTCCTCTCCCACGTCCGTATCCAGGACGGCATGTGGCGACTCTCGATCTGCCTTCTGAGCAGCCAGCAGTCCCGGCGGAGCGCGAACAATACCGAAGCTCTCTGCGGGGGGTGGAGCGAACGGATCGCGCGGGATTGGCTCGCCGCGCTGCACGGCGCCGATCGGGTCCGAGTCCGACAGGGACGAACGCTGTCCCTGCTGGGCGGCCGCCTTGGGCGAGGTGACCTTGCGCGGAAACCCTTCCGGCGTCCATTCCACAACAGGCGGCGTGGGCTGTGATGGCGGCGGAGGCGGGTGCTGAGATCTGCCAAGGGCGGGGTCGAAGGAGCTGTGAATATTGACCGGTGTGGCGAAGCCTCTGCGCGGGAGACCGAGGTACTGAGGAGAGGTGGGCGTTGCGTCGAGGCGGCGAGGGCGAGCCAGGCGGAAAAGGCGAGATGCTTGAGCCATGTTGTGCAGAAGGAAGAGAGAAAAAAACGGAGGCCGGAGGTGTTGGTGAACAAGCGTAAGAGACGGTTAACCAGCGTCACCCCGTTATCTAAACGCTAGGACGGCCCTCGCCGACGACTCGCTTAGTAAGCAGGCACGTCATTGTACGACTTTGGTGCGCACGGACCGTTCCTCTCGTTCGGCTGAGCACGCGACACGACCAACCCCGCCGCGCTCTGTGAAGGGATGACAACAAAATTCGATTGATCGGATACAAGCCACGGGAGGGAAAAAAAACACAAAGATCGTCTGACGGTGCGAATGTAATGAAGGAAATTGGAGACACGGTTGGATGAGCTGGGATGGAAAGAGTGTGATGGATGATGATGGAACAGGATGGACGAAAACGATGGAACTAGAAGCCAAAACGTTAAAAGGAAAAGACGTGAGAGAAGGGGAAGAGACGTGGAGCAGTCGGGGAAGAGAAAATGTGTCATGATAAGCACGCGGAATGGAAAAGGAGATGGAGGATAGGTCTGAGGAAATCGAGGATAGGTCGGCGGTGCCAGAAAGGGAGTTGCATGGTCCTTCTCCGCGCCTATCCTCTCAGCCCGCCCCACCAACCCCTTCTTTCAACCCCTTCCCTCTCCGTCGATTCAGCCATCCCCGGCCCTCCATCCACCCTATGGGCGCCGAAAGGAAAAGCGAGACTACCCCTGCCCTCTTCCAGCAAGGCCTCCTCGCGGTCGCCAACCGCCCCGCCAACGGTCGAGTTCCGTCTCTCGTAGCTGCCCTCGTCCATGTCTCCACCGCTACCGCCCGGCGAGGACGTGCGTCCGCCCCCGCTTCCCCGTAACACGTCCAGGTAACCGCCGTTAGGAACCGGAGGCGTGTACTCTGGAGGCGTTACGTCCGGAGGAGCGAGGCCCAAGGCAATGGCCGTGTGATGCGCCGTGGCGTTGCCGTAGATGCGGCGGGCTGCTTCTGCTGAAGACAAGTTATTGACGCGGCCGTTGGACGTGTCGTTAGGGGTGAGGGTGGGGGTGGTGACGGACGAGGACCGCGCAGAGGTCCGAGGCTGCCGTCTGGTGGTGGAAGAGGACCCGCCAGAGGTGGACGTCAGGGCCCATGCCCCATGGCCCGTCCGCCGCCAGCCAAAGTACGATCCGGGGTGCGAGCTGGACGACGTCCCATTGGGACGGCGCCTGGGCGACGGGGACAAGGACGAGGGCGAACCTTCCCCGTTCGTGGACACGCTCAGACTTCGCGTCATCCCTCGATTCTCCGCCTCCTCCCCGCCCTGTGCACGCTCATCCTGACCCTGCTCTCTCATACCCCTCTCATCCAGCGGCACCAAGGAGTGCAGCGAGATGTCGAGTAAGTTGGGCGTGGGAGGGTTATGGAGGCTGGTGTCGTCTTCGTCGTCCGTGAGCTCCCGAGAACTAGCCAGGAAACTCTGTGCGGAGTAGGGGTCCCGCAGATCTTCGTGAGGCTCGGGAATGTCGACCTCCCGCGGCGAGCCAGAGCGGGTAAGCTGCGGAAGCGATTCTCGTAGTCGACTTGGTCCTACGCCATCTCCGCGCAGTGGAGGGTCTTGGTCCGTGCCTAGCCGGAGCGGACTCGATGGGGGCGGAAGAGTGGAAGGCCCAGCGGAAGAGGACAAGCCCTCTCCAACCGCGCCACCATTGACATTGACACTAGGTCGTCGACGACGATGGGAGGGTTTGCCGTGTCTCCGCGACCTGGACGAGGAGGGCGCGACGGATGGAGAAGCTAGACCGGATGACGCGGCAATCCCTTCGCCCACAGAAATGTGGTCATCGTTCGGGTCCATCATTGGTGGCGGACTCGGCGGCGGCGGTGGCAGACCGGGCGGGGCGCTGCAGCCTCCCTCCCTGCCGCCTGGAATGCCCGTCTCGATCAGGATGCTGCCCCTCTCGCTGCCGTACGCGGGTGGCGGAGCGAGCGTGCCGACCATGGGCGCGAGTCCCCACTTCTTCACGTTCGCCTCAATGAAAACGAATCCGGCTTGTCCCAAGTTGACGTGAATCGTCGCAGCGCCATCTGCGCCCACGATCGGGAAGAGGTTGTACCGATTCAGACCAATATACGCGTCGTCCAGTTTCTTGCCGTTACGAGTGAAGAAGACCGTGCCAGAGCGGGGCCGGTAGCCGACACCGATCACGTCTCCTTGAAAGAACGCTGGCCCGAATGACTGTGCAGTGAAGGGGTAGTTGTGCGACTTTGTCCCGTCCGCGGAATGATAGCCGACCGACAATTTATTCCAGCCTGGGGAAGGACAAGATTGAATGAGCCAAGCCTGATTGAGCCAAGCCTCCTGGTGCGACATCTTGAGAGACTTGTCACTCACCCGGTAGTCTAAAGCAAGGATACGGCTTGGTAGCCAGACCGACGCTGACGTTCGTCTCCGCAGGTTTGTCGAACATCTTACATTCCCAATAATAGACCTCGTTGAGCTTGGGAAGAGGCAAGTTGCTCATGACGCTGCATCCGCCCCCCTCCTCGGGCGCCAAGCCTTGACCATCGGGGAGGAACGTGAGCTCTGTCCGACTCTCGACGTATACCGAGGGGTTCGACTCATAGTCCGGTTCGAACGACCACGCGGAGACGCCCTTCTCCTGGATGGTAAGGAACTGGGAGAGCGTAATATCCGTCGAATACGAATTGGGAGGGAAGGCGAGTTGCCAGTCTGTGAATAAGAGCGGAAGACATGAATGTCAATGCGTTTGACAAGACTGATGTCCGCGCTCGAACACTTCACGACTCACCTTTAGCCCGCTGGTAACCCCTCCTTGATTGCTCGTCGACGCCTTCTACCCACCTCTCCTCGACACCAGCGATGCCCCCCTCGCCCTCAAGTTCCTCCTCCCTTCCGATATCGAGTGGACCACCTTCGTCCCTCAGCTCAATGCCCCTTCTGCGTCGCAAGATGAGCACAAAAAGCAAGAAGAGTAGGACGAGGAAGAGCAGAGTAGACATGAGGACAAGGATGGGTAGAACGAGAGCAAGAGTAGCGTCGTCCGAGGACGGCCCCTCGCCTGGCAGAGAGGGAGGAGAGGCGGGAGTGGCGGTGGCGAGCGAAGCGAGCAGGGATCCCATGCCAACGACTGCCGTAGACGAGTTACGCGAGACGTAATTCGTAAGCCGGAGGCGAGCACGGATGCCGTCCCTGGCATCTTCGAGAGACCATTTCCCAGTTCGATAATTGCGTTGGAGTGGGTGGGACGGGGCGATGGAGGGGGAGTCGAACCTTGCCCATGCTGAGGTGTCTGTGCCATCATCCACGGCGTGAGCAGTGTGCGCCTCCGATACCTTTAACTGACTGGGACGACAATCAGACTTGTCGCTCCCAAGTGGACGACCGTCGAGAACTAAACGGCCCTCCCGATCCGCTCCACACTGAGGGCACGAAGAGGATCGCGCGCCGGCTAAATAAGAAACCCTCGCGGCAGGCCATCCGATCGCCTTGACATCGACGCCATCCGCCTGCGGCGACGGCACAGCAAGCTTGAACGCGGAAGAATCTATAGAGGGGGACGTGGTGCTGACTCTGACAGCGGGTAGGTGGAACGGGACCTGCCCACCGGGAGACACGGTCACGTTGTCGACGTCTCCCAAGGTTCTCCTCTCGCCGAAGCCGGTTCTGGCGCCTCCGCCCGTCTTGGAGCGCGGTCGATCGATCTTCAGAGAGGGGCCAGGCTCTGCTGAGCCGTGGTGGGGTGGGGAGGAGACGACCGAGCCGGCCTGGCCCGCTGAACGGCTATCGCGGGAGTGATCTGCCGATCGGATAGAGGACATTCCACGCTGAGTGGTCGACGAGGACTGTGGCGGCCGGTCTGGAGCGGAAAGCGCAGGGGCGGTAGAGAGAAGCTCGGTGAAGGCGCGCATGTATGAGTGATAGAGGGAAAGCGTGGGCGCTGTCTCGATGCTGCGATGCTGGCGAGCGACGGGGATGGCTTCACTCCGAAGGTGATAGTGCGAGTCGGCGTGGCGCTGACGCCATCAGAGCGCTCGCTGAGATAAGAGGCGGGGCTGCGAAAATGGGGTATCGGACGAGAAAAGGAGGCGAGGGTGAAGGAGAGAAGGGGGGAGGAAGAGGTTGAGGATGGATGGGTAAAACTGAGCCGCGGTCGGGTCGATGGTCGCTCGTCAAGCTTGGTTGGCCTTGGGCGATGTCGTCGTTGGCCGGTCGTCGATATCGCCTCGACCGCCGCTCGGCTCGGCTCGGCTCGTCGGTTGGCCGGCAGGCAAAGTAAGTAAGCCCAGTTGGGTCCAATACAGTGGCAATTACAAAATAGGACGGCGGGCTGTAATGCCGGCTAGCCGGCACGTGATGGTATACTTGTGTACACGCCGCTGCACATCGGCGTAGTCTAGCTTACACATATTTCGGGGCCCCATCCAGTGTGGACACCGTCGTCGACGGCGGTCGCAAGGTTTTCTCTTCTTACGTCCCTACCCTCACACCGCATCCTCTCGCTCGCTGTCTCCGCCTTGTTGCGCCGCCGAGCAAGCGCCAGCGCCTTGTTGTGGCAGCTTATCGGCTTTGACTTGATTCTGGTCCCCTCGCCTCTTCGCTCCGTCTCCCTCCGACACTCGCTCCTCTGCCATGGAACCGCCCGGCGCGCTCCCCATTCCGATCGCCCCCTCCTCCCAGCTCGCTTCCAGCTCGAGCGCTGCCCCTTCTCCTCTTCCAGGTCGCCCGCCCAGCGTCCGACGTCGCGCTTCCAAGCGGGGAGCGGCAATGAAGGGTGTCGGCCGGCCCAGCAGCTCTCGTTCACGGCGCGCGACCGAATTGGGGGACGCGCACGACAAAGCTCTCGAAGCCATCAGGAGTTTTCTCAAGGAGCGAAGCAGCTACGACGTGCTTCCAGTCAGCTTCAGACTGATCGTCCTTGATACCAAGCTCATCGTCAAGCCTGCCCTCGATGCCATGTTCCAGGCAGGTGAGAATAGCGGCTTGCGGAAGGAGTGTGCGCCCATCACGCCCTGTGACTTCGTCGGCGGCGTTTCTCGCCGCTCAGCGGGGGAGGACGGCCAGTAGTTTTTGGACGAGTTGTTTACTTTGTTTTTGCATCTTCGCTCTATGCAACTTGTCTCGGATGTTGTATGCTCCTCTCCCTTTGCAGGAGTCGTCTCCGCCCCGCTTTGGAACTCGGACGCTTCCCGCTTCGCCGGTATGCTCACCGTGAACGACATTATACATCTCATTCAGTATTATTACCACAATTCAAGCTACGATAACGCTACCCAAGATGTGGAAAGGTTCCGACTGGAGATGCTTAGAGGTCAGTGCGCGACGACACGAGCCAACTGTGCTGACGTGCGCCACTCATGCACACATGGACGGACTGGCGGCTAACATATCGTTCCTTATTGACCGGGCCCTCTCAACCTATTAGACATTGAGCAAGCCATCCTAGTTCCACCACCACCACTGCTCTCCATCCATCCGTTGAGACCCCTGTACGACGCCTGCCAGCTTCTCATTCGGACCCACGCTCGACGGTTGCCGCTGCTTGATCATGACGATGTGTCTGGGCAGGAGACTGTGCTGAGCGTCTTGACGCAGTACCGTGTCCTCAAATTCATTGCCATGAACGTGAGTGTGCGGTCGAGTTTAGACGCTAGGAGTCCCGGCCGGCCGGGCTGACCACGAGCTTATCTCTTGGTGTGCCCACAGTGCCGCGACACCGCCTTTCTCAATCGATCCATTCGCTCCTGCAACATCGGCACTTACGTCCAGTCCTCAGACTCCCGACGACCGTCCGACAGCTCGGACAAGACAGACACCAACGCTGACATGAGCGCTCCCACGTCCGTCTCCACCGACGCCACGCCAGACTCGGCCGCCGCTTCCGTCAGCAACCTGCCGTCGACGGCCACCAACGCTACCTCCGTGCAGGAGTCAGACGCGAGGAATGCGAACCCTTACGCGCCTCTCGCAACTGCCACATTGGACACGACCGTGTTTGACGTCGTGCACATGTTCTCAGAACGAGGCATATCGGCCGTTCCGATTTTGGACGCCGACGGCGGGGTCGTCAATTTGTACGAGACCGTGGACGTCATTGTGAGTTTTATCACATTTCCTTTCCGAGGAAGACTGCGCATTCCCCCGTGCAAGTCCATTTGGTTTTTGAATCGTCAGTCTTCTTACTCGTTTGCTTTCGTTCTCTCGCATAAAACCCTTAGACGCTGGTGCGAACTGGCGCCTACCACGATCTCAATCTCACCATTTCCCAAGCGCTTGCCCGGCGGTCCCCAGATTTTCCGGGCGTCGTCACCTGCTCGCCAGAAGACACGTTGGCGGACGTCTTTACGCTTATTCGCAAGCGAAGAGTACATCGCCTCGTAGTCATCGAGAATGACGAGGAGGTGGAGAAGGACGGGTCTGCCGGCGTGAGCGAGGACGGGAGCCAGCCGTTGGCCGCCGAGGGTGGCCTATTTGCGACGGCGGTCGGAGCTGAAGAAAGCCGATCGGCGTGGCCGACCAGTCCCGTCAGCCCGTTGACCCAACCTTCGCGTGCCGGCTCCTTCCACGCGCTAGGCCCAAGACGCGTCTCCACATCTCGAAGCCAATCTGCGAAATATCAGCAAAACTCCGCGCAGAACCCTCCTGGCCAAGGCCGGGGTCATCTTTCACATGCCGAGGCGCTGCCCCGAAGACGCAAGCCAGGCCGACTCGTCGGCATAGTCTGTCTCTCCGACGTGCTGAGGTACGTCATCGGAGGAAAAGCGGGTAGCAAGGTTGAGCATTGGCCGGCTGGGGAAAAGTTGCCTGTGCGGGGAGTGCAACAGATGAAAGGTGTGAGGGGGAAGGAGAAGGAGAGGGATAGGGAGAAGGAGAAGGAGAAGGAGCCTGATCTGGCGCAAGAACTCGCTCCAAAGGCACCAGGACACGAGGCTGCGTCGCCAGGGCCGGTGCCGGGTGCAAAGGGATTAGCTGCTCTTGCCGGCGTCATCGAGACTGACTATGCTCAGGCTGGAGATCTCCCAGCCCCTTCCAAGGCGTCAGCGGTGTCTTCTCCCGTTGAAGAGATCAAGGAACTTAGCGGAGACAAAGCCGCACCCAGTGACAAGGTCAATTTGACAAGCGAAGATGTACCTGTGCCCACCTCGGATGGGAATACCACGGCTCCTACTGCGGTCGAACAACCTGCACCGGATTCTGCGCCTGCAGATGAAGCCGAACCCCCACCTCACCCTGAGTCGGAGCTCAAGGGCGAGGAGATGTCTCCGCAAGATGAGGAGGGAGCCAAGGACGCAGACACAGTAGGAGTAGCTGGGGAGGAGGTTGCTCCACCGCCGACGATACCACAGGAAGAGGCGACCTCAACGGAGGGGGAGGGCGAGGGACAAGTTCATGCGCCGCCGCCTGAAGAGAACTCAGCTCCGGGGGTATGATGATGGGCACTGGACGGCCTCTTTCAAAAATGAAAAAAAGGGGGAAGGGCTCGACATGTGGAGCAGCGGGTCATCCTCTAGTCGACTCGTGGAGTTGGAAAGGGCCTCTTGCGCTTCGCAACGGTCGACTTCCTTCTCCCCGCCGTTCATCTCTTTCTCTCTCTCCTTGTTCCTCCCTTCGTATTCGATGTCTACTCCAGGGGCGCTCGCTCGCCTCTTTTACGGACATTCCCCTTTTAGATTCTCTTCACCGATATGTGGCATTATCGCCGTTTGTTCCTCCTTAATGTCGTCGCGCTTCTTGCACCTTGCCCCTTCGTTCTCAACGCCGCGTCGCGACGCGTCGCGTTGCCGTCCTCCTGTCCATATTCACTCCCCACCTTCGTTCATCATCCTGCAGCAACCCTTGCCCTTCTATTATCTTTCCGCCCATACCTCCCTTCGTCTTCTTTTGCCGCTATTATCTACGTATCTGTCCGTCGTTGACCTTTTTTACTGCCCCTTCTCTATTTGTATAGTTAGACGTCCCACCTAGCTTACGCAGATCCCGATTGGACGGACGGACGGACGGTGCGGTACGTCTGTCAGGCCCTGTGCGACTACCGCCGAAAAACTGTTTGTAAGAATAGCATTTCCGTTCGTCTCACTAGAGGTCCGGCATCACTCTGAGAGAAGAGGACGACGATGGGAGCGCTCGCTCGCTTGCCGTGCCGACTCAATCCTTTGGGAGCGTTCGTCTGGTCAGGAGTCGAGCTTTTCCGACGCAGCGTTCTGAAAAACGACTATTTCAATCTTCAAAACATTCATGTCTCGCTCCCCGGAATACATAATGATACGGGCGACATGCGCGTGCCTGCCTGCGGGCAGAAGTGCCGGGAACAGAAGTTCCAGGATACCAGGATAACGAACAGTGCTCAGAGCGAGACCCCTTCCTCGCCTATAAAATGTGGAGCAGAAAATAAGGTAAAAAAAAAGTAAATTCTTCAGTCAAGTCATGTCTCGTTTCTGCTGAGCTCCAGGGAGGGCAGGATTCCGAGGGAAAGAAGGAAAGCTCACGAGGGGTACCGGCGAATCGGCCGGAGGCTGACGTTGAAGACGACCACCGAAAGATGACGGCCGTCAGTGTCAGCTATATACTCGACGTACCCAATGTAATCGACCCGATCCCGACACTGCACGAAGGGAAATGGACTCACGCGGAAGCTGCTTGTACACGCAAGGTGGGGTGCCGAGTTTTTCGTCGCAGGTCGTGAACGGCCGCTCATTCTGTGGCGTTGCACGGCACAGAAAATGAAAGGCTGATCTGATCAGCGACGTCGGGTAGGTGATGAGACGAGGATGGGATTAGGCGGGCGAGATCAGCGTACTCACGCCCCACCAGCTGAGAAGAAGTGAAGGTACAGTGAGTAAATCCCACGTCCAAATGAATCGACGCTAGTGAGACTGCGGCTCTTTTCTTCAAGCGAACTACGTCAGGCGCTTTCAAAGCTAACGCTTGTACTTACCTCGGAGTAACGTCTGGTGACGAGGATGACAGGAAGCGCATAGGTGAGTGACATCGTCACGCTGATAGTCGTCCGAAACCCCAGCAAACACCATGCTCACTGTTGTATTGAAGCGCGAAGAACCAAATTATTGAGAAGATGGCGATTCCGGCACCAAGGGCTTGCGAAAGAAGATAGTTGTACTGAAGAGAGAAGGCGACCGCGCCAAGGCGCAGCTGGAGTCAACATCCGCTGTAAGAGATTCCGGGAAGAAAGAACATAGTATCACCTTGGCCCACCATCCGGTGTACCTAAAAATTTAGAATTTGGTGCAGACGCGGCTCACAAGTCAGTCGAGCTGGCATGAGGCTGGCCGGGTGTATGTCGGAAGACAGGCTCACCTCTTCTGGATGAATGTCATGAAGAACCAAACCCAAGGCAACGCGGGGAGGAAGTAGTACAGATTGAGGGGAGCAAAGTTGACTGTGGCCAGCAGGGGGCAAGAGTGAGCACGCGCACGAATATTCCCGCTGTCCTCTGAGTACAGGTCCAAACCCTTTCGTCCAACTCACGTCCTGCATAGCACCACAGTGGCACGTGTATGTACTTAAGACGAAAAGGAGATGAGTGGAGTAAGACCGACATCGTTGTATCCCTGAGAGCGATGAACTAGAAGTCCCCTCACCTTCCAAGGGCCCTTGGGGTACCTCCTCGCCAACAGCCAAGGAATGATAGGGCCCAACGCTCCTGCAAGGAATCCAAAGAGAAGCTTGTTGTAGATGCCATTAGGGCCGAAGATCCTCCTGGGCCCGACGACGCCCCACACCACGCTTGCGGAGAAGAAAGTGCGCCAATTGGGGCAAGTGAACTTCTGCTTATTATTCGGATCGCACAGATCGTGGTTGTTGGCGATCTGCCAGTTTACAACGCCGACTTGGACGAATACCGAGACTACCGTCATTGCCAGCTGCGCGGCGAACGTTGAGCGCGGGGGTATCTTGGCATAGTGGCCTAGTTTGAGGTCCTGAGAGAACATGATGGCCTTGTAGCAGGTGATGTAGCCATAGGTCTTGAATAGCATGTTGCCCACGGGCTTTCCCGGTAGAGCAAAGCCGCCCACGAGCTCGGCGAGGACGTTCAACGTCGGTGTCACGTTAGTGATAGCCGTGATTCTGTCGAAGTTGATGACGACCGATATAGATTCAACTGTTGTCGAGCGTCCTGCCCGCGGGAAAGCCGCACAACTCACACTCCGAACGGAATAACACAGAGAATGGCGATGCCAAGTCCAAAGAAAACCCCCCATACGGGCACTTTTCCAATGTCGAGACGGGTGAAACAAGTCAACATCGCGAAATTGCGGCATGGAGAATGCTGTCAAACGCGTCAGCACTCACTTTGCGTGTCGTAGACCTCAATGGCGACGATGGCAAAGCTCAAAGCGACTCCCAGGACGATCATGTACATCCAGTGCGGTACCTCTTTGTATGCGCGCTGTCCCGTCCGAAGACGTGGCGTGAACAGGGCCGGTACGTCAGAGAGTAACCCAAGGACGCTTCAAACAAGAAAGACCATTGTGTCTACACTCACCATAAGTCGGCAGTGCACGTCACTGTGCGCCTCAAGACCTCCACCCCCGTTCCACAGAGCCTTGAACGCAACCTCGAGCTCCTTGTTGTGATGGAGACCCACGTGCACAAGCGAAGCGGTGTAGAAGGCAAAGAAGACTGTCAAGCGCAAAGAACGTGCAAGGTCAGTGAGGAGTACCCCGGGGTTTGAGAAAAAAAAGATGGTAGGACTAGTGATGTTCACAGGAATAGACCGTGATGTTGCCTGTGACGAGACGGGAAAGTCAACATGCCCTGTGTTAAGCATTCTTCCGCCCAGCACAAAGGTTTTGTCAGGCGCTGCTACAGAACGATAGCTCACCTGCAGTATAATAGCTGATATGAAGGACGAACAAAGTAGGACGAACCCACAACACCACCTCAGCTCAGTGTACAAAGGCAACGTCGCTAGTCTCGCAGACCAATCGAAGGGCTACGAGCCGCTCCTCGCAACTACTTACACGCCAGAGTAATTCTCGTATGCGTCGACATCCAGCTCAAACTTGGGAGTCAGGATCCGCGAGATGTTGTACGGCTTGGCGGTATTGTCGCTGCCGTTTTCATTCGGGTCACACAATAAAAGGACGCTCATCGCGGGGTCAACAGCCTTTCCACTATGAACGGAGCGAAGGGGCGCGAGGAAACTCACAAGATACCATTGGAGTTGATGGGAAGATAAGCCGTGTTGTAAGTGTTGGAGAAGAAAATGCCAGGGATGACGGTACAACCGATAACGACCATGGCGAGTATGAGGTTGTAAGAAGCCCAGGCCGGGGTGACAAGCGGGAGGGCATAAACGGCAAAGGTGGAGTAGTCGAAGCTGTCGTACAGGCGACGGGAGGATGCCGATAGCGAGTCCTAGAATGTAAGTAGCTGTCATATGTATGACATCCCCGTTGGATCCAAGGGCCGGAAAAGGCACATGATCGGGAGACGATGACGCTCACGTCTGGAGAGGATTCAAGCCGATGCCCCCAATAGAGCCGGTGATGAGAGCCAACGTGACGTTGTTCGGGGCGATCCAGGTCATCCCTGCATCGCGCGGAAGCCAAGAATGATGGCGACGTGAATGAATGAACGTGAGACACGTCTCTCGCTCCGCCAAAGTTCAATACCCAGCAGCAGAAAAAAAGAGCCGAACCGCATCTCACAGTTGAACGTTCCCAACGCCTGGAACAAGACTTGAGGGAACACCCAGTAGAGCCCGTAGACGAAAAAGACGATCCAGAAAAGCTTGAACTTGGAGATGGTCCAGACGCGGTTGAAAAGCTTGGCTGGCGGGTTTTCCTCGCTAAGCAGGGCTTGGTTGAGAGCCATCTGGGCGAGACTGAGTGATATGGATTTGAGAATAAATCAGGATGTAAGGCGAAGCTCGACGATCAAAGGAGAAAAAGAAGCCGAAAACCCACTTGGAAGGCCACATGAGAGCGGCGGGGTAGACAAGGAACGGTCTAGCGAGGCCGGCGAGAGAGAAGCCGATGGTTTCAGACGACAGCGTGGTGAGAAGCTGGAAGCCCGGGTTGGCGCCGAGACCTGGGTTCCCATAGAAGTGAGGGGAGCGAAGGACGCCGATGATATCCTATAATGACGGTGGCAGGGAATATGGTGTCATCGTGATGTTTCCCGGCGACGACCAGGCAGAGAAGGTAATGCTTACCGACGAGTAAATTTGGGAGAAAGAGACGTTGACCTGGAGTGAAGAAGGGGACACGAACGGGAGTGTGGGTCAAAAGGGCTCGTAAGCAGAGTTGAGAGGACCGCGGCTCACCATGATGGTCAAGAGGATGTACTCCTTCATAGCGAACGGTCCAGGGTTCCAAAACTTGGACCTAGGGATGACCTTCTCCATGGCCTTTGCGCAGGGGTACACAAGAGTTTGCGTAGCCGCAGCGGTAAGGGAAATGGTGGGGAGGCGCTGGGCGAAAAATACATTGATCGAGGCGCCGATGACGGTAAAGATGAAGCCGAGGAACCATGCACGGAAGGTGTTGACATACATCTCCGGGTCGTCGGTGTTCCTGCAGGCCGTTAGCAACGTATGAAGAAAAAGTAGAGGTCGAAGAAACATTCATGATCGTCGTCAGGGTCAGTCAGCCTTCCCTTCATCTCTTCCCGGCCTAAGGCAGTTAACTCACGGAACAACAGCGCGAACCTCAACGTAAGGAGAGTCGTCCATGAGAGCTGCCTCGAGCTTGATCTCCTCGACTATAGCCTGCAAAGCCTCCTTCCCCATGTTCTCGACTGCACGGGTGACGAGACGTCAAGAATGGTACTTTGTCACGGCGCAACCGCTTGGAACATTGGGAAGGAAAGCGCGCTCACGATCGGCGAGGGCATTCTCAGCCCTTTCCAGGAGAGGCTGAGGGTAGTTGGGATCTATCCTGTGGGCGCGCAGGGTCTCCTCAATGATATGCTTAGCGTCCATCAGCGTCACCTTGTGGAGGCCATCATCCCTAGTGAGCGTCCCCGGCACGAGAGCCTCCTGTGTTGAGGAGGGGAAGGAGAGGTGAGAAGGTCGGACGGCACATGGGCTGCCAACCTATCGACCGGCTTTGTTGCCAGCTAGGCGGCTTGCAAATTCCCTTACCTCTCCATCTTTACTACAGCTAACCACGGCATCCGTTCCACCGACGATGCCCTCCTTGCCGCTCTTGAGCGCATCCGTGAAGCTGGCAGCGCCGGACTTGGCGGTTTCGACGTCGAGCTGAATAGTGGACATGGACCACCCAGAAAATGGAATTGGTGGTCACTGAGAGGTTATCAGAAAGATGAATGCTAGATGAGAGCAATGACTGAAGGGCGATGTGAGTGGGAGTCGAGCAGAGATGGCGGGAGGCCATATCTTGTTAGGATTAGCGGGGTTCCTAGAAAGACATGTTTCTTTCTCACCGTGCTCGTCCAGCACAGTCAGTATCACGCGATATCCAAAACAGTATCCTCCGTTCGCACCACGCAAACATAGCCAGCCAGCACCTAGGGGGTGAGCTGTCG
The DNA here is from genome assembly GCA_029717555.1 of Peribolospora baueri. Taxonomy (NCBI): domain Eukaryota; kingdom Fungi; phylum Basidiomycota; class Peribolosporomycetes; order Peribolosporales; family Peribolosporaceae; genus Peribolospora; species Peribolospora baueri. Next base: position 84,011 of record JAMDHS010000036.1, on the reverse strand, counting down.
CCCGTTGTGGTGCCACCGTCCCGCGCGGCGAGCATGGTGGACGCGGTCTTCGCTTGACCATATCGAGCAGGTCCGCGACTGGGTCGACGCGTCGTGCCAGTGCTGCGGCGACAGCGGGTGCGAGGCTGCTGCGGAGGGTGCTTTATAATCTGATTATGTAATTTTAATTATTTACGTATGGCACGCGTCATCGGTCCATAGAGGCAATTTAATTAGTGCCTTGACCTGCGCATCTTATCGCCTCACACACCTCTTCTTGGGCGAACGAACAAACAAACGAACGGATCGACACTCACTTGCCTCTTCCCTCGTTTTGTATCCGACGCCCCCCTCCTCCGCCGCCATGACTACCGAGCTTCCCACTCCCCCTCGCCGGGCACTTCCCTTTGACCCCTCGAACTACCACCTCGGTCCCGCCCGCGGCGGGGACCCTGCATCGCTCGAGTTCTATCAGAGGGCGACGGGGATACGAGACGAGGACGAGCTCCGGGAACACATCCTCCGCGTCAGTCGACACGCGTACGAGACCGAATACCCATACCCTTGTATTTGTAAGTCTTGCGAGCATGTGGCCCCGCTTCTTGGTCACGTCTATTGGCCGACCACAGCTCGCGCCTTCTCCGAACCCCATCCCGCGTATCTATAAGACATGTTCAACTTCCTCGACCTCCGCATGGACCGCAGTGGCTCCTATCCCCTTGCCCTCGCTCAGGCCAATCCCTATTCGCCGCGTTTTCGAAAGGACCGCATCTTCCTCGACGTGGGCACCTGCTTCGGCGTCGACGTGAGGAAGCTCGTCATGGACGGCTGGGAAGGAGAGAGGGTGTTTGCGGTCGAGCTGAGACAAGGTAGGTGACTAAGAACGTGGATTGTGTTGTATGAGTGTTGTCGCTTTCCTTGTCTTCGTTCATGGCGCTTCCTCTGACCGTCCACCATATGTCCGCCATGTCCCACCCTCACTAGGCATCGCCGCGCAGGCCTTGTCGACACCGGTTACGCCCTCTGCCGCGACTCGCCCTCCTCCTGTCCTATCACCTTCATCATCGGTGACATTTTTTCCGAGTCCTTCCTTCCACCCCTATCCTCCTCAAACGCCGCCTCCATGTCTCAGCCTCTCCCCCCGACCTCTTCAGTGTCTCCCCCAAAGGACTTGTCGCTAAAGTCACTGCCCTCTACGCCGGAAGCTTATTCCACCTATTCGACCAAGCCGCCCAGCTCGACCTCGCGCGCCGCCTCGGCTCTCTTGTCTCTCTCGATGCCTCGGCCGACAAGCCGAGCGTCATCTTCGGCCAGTAGATCGGCGCCTCTGATCCGGGACTGTTGGACGACAAGCTCGGCCGGAAGATGTTCTGTCACACTGCACGGACCTTTGTCCGTCTCTGGGAGGAGGGCGTGTTCGGCCCAGGGGGGAGTATCGTGACCGCCGACGACGCGCCGCATCGTCGCGTCAAGGTCAGGGCGAGCGCGGAGGAATTCAAACTGCCTGCGAGAGAGTGGCAGAAGGCATTTGCATCGGGTGACGAGGGGCTGAAGTGGACGGTCGAGGTATGGAGTGAGTGACAATGCGACGTGACAGGCCCCCAAGGTTCAGGCCAGGCCTCGCGCGCCGCTTGCTTCACTTAGAACGTTCATCTTACGTTCTCGTCCTACCCAGCCGCCGTGCCGTAGAGTACGCAAGCGGAATCCTCGAGTACGGAACTGTGCCGTATGTCCTGCGCTCTCGCGTACCTGAAGGACAACGGCAGTGCCTGGGAAGTGGTCTCCTCTTTTTCGCCCTCTTCTCCACAGGGACAGATGGCTATTTCTGTCGCTCTCGCTCGCCTTCCAACCGTGCCTTGGATCCAGTTTCCTAGAAGCCAATCAGGCCCTTGGTTCTTTCTTTCCTTCCTTCCATTTTTGCCCCATCTTTCCTCTCTTGTGTCCTTCCTTGTATCCGATTGAGGAAACCACAAGGGGGCTGCGTTGCGGCCGTGGAAAACGGTGTACGAGACGAGGGATATGCATGGGTGCGAGGATACGAAGGTCGGGTCATGGCTGGAACGGAGGGCCCTCGTTCGCGGGCACCCACGGAGTGCTGTTGTGCCGTCACAGTTCCTTGGTATGTACTGTACCGTACATACAGCAATATATGTCCAGCCCTGGAGAGCCTTATTATTCACGCTGACGGCTGTCGACTCGTCCTGGGACTGCAATCCGTGATCTACATCACTCTGCTGAGTGAGGACAATCAATTTCGGAGTGACCCCCATTCGTTTGGTCCACTCTCGGCCGCGTCGGGTATATATATGAAGGCCACACGAACCGAGCTGCCCGGTTTCGAATGGCCCCGCAAGACGTCGAACACGACCTCGTTCCTAGTCCCGCTTGGAAGCTGAGCTCTCCGTTGAACACACTCAGCCTAGTCCAAGGTGCGTGAGGGGTATTCGGTTGACATAGAACGACATCGAAACACGAAAGGGGTTACAAAATACACAAGAGTTGCGACTCCTGGGACGAAACCAAAGTAAAAACAAAACGGACACAAAAGTCACGACTTTCCGGTATCGGTACCGGTACCGGCCCCGTTGGGCACGATGTGCTTCTCCCCCGCTGTAACGCCGGCTTCCACTTTGGCGCTGGCACCGTGCCGTGAAAGGAGCCGCTCCTGCCTTGGACTGCCGGAACGGTCGGGCATACCCTGTGCTCGACCCCCATCTCCAGTTCCATCCTCTTCCTCCCGTTCGTCAGTTTCTTCAGCGTGCTCCCCTTCTTCCTCTTCCCCTCCGCCAAAGAAACCCCCAAGGACAGCACGCACAGGCGTGGAGGGGATGGGCGAAAGTCGACCCGGTGAAAGAAGCGGCCTCTTTGGTTGCGGGGCAATCAACGTCCCGGCTGCGACGCGGCCGTCAGAGGTGGAGGTGGCGGTCAGAGCGATTTCTGTGCTTTCTTCCCGGGCCCGCGGACGTGATTTCAGAGCACTACAAATTAAAAAGGAGGAACGGCAAAGGACAAAATGTCAGAATAAAATCTCAAAGTCACGACCAAGACACGATACTTACACAGAAGGTGTAGACGAGGTGACTGTGACAACGAGGTTCTTGAGGTTGGGCAAGGTATGACGAACGTCGAGAACTATGAGTTCTTGAGACATCATTAGCTAATGGCACACGAGAGTTCGGGGACGAAAACGAGATGTCGCAGACCGTTAAAAACAAGGCCGCGAACGTCCCTAAATAGGCACTTACACCCTCAATAATAAGTCCGTTCATCAGCTGACTCACCTGTTCCACGTCCTTGTTCAGCAAGAACACAGCGTAGTCGAAACGATATCTATCCACATTTTTCCAGTAGAGCGGGAACCTGGGACGACAGCAGAAATGAGACGTGATTCAACATCGGTCAGCACTCGTGCTCTTTCAGCGTCTCTCGTCAAGCCCAGCAGCAACTTGAAAATGACCCTGTGCACTCACACTCTAGGCCCATGCATCTGGCTGATAGGGTCCTTGATTGCGGACCGGCTCCCAGCAACGGTGATAGGATAATGCAACCTGACAGACAAATACGCCGCAAGAAGGTTGACCAACTGAGCGACATAACCGAGAGCGCTAGCGACTACGTCGTCGTTGTCCTTCTTTGGGTCAAAGGCCGAGTTGGGTAAGGGATGGTTGTTGATACTGAAGGTCAATGTGGACGGGTCGACGGGCTCAACAGGGAAGATGAACTCCAGTGTTTGAAGCAGAGAAATGCGCCGCGCCTGGATGGAGACTGTGACACTTGCGCGTGAGGATCTGAAGCGACAGGGGATGTGTGAGGCGAAATCGCACCAGATTGGAAGAAAAGAGTCAGCGCCCCGAAAACGTCGAAGGACGAAAATGTAATGTAGGTACTTGCTTTAGGGATTGGATGTTAGCTCGAGCAGCCGCTAGCTCATCCATGTCTTGCTCCGTGCTTGCCTTCGCAGCGGCTAGGCGCTCCCGCCGCCGACGCAGAGCTCTTCGCCTCCTTTCAAGCGTGGAAGACACTAGATAGAAAATAAAAGCGAATTCATAAATAGAAACCTAGCTATAGCATCTGCAAAACCAAAACCTCAAGGAAGATAACACTCACAAGCCTGCTTTTCTTTGGATGTCTCCTCGCAATCGTTACGCAACTGCGCCAATCGACCTTCTCGTTCGCTCTTCTCACGACTCTGAATAACCATCATGGCGGGAGAGGAGAGCATCGTGAGTACAAGCGCAGACTGAGAGAAAAACCCAATTGGGGAGATGCTCACGAGCCTAGCCAGTGAATCCGCCGAGGAGACCAAGCGATCAAGCTTATCGACGACGGCCTGGATGGACTTCTGGTTATCAACTATGCATGACTGCACGGTCGTCAATCTACAATAATGCCGCAGCCAGTACGTTAGCAGTCGCTTCAGGTGTCGTTGGTTATGTCTTCAACCGAATTCCCACGTCACCACATCAGACTGCACCGGCTCACCTGACGATATCTCCAAAGCCGTAGCTCCTCATCATCTTGGTCTCCCGCACACTCTTCTTTATGACATCTTCCCCTTCCTTCCATCTCCTCCTACTCGCCGCCAACGCAGCCGCACGTCTGCTTCGCATACTGGAGCTGGAACCCGGCTCAGGATCAGAGAGGTTGCCGTCGCCAGCAGGTGACTCTGCCCTAGAAGGGGGCGGAGATTGTGGAACGGCAAAAAGCTCGGCGGATGAGGGGTCGCCATTGGTGGAAAGAGCGAGCAAGATTGTGTTTGGGGGCAAGGGCTCGTTCGGACGAGCCAGCTAGATGAACGTAGTTGCGAAAACCAGTGTTAGGGTCAGTCACTCGACGCATGGATCTATAGGGGAAACGCTCACATCTTGATTAATTTTCTTCAATCTTGACAAATCCAGCTCCCACTCCTTCAGTAGCCTAAAGTTTTTCGCACTGTCCTCTTCCAAAACGCCGTCCGCCTCTCGATAGCCTGCCTTCTCCTTTCCCTTGCCCTCGGGCATGCTTCCATCAGCATTTCCGTTGGCTTTCGCCTTTTTCTTGTCTTGATCGTCCCGTGTCCGAACCCAGACGCTGATGATCACGCGCTCACTGTTCAAGTCCGCCCAGTCGGCAAAATCAATGGTGGGGTCGAAATTGGCGAAAGTAGGGTTCATGGACGCCGTCTTGGGAGAAGAGACGAAAAAGGGTGGCGAGGAGGTCGCAGAGGAAGTAAAAGAAGGTGGCCGGAGAGAAGATGAAGCAGACCATGCTTTGCGTGCAGAAGACTCCAGGGATGGGCAAATGCGCTTGGAGCCAAAGGGCGGACGACCACCTCCAGCATTTTGATCTCTCCCGTCGCTCTCTGCAGTCGGGGCCGGTTGGCTGAGAGTGACAAAGCTGTCGACAAGTCTTGCATTAATCACCTCGTCCCAAGACCGATATGTCGAGGAGGTCATCTTGTGCTGATGGATCTGTGCAGCCTTCGGGTCCGGTCGTCTTCGTCTCGCTAGGCTACCACCTCTAGTGGACGGCGAAGTGCCATAGGAGAGGGAAAGTGCAGTGGAGGCGGGAAACGCGACATGAGGTCCCGGCGTTGAAAGTCCCGCGGCGATCGAACTAGCGGGCGAAGACGAGTAGAACCAATCGGTCTGGTGTTGCTGGCGAGATGACGAGAAACGCGACCCCGAGCCGGAGCTCTGGATGGACGAGGAATCGGCTTGAGCCTTGCCTTGCAAATTTCTCTTGCTCTTGGTACTCGACATCGACAGTGTCCGTCCCATGCTCGCGACTTCATCCTCTTCCTCCTGCAGACCACTCTGACCCTTCTGAGTCCCGTGCTGAGCGCTACGAAAGGTGTGGACGGTGGATATGGACGACAGAGAGCTGTTCCGTCGTCGTCTCCGGTGTGTGGAGTAGTACAAATCGGTGTCGTCCGCTGCAGTAGCTCCGCTGGCGTCTTGGTTGGATGAGGAGGACACCGAAGGAAAAACATGGGATTGGAGTGATCGGACGGCTTGGTCCTTGTTTGGAGAGAGCGAGAGGTTGCGAACAAGAATGGCAGTGATGTGTCGCACTCGCCGCTGCGAAGAACAGAAGCATTTTGATCGATTAGCGTCATACTGACGACGCTTAGGACCACCTTCGCTTCTCTCCCTCTCTCCCTTCTCTTGCCTCCCTCGCCTTTCCTTTCTACAGTCGCCCACTCACCTGGTCGAAGGAGACGTCCTCCGCGAGATCAGCGTCATCGCCGCCGCCTCCTAATCGCAAGTCCGCCCGCGCAACGTTGTTTGAGTCGTCGGTGAGCATGGCATACCAGCCTCAGAACGTCCTCGTAGAGGACGGTATGTCTATCGTGACTGATCCGTCGGCAGGCTGTTGCTTCAAGAAGAGCCGCTCGCTACCTTGTGATCGCCGCCCACTTGGCTAGGTGCATTGCGCGGTGATGGCCGGATACACGCGGTGTTATGGCTGCATGCACGATCGACTTCGATCTCTCAAACGCAGCGTTCATTTACTCCATCCAACACCACCATCCTCGCCGCCCAGGTTGGGGTCTCGCCATCAATGTCCTCCACGCGCCCCAACGCCCGCGCTCCACGTGTGGCCCGCCCCGCCGCCCGTTATCGCAAGGGGAAAGCCCCGGCGGGGGCGGAGCGTGCGCCCGACTCTCCAGACGAGTACGAGTCGGACGAGCAAGGGGACGAGAGGCTCGAGCGCGATGTGGCCTTGACGGAGATGCGGCAAGGGCCCGGGATCGTCATACAACAGGGATCGACTCCATTAGCTCCTGGAAAGATAAACGTGGCACTGAGGGACGTCAAGGTGGAAGGTGGGCGCGTGAAAGTAGGTGGCAGGGAAGAAGTGGGGCGGACAGAGTTGGAAGGAGGTGAGTGCAATGCCATCGTCTCCGCAGTTTGAGTGGTTATTCTTTACGTATTCACGTTGTTTTTTTGTTATATTTGCATTTCATTTTTACCCGGATTAGAGGAGGAGGAAGACGACGAAGCTCCTCCAATACCTGATTTTCAAAAACCGGCAGCAGCAGAATCGGAGGAGGAAGAAGAGGTAAACCTCACTGAATTTGCGTATCGAAAAAGTAATGATTCTTACTAACCTTCGGCTTCTTCTGCTTGGCGCCTCCTGCTAAATATCTGCTCAGGAGTCTAGCGAGTACGAGACCGACTCAGAGGAAGAAGAACCAGAACCTATGCTGAAGCCTGTCTTCGTGGCAAAGTCAGTTGCCTGTGTTTCTTCACTTGTTCAGAAATGCCAGAGTAGAGCTCGGCGAGACAATGAGGCGAGGACTGACGTCAACTTGGATTCCTGTTGCCGACTGGCCACCTGCCCAGGCGAAATCGTGAAACAGTGCTGGAGCGAGAAAGGCTAGCTGCTGCCACTGAAGAGGCCGAACGCAAGCGCAAGGCAGCCGCGGAGGAACGCAAGAAAGAAAGCCACCATCTTGCGGCCGAGACGATCAAACGAGAGCTTGCTGAGAGTAAGTATCCAGAGGGACATGAATCGATCCGCCGGCTGTTGTCGCTGATCCCCTTCCTTCAACGCTTGCCTTGTTCACGTCCGGTAGAGGAGGCAGAGGAAAACGTGCCTGACGTCGATGATACGGATGGTCTGGACGACAAGGCTGAATTTGAAGCGTGGCGAATAAGAGAGCTGACCAGGATCAAGCGCGACAAGGAGGCCGCGAGAGCGTACGTACCAATATCACTACAGAATACGTTTCAGTTGCTGATTGAGTCAACTGATTATGCGATATCTCCCTTTCTATTATACCCCCTCCTCCAGTCGCTCGGTCGAACGGGCAGAAATCGAACGCCGACGCGAGATGCCTGAGGATCAGCGTCTTAAGGAGGACTTGGAGCATGCGAAGGAGACGAAAGAGAGCAAGCAGAAAGGAAAGCAGGTGTTCCTTCAGAAGTACTACCACAAGGGTGCTTTCTACTCGGTGCGTCGCCACCTGTTTATCCATCTTCCCTTTGCGTCTTATAAGTATATGAGCTGATCAATCCCATTTACGCTTTATCTCGACGGGTTTCCCTATCACATTTGCCTACGCAAACAGGATTTGGATGTGCTCAAAAAGCATGATTACACAGAAGCAACGGAAGGCACTATCAAAGATATGTCTGTCCTCCCTAAGGCAATGCAGGTGCGCAACTTCGGCAAAGCTAGTCGGAGCAAATACACCCACCTCGCCGACCAGGATACATCAAGACAACAAGGAGGATTCGGCCGTGTGGTCGGTACCAGTGCTCAGTCTGCCAATGCAAGTGGACAAGGATGCTTCCATTGCGGGGGCCCCCATCTCAAGAAAGACTGTCCGCACCTCGCGGAGGGCGCTGATGGAGCGAGCCAAAACCGCACTGGCGGTAGTCAGGAGGCGTTTGCGACGGGGGCGAACAACGCCGCCGTCAAACCGCGGACGTGGGGATCGAAGGCCGATAGGCGAGAGAGGCCCCGGTCGAGGGAGCGACTGCGCGAGGAGGATGGGTTGAGTGGTGCACGTCGTCATGAGCACGGTCGGTCACCGACAAGGGGTCCACGTCGTGAGCGTAATCGATATGATGGAAGGGATAGGGATCGATCACCGAGGGGCGGAGGGAGGGACAGGAGCCGGGAGAGATATCGATCGAGGCGCCCGAGTCGAGATCGGTACGAGGATAGGCGTCGTGAGGACAGAAGCAGGAGTCGGGAGAGACATCGACCGAGGTCTCGGAGTCGAGATTGGCACAAGGACAGGCGCCGTGAGGACAGGAGCAGGAGCCGGGAGAGGTATCGAGCGAGGCCTCGAAGTCGAGATCGGCACGAGGAATCGAGTCGCGAGGAGAGGGATGGAGAGAAGAGGAGGAGGATCGAGGCATAACATGCCGTGTTATCTTTCCGTACGTTTCACGTCGTCTTCGCTTTCTCAGCTCCCTCCTGTATCGTACACGTCCATGCTCCCGCGATCCAATCCCTCCGCCTCAACCTCCGTACGGAGTAACCTCCAAATGAAGTTGAGCAACAAACGCGCCCGTCAATTTAGCCCTTGCCATCGTCTAGCGCGGACTCCCGTGCCATGACGCTTGGATCAAGCTTAATGAGAATCGTCGTTCGTGCCGGGTACTGGTCCGTCGGCACCGAGTGGGCCGTCACTCGAGCGGGCTGAAGGTTGAAAGAAAAGCGAACCAGTATGTCTCCAGGCTTTCCGACCGCGGCTGCCTTGCTATGTCGTTCTAACCGGACGTCAAGAAACAAAAGACTCACGAAGCCAAGCCCGTCCAAGGCAGCCTCGACGATACCGGCGGTGATAGCTTCCGTACTGAGCTGGCTCAGGTCGCGTGGGACAGTGATGGACTTGGAAAAAATGGGAACGTTGTAGGAAATCATGTCTGTTTCGCACCGAGACGCAGCCCAGACACGAGGGGTCAGCGCCAAAAGATTAGATATACCAAGGACAGAGAAGAAAAGGCCGGCACTCCCAGCTATCTCCAAGGATCACACTGGCCCCGACATATTCAATCCGACGGCGACAAGCAAAGCACGGGACTCACATTCATCTTCTTGCTCAGTGCTCTTCTCTAGACTGTCCGCTGGTTTGCCAAAAGCGGCCTTCCAAACCTGCGTGTGAACAAAGAGCAGGACGGCCAACAGCTTGGTCTCTCTTCTCGGCGTCTTGGCCGAGGACTCTTGTCGGTGGGTAGCAATGGCAAGGACTCGTTGGCCAATGTGGTAGCCGAAGAGGGAGAGTCTGGAACGCGGGGGTTGCGAGTGGAGATGATCGTAGAGAGTGAGACATGCAGACGTGCAGCGAGCGACAGCGCACAGGGAAGGGCAGCGCTCACTTCCTCTCCAAATCCGTGATCCCACTAACCCGATTCTGGGTATAGTTAACCATCTCGGCAAAAAGGAACTGCAAAGCGCTGGCGGACACCTCTGCGTTCCGTGTCCTCCCCAGGTGCCTGTCATAGATGTTAGTGCCAGGAGCCGAAACGGAGAAAGCTGCGCTTGAACGCCTGACGACGTCTGGACGATAGGCTGAAAAGATGGATGAGGGCGGGGGGGCTGACGGAGTTGCTTGGTCGGGGTAGGGAGGCCAGGAGGGATGGGAAACGTAGCCGCCGGAGGAAGGGGAGATAGAGGCAGTGGCAGGATGGTGGCCCTGGTAAGACGAGCCGGCGGAGAAACGGTGGGGGTAGCCGGCCGTCTGTGGCGCAGGCTTTGGTAGGACGCCTGCGGTGTGAGGGTCGGCCGAGGGGAAGGAGAAGCGAGAGGACATGGCGAAGCGATGTAGACGAAAGAGAGATGGCCAGACGAGCGATGAAGAAAGGCTTCCGTCCAAGCCCTCGCCTCGCCCTTTCCGCGAGCGGTGGTCGGAGTTGGACGACGGAGCGCCGCAGCGAGAGCGTGACGTGAGGAACGCACGAGCCCGCTCGCAGTGGGTGACGACGGCAACTTGACGTCGGTCCCACCATGGACAACTTCAACACCATCCTGGACCGGGCGTGAGCGAGCTGCCAAGTCAGCGTCCGGGCTTCTCAGGTGACCATGTTTGTGGGGCTGACCGCCTTCCGGTTTGGTTCGGACAGAGCTAGACAGGACGATGTCTTAGGCGTCCTTGTGGTCGATGAGCTTGGCTTGTGCTTGGGAGGCGAGTTGCGAGTTTGCGAGCCGCCGGCCTCCATAGCGAAGAAAGCTCGAGGGAGATGTGCTGACGATGTCCGAACTTCTTTTTTGGCATCTTCCTCATTCACGCCTTTACTTCTCCCCTGCCCTTCTATCTTCCGAACCGGACTCGCATGCAGCTCGTGGCGCTCTCCGGGAATCAGACGCAGAGACGATCGCCTCCATCGCCTCCGCTACCCTTTCGAGAAGGAAGCGCTCGTCAGATTCAGAAGAAAGAGAAGCGGACAAGGACAGGGACGTGGTGAGGGTACCTCATGGCAACGGGTGCGTCTTTCTCCGCTGTCACTCTACAGACCGTCCGATACCTGGCAGCTCAAACCCTTTCGTCCTCTTCCGGCCTTCCTCCCATCGTCCTCGAAGCGTTCTGTTGCTTCACCGAACATCCCTGATAACGGTCGCCGTGCTCAAGTCTCCTGCTCCCGCCAACTTGAGCCTGTCAACGCCGAAGGAAACTGCCACGGAGGGAAGTGATGGGGCTCCTGCTCCAGTCCCATCGAGCGCATGATAGGCAGTCGGAACGACAATCAGTCGTTCGACTAATGCCTGTAAGCGCCCCCGCGCGGGCGTAACAGGCATTGAGTGCAGGCATCTCGTGTAACGGATTATTGGCTTGACATTCAAGCGCTGAATCAGGCTCAACAAGGGAAAAGGTACAAACAGGCATCGAGATGAATGGTACACATGGTGCGAACACGAGAAGATGAATGGGCCGATGGTCATGAGGAAATGAAAGCAAAGAGCCAGATGAAATCACGAGTCAAGATGGAGGCAGGAAGGGAAGAGACGGGAGAAATGCAAATGGAGATCATGAAATGTACGACGGTGCAGTCCGATCCACCCGGCCCCAAGTCGACTTTGAATCGAATGCAGCGCTCAATAATAACTTTCGTCCTCGTCCTCCTCGTCATCCTCGCAGCAATGCGCCCAACAACCGGCCATCTTCGATCTCCACCACTCCCACCGCACCACCCGCCCAGGCCAAGGCCCGAAGATGACCTCCTCCTCTGTCTTCCTCGGCGCTTGCCTCGCCCTTTCCAGCTCCTCATCGTCCGAGTTATAGTCCGGGTTCGCATGTGCAGCACGAGGATTAGCTTCCTCGTCTCCGTCCCGCTCCCCGTTCGCTCCCTCACCCTCTCCTGCAGCGTCTCCCTCTCGTCTTGCAGCACCGCCCCGTTGGGCGGACATGGGCGCTTGTGGACCGTACGTTCCGTATGTCTTCGTAGGGTTGGGGAGAGTGCTACTCCGCAACAAGCTCCTCCCCGGCAGCGCCGTGCCCGACCTTATCGGCGTCCTCTCACCCGCCGCGTCGTTCTCGCCTCCGCTCATGATGCTCCTTGTGCGTCTCAATTTACCGTTGTCGTCATCGTCGTCGTCCTCATCGTCATCATCGTTTTCTGAAGATAGCATCCTGGCGAACCATCCAGATAGCCTGCCGCCCGTGGAGAACATCTGTGAGGGCAGGCCAAAGAAGGAGGAGGAGGAGGAGGACCTCCGGCGTCGGTTGTAGGACGCGTCGTCGTCGTCGTCGCCGTCGTCGGCATCGGATGCCGCGGTCGCCCAGAGAAATTGGGGACGTGGAGAAGCCGTGTGAAGGGAAGCGCTGAAGGAAGAGGCCAGCGAGGCGCCGTGACTCGCTCTCGGCCTGGAGACGCGAATGCGAGGCGCGAATCGGACGAACGCGCCGTTCCGCCCATATAATCCGTCTGCGCTGGGGCCCGCCTTTCCACTCTCCCCCTCCCCATCCCCTTCATCTTCCTGGCCCGCTGAGGACTCGAAAGCCGAAGACGAGATGGACCCTCGTCTATAGTGCGATAGACTGTTTTCGTCCTCGTCGAACGGGGAGTCTCCGAAGAAGGACGGCCTCTCTCGGCTCCCATCGGCTCGAGAATTCTGAGATCCGGAACGAAGCATGCCACCACCGCCCCCACGCCTCAAATCAAAGTCAGAGCGGTGAAGTCGTTCCTGAAAGTCGGAGGGAGACGATATGGTTCGACGGCCTCGGTGCGACTCGGAGGAGTTGTAGCCGGCCCCATGGTTGTAGAGTAGGTGGAGACCTGGGTCGTCCTCCAAGGGTCGGGATGACGTGGCTTCACCCGCCTCCTCGTCGCTCCCCCCCGCTTCCTCTCCTAGCTCCTCCATACCACCTTCCGCGCCCGGCCTGGCTCGTCGCACTCCGCTCTTGAGCGTCTGAAGCTTTCGTTCTGCAGGCGCGATAAGCGCATACCACGGCCGGACGGACATGAATGAGTTGTGCCGTCCTGCGTCGAGCAGCAACAAACTCAGAGCACACGTACCTAGCCATTCCACATGGGCCTCTGACTCTTTCTCCTCGTCCGTCTTGATGCTCCACTGGACGGGCCTGGCAGACGTCGCTCCTCGGCCGCTCGACCCTTCTTCTCCACTCGCACCTTCTCCCTCACCCGGCCATTCCGGCTCCATGAACGCTATCCTGTCAGTGCGCAGTGTACCGGTAAACGACTAGCCGATGTAGACGAAGAAACACGATGTGGTGGCACGCCCTGCCGTTTGCAAAGGTGGCATCGGGATCGAAGCGATAAGGAGACGCAAGGACGGGTTTGGAGATGGATGGTCTTGACTCCCGTCTCATACGGCCTCAGCGCAAATCACGATACCGCAGCAGGCCGCCCTGAACCACAAGCGGGGTTGTTAGTCGATTCTACCAGACCGCCAAAGGCATACTCTTCAAAATCATTTGTTTTGGCAGATGTGCGGCTAGCTAGGCCGAAGCGGGATGATGGTACTATTCGCTTGTGAGTACCCGCCCCATCTCGGCCTAAGCGCCGACAGGGTGGGAACGTACGAAGGCCATGTCGCTCCGGGCTTCCCCTTATGACAACGCAACGGTTGCGGTGCTAAAGACTGCTGCGGCGAGGGCACGTGCGTGATCGGCCAAGGCGGCGTTGGCGATGCTGAAGGGCGACAAGGGGACGAACATCGCCAAAGGGCCACGAACTTGCACGTATCCTGCCTGGTACGAGCTAAACTGCGTGCTCGCACCCCCCACTGCGTCTAGGCCCCCCTGCCCGCTTTCGAACGTCCTTCTATAACCCAACCATCCCGCTTCCCTTACACCTGCTGACGCGACCGACGACGACGATGTCCGACCCGCGCGCGATCCTCGCCCAAGCGGAGAAGAAGGCCACCTCCTCCGGCGGCTGGTTCAGCTCGGGGAACAAGTACGAGGAAGCGGCGGAGCTGTTCACGCGCGCTGCCAACGCGTTCAAGCTTGCTCAGCAGTGGGACGACTCTGGGCGGGCGTTCTTGAGGGCCGCCGAGATGCAGATCAAGGGGGGCGAGCAGGATGAGGCGGCGAATAGCTATTGGAGCGCGGCCAAGAGCTTCAAGAGGAGCAGTCCTGAGCGTGGGTAGAAGGTTTTGTCTTCTTCTCGATTTGGTTGTTTGGGACGTTGTCCTTCTGTATTCGGGGGCGATCACCGTTCGGGACATGTCACTCGTATCGTCGCTGATATGGTCCTCATCCTGCCCTGTATGTCTGGTTTGATTTCTTTTTTCACGCCATCTCCATCTAGTCGCCATCCAGGCCCTGATGCGAACGAACGAGATCCTGACCCAAAAGGGCCGTTTCCGACAAGCCGCGCAGAGGGAACAGGAGATTGCCGAGATCTACAAAAACGACGCAGGGGACCTGGAGAAGGCTTTGGAGTGCTATGAGAGGGCGGGAGAGTGGTACCTCGGAGAGGACGCTGTCGCGTGAGTGGTTGAACGAGTTTCTCACTCATTGGCACCGAAGAAAAGTGCGCGCTGATCCCATCGCCTTTGCTCCTCTCGACATGCAAATAGCACGGCCAACGGCATGTTTAGGGAGGCCGCCGACATCGCAGCGCAACTCGAGCGGTACGACGTGGCCGTCTCCCGGTACGAGCAGGTGGCTACATCGAGCTTGCAGAGTGCTCTGACCAAGTACAGCGTCAAAGACTACTACCTTAAAGCGGGCCTGTGCTACATCGCCACGGGGGTGAGCTTTTGTGTTTTGGTTGTTTTACACTCTGGAAGATCGTGCTGTGGTGTGTCTGGGGCATCAGAGAAAAGATGATAGACGCTCGTATTCCGGGTTTGTTTGCGTGGAACGCTTCCCGACTTGAACAGGACGTCGTCGCAGCTCAAAGAGCTCTGGCGACTTATACGACCCAAGACCCGTCGTTTGCCTCGACGCGCGAGTTCAAGTTCCTCTCCGCGATCCTGGACGCCGTGGAGCAGGGAGACACGGAGGCGTTCACCGCGCACATTGTCGAGTTTGATCGGCTGAGCAAGCTGGACCCTTGGAAGACGAGCTTGTTGCTCAAGATCAAGAAGGGCATCCAAGAGGAGCCTGGGTTGGCTTGAGCCGGAGGAGAGGGTCTGTCGGACTGTGGACGGAAGGTAGAGTGTGGCAGGGGAGAAGAGGCAGGACGCCGGGAGCGATGGTTTCCGTGTATCCGGCCTCGTGAGGTCACTAGTAGCCACTTTTTTTTTCTTCGCGGTTTTCCTTTTGATTCCTTTCTTCGCTTGCTCGTCTTTGGAATGCCCATCGAGCCTTCGCACGAGCTGCTGTGATCTCGCGGACGATGGCGAAAACGGTGCTTGCATCTGATGTACCTAACTCGTCTCTTCTTCGAGCCCTCCACGTTGTTTGACGATGATGGGCGGAGGAGACGAGACGGCAGGAAGGATCATCGCACGTGTTGTTTCTCGTACGATGCGTGAAGGCGCGACCAGCGGGTGGTTGGCAATGCGGAAACGAAACTGGAATGAAAGCGTACCGGTCCCCGGTGCCTGGCCCTTTCGAGTCGGCCAAGCGCATGGAGGGCGCCTTGATTCACTTTGCGAGTTGGTTGGCTCATTTCGGAACCAGCGCAGAGCTGCGCCGGTGCAAGACGCACCGGCCGGCCGGGGCGGCTGCGGGTGGTGTTGTTCGTCCCTGAGCAACGCGCCCGTCGAGAAGACGTCGGCTCGGTCAGTCGGCGGCTGCCGTCGGACGTTGACCACGCCGACACCGGAGACGGACGACGGACGACGGAGAGCATTCGAACCACCAACTCCCTCACTTCATGTCCCCTTCGCGTCTCCTCTTCGCCGTTTCCTGACCTCTTCCTCCTTTTTCTCTTCCGACCCCCCGTCGTGACGACGACGACGACGCTCTCCCTCACCCCATCGACCCCCCACCGCCCGCTCAACCACCCCTGATCTCCTCACCCGCTTCCCTTCCGACACCCTACCGCCCCCGCTCCTTTCGTTGAGCTCGCACCGTCGCTCATGGACCGCCTCGCGCCCCGTCACCCACCTCGCCAGCCTCTGCCAGCGCATTCCTCGCCCTCGCCCTCCTCCTCCTCCCTCTCTTCTCAGTCCCCTCGCTCTACGCCGCCCACCCCTGCTGAGGACCATCGAAGCACCTTTGCGGCTGGCGCTCTCAGGGAGCAATGGCGAAAGGGCGATCAAGGCGAGCATAGGGAAATGGAGAGCGAGCACGGGGAGGAAAATAATTGGAACGTAGGCTCGGGGCTTCCTTTCCCCTTCGACGCCAGCAGACCCGGCCTCAGCCCGCTGGATTTGCTCGCGGCCTCCGGGAGAAAGGCCAGGCGGGACATCCGGAGGCAGGAGGCATGGGACCACAAGGGCAAGGGGAGGGACGTCGGAGAGGCGGGATATGGAAGCGATGGCGAGAGGGACAACTTGGCGGCCGTTGCGCCCCTCACGGGCCACCCTGCGCTGTCCTATGCCCGCTCCACGCCCGCCCTCGTTCAGGCATATCGCGGCCATCCGCCAAACCAGCAGCCGTCCGGACATCACTCCCAAGATTCGACCGTCGGGTTCATTGTGCCGGAGCATTCTTACAACGTCCGCGACCGCACGCTCGCTCTCGCCAAGGCAGCCACCGCAGGCGCATCGCGGTCTTATCAGGCATATGAGGACGACGATGCGGCCTCGTTGGCCTCGTTCGACCTCTCTCGAATATCCTACTCGGCCGAGGACGACGAGTCGCCGTCGTCGTCCTCCATCGGTCACTCCGACTCGTCCCTGACCTTGTCTGGCTCTGCAGCCTCCACACCTTCTGCGTGGGATGAACGCACGCCGTCATCCTACCTCCTCGGCGACGCCTTCCGCTCGAGCATGTACTCCGACTACAGTTTCAGCAGTATCGCCCTCGCAGAGGGCGTTTCCGACGACGGCGCGAGCATCCTAGGTGCACACAACAGGCGGGATAGCAACGCCACCATCTCCAACGTTGACTACTCTGAGGGCCACCAGGAGGACCGCAGAGAGAAACGACCCTCGTCTTCCTACGACGATGATGGTCACGGCGGTGGCGCGCTCGACCTGGACGTCGTCATTCCCGATCCGCTCTCAAGTCGGCAGGCGGCGCCGGGGCCACCTTTGTCTTCTTCTCCTTCTTCTTCCAAACCCGACTCCTCCTCCCGTCGACCTCCAAAGGCGCATCTTGAGCGTCCCTTGTCCGGCGCATACCATCCTCGCCTCATCTCTCCGGATGCGCCGCATATACTCCACACCGGCGCTGTCGCCGTCGGACAGGCCCCACCAGAAGAAATTGGTGTGGAAAATCTGGAGGGCGGAGATGGGGTGGGAGGGTTGAGTGGTCTGCTCGCTCAGTTGGCCGCCGGGGACGCATATATGCGGTTCGGTGGCGAAGCGGGAAAGCGCGATTCACGGGAAGGAACGCCAAGAATGGACGCGGAGAAGTGGAACGGTCGAGACTCGGATGCCACTACGGGGCCTAGCTCGAGCGGAGAGGTGGACGCCTACTATCCCTCCGAGCTTCGCTCATCTCAGCGAGACTCGGTGGCGACGCTCAAGGGCGAGGACTTGGCCGCGCTCAGGTCCGCTTCGCCCACAGACACCGTCTCGTCCCGCCCTTCGTCCGAGTCGTTCGAGCATAATCCTCTCTCCAGCGGTGATGCTCGCGCTGCGAGTCAATATCCCTCGCCTGGGCTGCCCGCCAATCCCTCCTCGGTACTCGCGGCCGGCCCAGGCGCCGCTCTCCCTCCCACTCAGCCTCTTCGCCGCGCCAAGCCTTCGAAGCCGCACCTCCCCCGCCCTCGCGACTCGTTCGAATCGGACTTGGATGTGGAGAGTCTAAAGCTGGACGGGAGCAGCGTGAGGAGCAGTACCAGCACCATCCGGGAGGCCCTGGAGAATGGCGGCGGCTTTGGGGTGTTCACTGAAGAAGGCGATCCCTGGCGGCCTCCTTCTCACGGGTCAAACCCTGGAATCGAGTCCCGACGTGTTCAGCCTCAACCGCGGCCCGGACATGGCGTGCATCCCTCGGAGGACTATGCGCCGAGAAGGGCGGACACGGAGCCGTCACCGTTCAGCGCCGTCATGGCTGAAGCGCCCATTCGAGCGGCCACCCTGCCCGCCGAGCAGGACGTCTTGCGCGAGTCTCCGGCGGCGGCCGCGGCAATCAAGGCACGACAACAACCCCCCCTAAATGCGGATGCAACTCCTCTCGCTCGACCGCATCGCTACCCTCGTCATCCCCCTCCTCCTCCAGGAGGAACATCGCACGACGTTCCACCGCCGCGTCCGACCGGACCGCCACCTCGCCACCTGCAGAACCAAGCCCAAGGCGCCTACGGAGGCGCACTGCCGCCAGCCTCCCACTCTTCGGGCCGGCCTCGGACGGGCTCAGTGAAGCCGCCGACGCTGGAGCACAAGAGCTCTTTCGCGGCCTCTACCATGAGCAAGAGCGTTTCCGCCGGATCGACTTCCACCACGGCCGTCTCATCCAAGCCCGGCGGCACGCATCAACAGCAACAGCATCATCAACAGACGCCCGAAGGTTTTCTCCAGATCGGCATCCAGCACCACGAGTCCGGCGACCTCTCCCGCTCAGCGTTCTACTTCGAACGCTCGGCAACGTTCCAAGGCGGGTGTGCAGTGGGGATGTGCATGTGGGGAATGGCTCTGCGGGAGGGTTGGGGGGTGCGCAAGGACCAGACGAGGGGCTTCGAGTGGATCCGGAGGGCGGCGGAGAGAGCGGGCGCGAACATGAGCGCGGCCGCCAAGGGAGGCAGACCAGAGGAGGTGCGGGCAGTGAAGAACGAGCTGAAGCTGTCCGTTTTCGAGCTCGGCAAGTGCTTCTCGTATGGGTGGGGAACGAAAATGGATAAGAGGATGGCGCTGGAATACCTCGAGATGGCGGCCAAGATGGGCGATCCGGACGCCCAGGCCGGTGAGTGGACGGTCGCCTGTTTTTCGAAAGGCTCCATCGGTCACCGCCGGGGATGCCTCCGCTTTGGCACTCAACTATATGCCGTGCTTCTCTTTGTTTGATTCTCAGGTGCTGGAGAACTGTACGCCTCGGGCAAAGGGTGCAAGAAGGACTTGAAGAAGGCGGCACAGTATTATCGCATGGCGGTGAGTTCGTCCCCCTCCTTGTCTTCTTCTTGGAGGCAATAGTTTGTCTTCGCTGTTCAGAGCGCCTCATCTGGCTTGAATTTGCTCCTGGATTTCTTGCGTTACGATAGGCCGCACAAGGTTACAATACGTGAGTACATCGGCAACCACCCTCGTGTCTTAGTTCTTTCCAGCCAGCTTCTCACGACCATATCTTCTTACACTCCTCCCGCATCTTTTCTCCCCCAGGGTCGGGCTCGCATGGATTTACAAGGAGAAGTACGACGAGTGATGGCAGTTCTACCTATACCTTTCTTTCCCGTACTTCATCGCATCGCATCGTGCTCGTTCCCCCTTCCGAGTCCGTTCCCGGAGACTATGTCGATAGGCACCGCGGTTCTTGTCACATACCAGTGTACTCGCTAGCCGACTGCTCAACGTAGTCTGTTTCATTCGCATGTCCCGGCCTACATGTACGTCTGGTCCGAGAGCACCTCGATGGTGGCATGCGGAAGTAAACGGAAGAAGGAAATCGTTCACGTGGCGTTGGAGATGGCCCGTTCGCAGTGATCGGGATGGTAACGTCGATCCCGTTCGCCCTTGCACTTGTCCCATAACGGCCAACTCGTTGACGACGCTTCCGAGAGCTGCCCCTGCCCGCCAACCTCTACGTTCCTTTCTACATGGATCTGCCCCGGCCTCGAATGCGCTTTCCGCCCCCCACGGTTCCCGGTGCCGGTTTGAGGAGGGAGGTGCCCAAGACGGGCGATGACGCCGTGAGGGGTACGGATGATGATGCTGCTCAGAGCAGGCTGTGAGTCCAGCCTGTCTCAAAAACGGTCCAAGACGCCGTTCTTCTCCTCCCCCCAATCGTTCCCTGAGTGAGGCCTTCTGACCGCGGTCGTCTCTGAACCGCGTCGACGATTTCGTCCGTCCCGCCTCCGTTTCCGCCAGGTCCGCCCTCGCGGCAGGCTATCTCCCACCGGACCCGTACACCTCTCTCGTCGTCAAGGCCCTCCGTGGCCCCGCACCGCGCCGTCCTCCTCTCATCAACATCGGTACCTATCTCCGCTCCTACACCCTGGATTTGCTTGTCAAGGACTTTCTCGAGGAGGACGCCGATGGAAAGGGAAAGGGGAAGCAGATCGTCAGCGTCGGAGCGGGGAGCGATACGAGGTTCTGGAGGATGATGGCCAACGGCCGCGCACTTCACCCTCGTTTGGCCCACTACGTCGAGGTCGACTTTCCAGAGGTTACCGCTCGCAAGTCGTTGGCTATCAAGAAGCACAAACTGCTTTCCGAACCCTTGGGCGACGGCGTACAGGTCGGTGAGTCGCGCGCGCTCGCTCGCACATCCGAGTTCGGCGGACGGACTAGCTCATTTGGACGCCTCGGTCGATCGATTGGTTGGCCGGTACCCTCCCTGCAGAGAAAGGCGGCACGTCGCTACGCTCAGCCTCGTACAGCCTCTTGCCGGGCGACCTTCGGTCCTTCACGACCGACATAGCCCCGCAATTGCTACCCACATCGTCCATCTCATCCACTACGACAGATACAAAAGACTCGACCTCGACTCTGGTCTCTCAAGCACACACTTCCATTCTCGACCCAACGCTGCCAACACTCCTTTTGGCGGAATGCGTTTTTGCTTACCTCCCTCCCATAAACTCGGAGTCGATTGTGGAGTGGTTCGGAAAGGGTTTTGAGAGCGGCATGGCAGTTTGCTACGAGATGTGCGTGGGCGAGGAACTGCTCGGCCGGGGAGATGGGGATAGGTTTGGAAAGGTCATGCTGCAGAATCTGGAGGTGAGTCGAGGGGATCTTCAGTCTTTTTTTTTTCTCTTTTTTGTAACCCTTGACAGCACCTCAGCCCGAGCGAGCGCTTACCCTACCGCACCACATCTAGTCCCGCAACATTCGCATTCCCGGCGCGACCGCGTACCCGACCCTAGCGTCCCACCGCAGTCGCTTCTCCGAAGCCCGAGGTTTTGACGGTGCACAGGCTTTGTCCGTCAAGGCGATCTGGGACGCGTTGGAAGCTGAGGAGAAGGCGAGGTAGGTGCCACACCAGCTGCGGCCGTCGTGTGTTGAAATACGGGACGAACTTTTGTTTCTGTGATTCGCGACGGAGGAATTTCTCTAAACTGGGAATTTTTCTCCGTCTTTCTTTTTCTCTTTCCCTCTCTGTGTGGTTTCACCTCCCCCCCCATTTGGGTTTGCAGGATCTCCCGACTCGAAATGCTCGACGAGCTGGAAGAGCTCGACCTCGTCCTCGACCACTATTGCGTCTCATGGGGCCACAAGGGGCAGCTCCTCCGAACCGTCGGTGAGAGTCTCCTCGGCCCCGGCAGCTCGGCGCCCACTTCAGCATCATCATCATCCTCGTCCGAGCTTCCAAGCTGGACCCCGAAGGCCTTTTCGGGACGCGGTGGCTTTGGAAGGGGCCTTCCCAACGCGGATTAGCGAGTGGGCGGAGTGAAGGAAATTGATCAACTTGGGGATTTATAACTTCGGAGAGACGTTTGCGTTGCGTTGCGTCCAGTGTGGTCCATTTGCGTGAAAGCGAGGTGGATGCACACGACAACTGAAAGCGTACGTGCACTGTATCCCCTCCCCCACCTTTAACACAGACCTGCACCCTCGTTAACAAGCCTTCGTCGACAGAGTGTGACGCCTGTCTCGCACCGCGTCATTTTGCTTTCCCAACACCGACTGGTCGATGCGCACATGTGAATGGCCGACTCGGCCTCGCGCAAAGCAACTGCGACGATCACGACGACCGTCGATGAGAGAAAAAAGATACGGTCGCGGTTCCACCATGATAGCTCGGCGGTTTCGTTCCACCCCTACAGTAGGGTGCGAAGGGTCGGTGGGGACGAAAGAAAGGAGGACGAGGAGAGAGGAATAAGGGGGAGGGCTACAGTCTGGAGAACGTGGGTTTCTTCCTCTGCAGGACGCTGGTCAACGCGCTGGCTACGTCCTCGGTTTGGATCATGGCGCTGTTCCACACGGCCGTGTAGGAGAGGCCTTCGTCGACGCTGTGAGATGGGCGATGAAGGGAATGACTGGGCTGATGAGCGAGTGGGTCGATAAAGGGGGATGCGGCCGCTGCCGGCCACGCTCACCTGTGGTCTCTGCTATAGTTGATGAGGTGCTTGGTGCCGACGACGCTGACCGGGGATTTGGAGGCGATCAGCTTGGCCGTCTCGACGGCCGCAGCTGTGGGACGTGGAAGGAAGGAAGGCGTGAGCACACAGATGTCCATCCGAGATGAAGACGCCGCGCACGTATCCGTTTGTCGGCGAACCAACCCACCGAGGACGCCTGGCCTGCCTTGCTCCTCCTCCACGACGACCCTGCTAACGAAGCCAAACTGTCTCGCCTCATGCGCGTCAAACTCCCTCGCAGTGAGCGCGAGCTCCCTCGCCCAGCTGCCGTTACCGACGACCTTGGGGAAGCGCTGGAGGGTGCCAATGTCGGCGGCCAGGCCGATGTCCACCTCTTTGATCGTGAACCGGGTCCCCGCGGCGGCGTAGCGGATGTCGCAGGCGGAGGCGATGTCGATGCCTGTAGAGAAGAGCCGGGGGTGATTTCCTCAGCGTCGTTCCGTCACGCTCACCACGTGCTTCCCCCGGGAGACGCACGCACCCAAACCGAGCACGAGGCCGTGCATAGCAACGACGACCGGCTTGAGGCACTTTTCGATGGACGAGATGGACGCCTGAAAGTCGAGGATGTGCTTGCGTAGTCGAAAAGCTTGGCGGGCTGCGTCTCCAGAAGCGTCGTCAAAGAGGCTTTGTCCTGCTGCAGTGACTGTCGTAGGGCGTTGGAGATGGAAGATGGTAAGCGCGACGTCCGCCCGCGGACTCGAACCGAACGACGGCGGAAAAGCAAAGCCCACCGTCCAAACCGGCGGTGAACATCTTTCCTTCGGCGCTTAGCACGATGGCGCGCACGTCCGGGTCATTGCTGGCCCTTTCGAAGAGCCTTTGGGTCTCCATCCAGAAGCTTGCGGCGGGCGAGCGATTCGTGGGACGGCGGCGAGGCGAAGGAAAAGGAGGGTCAGCGCGGCCGTGAAAGAGGGCAGCAGATACGGATGTGCGCATTCGTAGGGGACGGCGGTGCGCTAACCTTTCGTGGAAGGCGTTCACAGGGGGTCTGTTAAAAGAGATGTGCAGGACAAAAGGCGCGGCGAAGGAGACCTTGTGGAACTGGGCGTCGTACGCCGGTGCGGGGGCGGGGTGGGTGGTGGACATGGTGGCTGAGCTACCTGACGGGGAAACGTTGTGTCTGCTGGGGACTGGGGAAGGTGCGACGGAGACGAGGATGCAAGAAGGGGGTCTGAATGGAATGACCGGGTGGGCGAGGAGAGAAGGAGGGAGAGCCGACGATCGTTCCGTCGGGCGTTCGTTTGTCGTTCGACGTCGATCTCTCCGACTAGAAGATCTGCCGGTCGGCGGAATCTTGACCCCGCCCCTCACGTTTTCCTTATTCTTTCTCCTTTCTTCGTTCTTTCCTTCTTTCCTTCTTTCCTTCCCTCCTTCCTTTAATGCCTACCTGCTGAGAGAGAAGAAAGAGCGAGGCAGGTGGAGTCGATCTCGAGCCTGCCGTCAAGCACGCGCTATCTCGTGATCTGAGCGGGGTACGGCAGTGGGAGAGCCGGATTGCCGGGTGGACTGATTGATGGCCGGCGTACGACTGCCACGTGGGAGGGAGTCTCAGTCTCGTCTCGATGCAGCTCGAGCAATGCAGTCGGAAGTCCTACAAGGAGGGCCCGAGCGGGCGAGCGGGAGCTTCGTCCCATGAAATGATCATAGAAATGGTGAAGGTGAATCTTGGTGAACGACGTCTGTGTGCTGCGCAGGTACGGCACTTTCCCCCTCGAAACAGGCCGAGGTGAGACGAGCAGGGCACTTGAGAAGGACGTTGTTCTATCCTCACGACTGCAGCGCTCGACAAAGGGAAGGGCGAAGCGAAACAGGCGACGGGTCGTCTGAGACGCGCCGCCGCCGTCGTCAAGGGCAACCGCCAACCATCGTCCGCCCGCCCGCCGTTTCCTTTCGTTTCGTCTGTCCTTGCCAGTGGTCGCTGCGACAGCATGGACTGTGCGGGCGGTAACTACAGGAACGCAGTGTAGGTGCAAGGAACGCCTACAGCACGGTGTGTACTCTCCGTAATGCACCCGCCAGCCGCCCCGCGCGTGACTGACTGACCGGCCGACCGACATGGGCAGTCTGTCCGTCGTCGTCCCGGACAGGGTGGTGAGATTGGATGGGGCTCCTTGCCTTGGCTGGTCTGCGATGGCGGAGAGTCGCCTCGACATGTGCGAAGAGGGAGGGTGGGGACGCTGGAGAGCGGACGTCGAGGCGGAAGAGATGCGTCACCGCTGGCTGGCTGGCTTTGCCTTGCTTGGTTTGGTTTGCCTGTTGTCGCCGTCGTCGTCGTCTTGGTCGTCGTGGTCGTCGTGGTCGTCGTCATCGTCGCCGCCGCCGCCGTCGCGATGAGGGGAAGAAAGCGAACGACTTCGGCTCTCATCTCATCTCACTCCGTCCTTCTTCTCCCTCCTCTCACCACCACCACCACATCCTCGCCGCCGCCCAGCTCGTTCTGCTCTCCTTTCATTTCAGCCTTGCTCGACCGAGTCGAGCTCGCGTCGGCCCTGCCCTCCCTCTTTTATCCCCGCTCCCTTCCCTTTCTACTTGCTCGTTTCAGCCCAGCCAGTGCACTCCTGACTCCTGCGCCCCCTTCGGGACGTCATCGCCTACCTTGCTTTGCTTGGCCGCCTTCGTCACCATCCTCGTGGCCACACCTCGTTCGGCCGGTCCGAATTTGTACCACCACCACGCCCCTCGCCTCGTCGCCTGCCTCGTTCCTTTGCCACTCGTCTGACCGTCACACGCTGCACATTCACGTTCACATTCGCTCTCCCCTTTCTGCCAACCGAATCTTCCTCTCTCTCACTGTCTCGGCCCCCGACAGCGTGGACTCCCGGCTCATGTCTCTCTCCCCTACTCCAGCCATCCTTCACCTTCATAACCACGCCTCCCATCCCGCCCTCATTTCGCCTTCTTCGCTTTATCCTCTCCCTCCTCCAGACATGTATGACCCTGTCGCGCTCAACTCGCCCGTCATGTCCGCCGCCATCGCCAGCAACACCGCCGACTCTCCTTCCACCACCGCCCTCACCGACGACAGCCTCATCCTCCGCACCCCGGCCACCGTTCCTACCAGCGTCGCTTCTCCACCCGGCGTCGACGCAGCCAAGCGCCGCTCCATGCCCGTCTCTTGGCCCGCCCTCGCGAATGCCATCTCTCCTCCACCACCGCCGCACGGGCGGAGAAGGAGCCTGTCTACCTCCGAGACCGACGGTCTACCACCAGCGACCAGGAGATTCAGCGGAGCGCTTCGCAACTGGGACGGTGGCATCGCCGCTGTCTCTCGCGCGTCCATCTCTGTCGACGCCGGTCCGGCCCAGGAGCAAGCTTTGAACGACGGTGAGCGAGCGAGGAAAGACAGGACCGACGGACGGGCTAGTGGCTAGAGTGGCGCCTCGGACCAGTCAACGCAAGGCTGATGATGCTTTCCATCGACTCGACGCAGAACTTCTTCGCGCTTCGTCGATGCCCCTTTCCAAAGGCCTTTCCGACTTTGAGACCGCCTTCTTCTTCAAGGACCCACAGGCGATCGACTGGCACGCCGACCTCGAGGTCGGCATGACCGACGAGCACTCCCCCGTCAGCCCCTTCTTCTTTTCCCAATACATGTCCACCGCCGACCCTCGCCCGGCAACCGAGACCAACGATTCCTCCGTTGCCCCCTCGTCCGTCGACTTTGTGCGCAGCGACAGCGGCGGGTCCGCTTCGCCCGTTAGCATGGAACTCGACCACCGCGACGATGGTGCCAAACGTCAGAGCTGGTCAAGCATTCAAAACCAAGCTGCAACCTCTGGGGGCCGCACCAAGCCGTCTCTCGACTCTCTCGGTCCTCTCCAACCGCCTCAGCCGGTCATCATCGGCCCTCCGCCTCGACGAACCTCCTCCTCAGGCCATCGAATCAGCTCGTCCGACGGCTCTCCCGAGAGGGCTAGCGCTGACTTGTCTCGCCTTGAATCGAACGCGGCCGCCCGTGGCGCTCTACCTTCTCAAACGTTCTGCGGCGCTCCTTTTCCACCGACGTTTGTCTTCGGCTGCGGAGGTGACAGCGGCGGCGCAGAAAAACCGGTGCCTCCGTCTCTACCGGCTTCGCTTCCCGAGCAGGAAGCCTCAACGACCGATCAGACCACGGCGAGCGGGTCCGCTTCGCCTCGCGCCATGGCCATCCACCTCGCCCAAGGTGCAGAGGAACAGAACGAGTCACAAGACGCTCCGCCGTCGTCCCTTCTCCGGCAGACCGTACGTCGCGATGGAACGCCCAAGCGTCCGTGAGTGTCGTCGGGCCCCGACTAGACAGGATCGGCTACTTTTGGGCGCGAAAATTCAGTCCCCAGCTCACGCTTTTATGCTCGCATATACCCTCGCAGCATGAACGCCTTCCTCATATACAGCCGTTACCGCCGTCCCACGCTTAAAGTCGAGCGACCGGATCTGCGCACCGCCGAACTGAGTTCGATCATCAGCAAGGAGTGGCGCGACATGAGCGATGAGTCCCGTGCCGTCTTCTTTGGATGGGCCGAGCAGGTGAAGCGCGATTTCAACAGGCGCTGGCCCGACTACGTCTACACACGCAGCTCCGGTAAGAAGGAGAAGGAGAAGAAAAAGGCCATGGAGGAGGCCGCCGCACACGCCTCCGCCTCCGCCGCCGCCGGCCTTTTCTCTTGCGGCGGCGGACCGGACGGCGTATCGGAAGCCGATTTGAGCGCGTTCGGCTTCGTGCCCCAACTCTCCGCACCCGTCTTTGCGAAACAACGCTCGCGCACGGCGTCCAGCGGCCGCGATCTCTCCTTCCGCTCCTCCTCCTCCTCCTTCGGCGGCGCAGCGCCGTTGCAGAACGAGTTTGGCTGGGCCGGCCTCGGACTCGGTGCGAGACCTTCTACTTCCTACCATCCCGACGCCCTTACGGGGCTTGGCGACAAGGCGCTGGGCATGTCCTATGCCGCGCACACGCCGCATTCGTCCGCGTCGGTCTCTGCCTACTCCGTCGCTCCGTCCACACAAAGAGCACTCGAGCTAGCCTCGCCATACCCGGTTTCGCAAATCGGTCAGACGCACCTCTTAAACCCGGCCCATCAAACGCGGCACGTTACGACGTCGGCCGTTCCTGCACACTCTTCCCCCGCCATCGCAGTCGCACCCCTTTGCGGTCCTGCTAGTGAGCATGGACACGGGCATGGACAGGCGAGCGGCCGCATCCAGGCGAGACAGCAATCGCAGGCCCCATTCTTCTTCCACTCGCCCGGCACCCCTTCCTCGTCGCGCAATGCTCTCCTTCTTTCCGCTAACTGGCCGTACCCGCCCGTCCCGACGCTCTCCTACGGCACGCCTCGAGGCTCGACGACGAACAGTGGCGCACCGCGCTCGATTCCCTCGCCCTCGCTCTCGCCCGTCGGCGTCGGCCCCTCGTCAGGCGACGCGGCCACGCTCCTTCACCAGTCGCAAACGCAGTCGCCATCTCAGCCATCGCATGAGGCGCAGCACCAGCATCATCCGCAGCAACGAAGCCCGTCGACCGACAGCGCCGGTGCGGTGGCCGACTACATGCACCACCAGCACCAACAGGTGCGGCAGTCCGCTCCCGGATTGGAAGAAGGACATGGACCCGAACACGCACGTGGACAATCGCACGGCGCACATGGTCCTTCGTCCGCTCAAGGGCAAGGAGGGTTCTCTTTCTGCTGAACTGAACGAGAGGGGGCCGTGTCGCGTTGGGTCTCTTCCTCAGTTCTAGCCTTCTCGCCATGCTTTACTCCTCTCTTCATCTATCCAGCCCGTTGCCATTCTTTTCCCTCCTCCTTCACACGCCTTAGCACATTCAATCGCTCGTGCGCGTTCGTGCGCCGCCCAGCTCACTCGTCGGGATCCGACCGGACCATATATCCAGTTACGATACCCCCCGGTCCTCTCCCACTCACCCGCCCACGCACCCACTCGCACACAAAGTTTTGTGCCCACCGCGCACGTTGTATCTTACCGTCGACTCGACTTGACCCGACCAGGTCAGACGAGACGAGACGAGGCCTCGTTTCCCCTTCGGCGGTCCTCGACGCTCTCATCGCTTCTCCTCTCTTTTTTTTTGTCCCTTTCCAAAATTCTTGACCTTCCTCGTGTTCAAATCCGGCGGACGAGGTCAAGTGCCCGCGTGGATCGCCTCGCGTGTCGTGTCGTGTCGCGTCGCGTCGTGTCGCGTCCTGAGCGGGCCGGAAAAGTAACGAACGAAACGCCGTCGCTCTCTTTCTTTCCAAGGTCAGAAGGCAGTCCATCCGTCCCTAGCTGGACCATGGGTCAGCGTGATAATTAATCCGTGTCTGTGCCAAGCACCACAGCACGCCCGTCGTGCAAAGACGACGAGGGGGAGGAATTTTGGCGCTTCCTCGCTGACGCTGACGCCGTGCCTTCTTTCTTTCTTTCGGGACTGGGCTTGGGCTTGGGCTTGCTCGGCTGCTGGAGGCGCGCGGGGAGGATGGTGGGTGGCGCGAACGACGCCGCCCAGCCGGATTGCGCTGGCGATGAGGCAGCAGGCCATCTTGGATTCGTGTCCCCATCCTCTTCTCCTTCTGAGACTGACTCGCGTACAAGAAAACAGCACCAGGCGTTGAAGGACGGACGTACGGTAGCTCATCTCCTCGTCTTGACTTGCTCCTCTCTCCACGCAATCCCAACCATCCTCGGTCCCCATTCGGCTTTCCACAACCTTTCGACCATGCCATCTTGCCGCCTCCGAGTGCGGGGAAGAGGGAGACGCCTTTACCCACGTGCATCAGCGGTCTTTCTCATCGCGTCCATTCTTCCCGTCTCTTTGTCTTTGTGGTGCGAGACTCGGACGTTATGTAGGGTCGCGTCTGGACAGGAAGAGGATATTTAACAGGAGGACAGGAGGAGGAGGACACGGAGAGCGACGTCCTGTGGAACGGTTCTTGGACGAGGTCGAATCGCCTTGATGTGGCGCTCATAGAAATGGAAACACGACCTCGGACTATTGGCGAGCTTGAAAGCGGAGGGTAACTGGACATGCGGGAGTCATGTCGCGCCTTCGTTGGATGCGCTCTCAAGAATCTGTCCAGGATCCTTCCTTCACACCGGCATCAGTACCGCCGGCTGTGCGACGTGGTAGACTGTCCTCTCGAGCTCCTCCTCCCTTTTGCGTTCGTTCATCCGATCCTCGGGCCTTCCAGCCAAAACGTTCACAATCCCCATATCCTTCAGAGAAGCCTCACACCACCTCGAGAGGATCGCGATCCGCCTCGCTTACGAAGACCTCGAAAGCGTCCCCCTGCTCCTGCCCCTGCTCCTCTGCCAGTTCCTTAGTCAGTCGAGGCTGTAAGACGTCGCGGAGGAAGCCGCGCTCAGAGTTGGAGTGGTTGGTGAGGAGAACGGAGGTGCCCTTGGCTATTGCTGCTAGGGTTTCATGCTGTGATACGACGAGGCGCATAGGACGAACGTGAGCGAGATGGGGTGGCCCACCAAGAGTAGAAGACCGGGGAATCGACGGTACAAAACCCTTTGAGGCTCTCCCCCGCCGTATGGCCCTCCATTCACACATTTACTCACGTGGGACAGCTCGCCGGTAAGGAAAAGGTCCACTTTTCCCGCCCTTCCGTTTAGCACCGAGCCTCCGCTTCCGGCGCAAATACCGACCGTTTGGATCGGTCGGCGAGGAGTCGGGGTCGCTAATTGAACTGTGTGAGAATGGAAGGAAATGAGCCGGTGGTGGCGGGAGGGCAAGAAAACAAACGTATCAAAGTACAAAAAAAGAATTAGAACGACGTCGATGGCGATGAACTCTCAGCCGTGCGGAGGCGACCGAGAGCCTATCACGCACCGTACTTCAGCTTCAAATGCGACTTGACCCTTCGCACGATCTCGTCCAACTCGACCGGCTTGCTCAACCTGACCGTCCTTCCCATCCCGCCCTTCTCATGGCCCTCGGGCGCCGGCGCAGAGACGGGAACGATCGGTGCGCTTGTCTCTTCCTTCTCCCCGTCCCCGACGATCCCTCTGGCTAACCAATCGTTGATCCCGCCCACCGCGGCATCCAGGCTCGTGTGAGGTGAGTATACGCTCACTCCGTTCGCCACACACCGCATGATAACCGTTTGCAGCGGGTCGAATGTGGTGATGGACTTGAGGCCACGGAAGATGACCGGGTGGTAGGCCACCACGCAGGCCACGTCGGAGAGGGCAGGGGTGTTGAAGAGCTCGTCGGCCACTCGCGGGGTCAGGTCGATCGTGAGGAGCACCTTGCGCCCTGGTCGAGGATGCGGAGGTTCTAGACGCAAAAATTGGGGAGTATGTAGAGGATACAGGCGATCGAGGAAGCGAGACGGCGTACGTTAGTTGACAGCGAAAGCGCATGGACGTCTCAATCGCATCGAACGGGGGCTGCCCGTGCTCACCGACGAGGACGCCCGTGTTGTCCCAAGAGCGGTCCGCCAGAGAGATCGGAGCAATGCGCTCCATGGCTCTGACGACCCTTTGCAGGGTCGCTGAGGTGACCGAGGAAGAGGAGAGGGCCATGGCTTAGTGATGGAGGCGAGAAGCGAGTGGCCGTCGTGATGGGCGTTATCGGCCATATAATAATAAACGGCTGCGGTGATCGTCAACGCCGTCCGATCACGCCTCCGCCCCTGAGACAACAACATCGGCAACAACCATATCCCTATGCCATCGTCCATGTGCTCTTCACCACACCGCCTCACTGCTCGGCCAAAATGAAGGACTATTTCAAGGTCGTCATGATTGGCGACGGCTCCGTCGGCAAGGTGAGTGATCTCGGACAACTCGTCCGTTTGGCGTGGAGGGCCGGTTAGGCGTCCAAGGACTCGACCCTTGCGTCCATGAATCCGTACCGACCGACGACTTGAGTACAAGCTCACTCACCCCCATCTATTACATTCATCGCTCATACCATGTGGCTTGTGCCGTAATTAGACCAGTTTACGCAACCAGTTTCTTTCCGGAAAGTTCTCTCCGAGCTACACGGCCACTATCGGCGCCGACTTCATCACCAAGACCCTGCCGTCGGACCCTTCCTCCCCTTCATCTCCGCTTGTCCAGCTCAGCATATGGGACACTGCGGGGCAGGAGCGCTTTCGCTCCCTCGGCGCCGCATTTTACCGAGGCGCGGATGCCTGCATTCTCGTCTTTGACGCCTCTCGACCTGAAACGCTCCAGAACATTCGGGCCTGGTTCGAAGAGTTCAAGATGAGGACGCCCATCGCCGAGGAGAAGGTCAGGAGCTTCTGCTGGGTGGCCGTCGGGAACAAGTCAGACCTGCGCGACAAGTATCAGGGAACTCGGACGATAGACGCTCGAACTGGGAAGGAGAGAGTGGTGGTGTCGAAGGAAGCAGCGAGGCAGGTGCTCGACGAGATGATGCCGCCACGAAGAAAACGAAGAGCGGCGAGGGCGGCAAACGCGGCGGATGTAGGTGACAGCGAGGAGGAAGCGAATAGTGAGGAGCTGGAGTCGATTTTCGCCCGAGACCGCCATCAGCGGTCTGCTGGAACTTTAACGTCTGCCAACGGCAACGGCGAGCCTGCCCATGGATCTAGTGCAGAACGGGCGACGACAAACGATGGAGAAAACGCGGACACGGACGGCATCCAATCGTCGGCCTCCTCCTCCAAGCGACAGTCCATCATTCGCTCCATTGATATCTTTCCACCGCAGCCCACCTCCACCCTCCCTTCCATACCTTCTGGCGGCCCACCTCCTTCGTCGTCAGTCGTCTCCACCTCGTCTACAACGACGCGAAGCTCGATGGCTACGATTACCGGCGGTGGACTGAGCCCACCACCGGCGTCGTCGTTCTCGTCAGCAGCACCGGCACATCTGCGGACGCCTCGGACGCGACTGTCGAGCAACGCCACGTCTGCTAGCATATACCATACGCCGACGAACAGCTTCTTCGTGGGCTCACAGACCATCGGGGATGGTTTGCCTTTGTTCGGAGGCAGGACGACGCCTGGAACGGGGAAATCCGTTGGCGGATCGGCGATGGAAGGGGACGACGGAGAAGAGTCGATCGTGCTGGACCGGCTGCCCAGCGGCGACCCAATCCCGTTTCCGAGCGGTCCGGTAGACGAAGACGAGGTGCGCGAGGAAGACGTGACGCCGGCGGAAGATGCGACGACGCACACGCCTGCGCTCACGCCCACAGCGGCGGCATCTGGCGTCTCCACGATCACCAACGGACGCCACTGTCTTCGCTCCGGCTCACCCTCCCCGCCTCCGTCTCCTCCCCAGGAGCGGCGACGTCCGCCAGGCACGGCAGCCCGACGGAGACTGGTGGACGGGATGTGGGACGACGACGGCTCGATGCCGCTGTTCTTCGCGTCGGCGCGAACGGGCGAGGGCGTCGCGGAGATCTTCCAGCACGTGGCATCGCGCGTCGCGCAGCTGCGTGAGTGGGAGGCGGCGGTGGCGAGGGCGGAGGCGGAGGGTTGGTGGGGTGGGGCGAAGCACGGGTACGGCGTCGGGAGAGGGTGGGACCCAAGCGAGGGGGACCCTGCGGGTGAGGACGCGGTGAGGAGGGCGATCCGGCTGAGCGACGGCAAGAGCGCGGAAAGGATGCGGGGGTGGAGGAGGTGTTGCTCGTAGCTAGCGGTGACCGGCGGCGTTTCAAGCCGGCGAATTGCCGGCCATCCATTCATTCTCCCTGCTCTTTCTGTTCTGTTCTGTTCTGTACCTTCCTTCCTTCTTCGTTCCCCGACGAGAACTTGTTGCCGGCCTCATCGTCTGTTAGGTATACCATTCATTCGTCGGCTGCCGCGCCGCTGCCATTGGCCTCCCTCCCTGGCTTGCATCGATCGCGGACAAAATTTCTTGTAGGCCGCTCCCAAGTTTGCACCGCAGTCGGCCAGCCAGAGGGCCGACTGACTAGTCCCGTCCAGTCCCGTCCCGTCTTGACGCACCGCCGATCTCGTATACAGTCGACTCTGTATGTTAGCAAACGGGTCCATAACCATGCCTTCGCATAGTGCATAGCGATCTCCCTTTCCCGCTTGTTCCCCAGCCAAAAACGGACTGCTCCCAGCCAAAATACCGGTCTATATGACTAAACATACCGCATATTGCATAGCACTGACACCGGTGCCCGTCCCTAGCATCTCGGCATGCATAGTTAGGGTTGAGGGTCGCGTGCCTTTCAAGAAACGGCATCAGCCACGCTCCCACGTTCTTCACGGTGAAGCAGGTTCGGTTGACCGCGAGGTTCGTACGAGAGGAGCGTGAGCGGCTTTGCTCTATCATCGGAGAATACAAGGATGAGGACGTCTTCAATGCGATGAGTCGGCACTCTTCTATGCCATGCCTCCCGACCGAGGGCTGCTAGCCAGGGAGAACCGCCATGGAACCAAGGGAAACAAAGTGAGCTTTCCTGCGCCGAATTCCTTCAAGGTTTAGCACGCTGACACTTTTGCTTCGATGGTCACAAGTACGCTTAAACATCCTATTTTGTTGCAACATGGAGGAGTTCATTGACCTTCAGAGAGCTGGTTGCGACACTGAGGAGGGAGCGCCTCCTGACCCCGTGAGGTGGTGGTCTTGCTTCAAGAAGAACACCATAAATCGGAAAACATCGTACGCCAGCTGCGCTACATCCACGAAGCAATTTGCACAAAGCCACGCACGGAGACGTGGCTCTTGTCTACTCGAAGATCGGTTTGTTTACGCTGCTCGTTGACATGATGATCATCATAGCGTAAACAAACCGATCTTCGAGTGACATACTGAGTTGAGTGACATACTCCTGCACCTTGAGCCACTTCTCTGTGCGTGGCTTGGTGAAAATTGCTTCGCGGATGTAGCGCAGCTGGCGTACGATGTTTTCCGATTTATGGTGTTCTTCTTGAAGCAAGACCACCACCTCACGGGGTCAGGAGGCGCTCCCTCCTCAGTGTCGCAA
This sequence comes from Peribolospora baueri, assembly GCA_029717555.1. Taxonomy (NCBI): domain Eukaryota; kingdom Fungi; phylum Basidiomycota; class Peribolosporomycetes; order Peribolosporales; family Peribolosporaceae; genus Peribolospora; species Peribolospora baueri. The sequence goes on along the minus strand of JAMDHS010000036.1, from coordinate 49,940 downwards.
CCAGCTCTCTGAAGGTCAATGAACTCCTCTATCGTGAGAGACTCCGTTCCCATGTTGGACTCGTGCACCTCTTGTTCGTCCACAGAGTTCAGGAAGAATCCAACGCTCATCCGATTCTGAATGACGTGGTGATTGAGCTCATTGACCTGGTCGTCCAGCTTTTGTACTTCAAGTTCCACGCCAGCATCCTTTGAAACTTCGAGGTCGGCCGCGTCCATGTTAATGGGAGCGGAAGCGCTTCCGACGCTTTGATCTTCACCGCTCGTCTCAGACAGCTGCAGCTTGAGACCGGCACGATGAAAGCAGTTGGCAATGGATGAGTTGATATCCTCCAAGCATTGTTAGGTGTAATTCATGGCCGTGAGCTGGTCGATGCACCAGATATCATCCTCCTTCCCAGCGAACTCTGTCCAAAACGTGCTGCAGATACTTGCGGCGATAAATGGCCTTGAAAGCGCAAATGATACCTTGGTCCAGAGGTTGGATGTGGGACGTCATGCTGGGCGCAAAGAACTCGAGCCGAATGTTGGTTAGAGGTGGCGCACTGGAATGGCCAGAGAAGCTGTCGACTATTCGATCTTCGCGACCTTGACGAGATAGCTTCACGTTCCATGTCGTCAACCAGTTGTTGAAGATGATGTCATCCAGGCCGACTTGTTGGCATGGTAGTCAAACCCGTATTCAGAGCCGACTTTGCCCTTGAAACATCGAGGCGGCCACGCGCGGCCGGTGACCAGAGGATCTAAACGCTCGCTGCCGTCCGTGTTGCGACAAAATAAGATGCTTAAGCGTACCTGTAACCATCGAAGCAAAGCGTCAGCGTGCTAAACCTTGAAGGAATTCGTGAAAAAAGGCGCAGGAAAGCTCACTTTGTTTCCCTTGGTTCCGTGGCGGTTCTCCCTAGCTAGCCAGCGGAAGAGTGCCGAGTCCTCGGCATTGAAGACGTCCTCATCCTTGCATTCTCCGACGACAGAGTAAAGCCGCTCGCGCTCCTCCCGTACGACCGCGAGTGATCCAGTAGACGAGCGCCGCTTCTAGCTCCGGATGCTGCCCATCACCGGCGTTGACTTTGATCGTGCCGTACTGCTTCCTCCACCTTGAGATGCTCGATTGAGTCACCTAGACAATGAAATAAATGCGTCAGTCTCTCACCGCATGCTTATCGCTGCAGCAATGCGTTATCCACTCACATGGGATCACGAAGATAGTCTAACACGGCGAGGCGAGCTTTTGAGCGTTACGTTGCCGTATCGCAATTGATTCTTCGGTTCATCGGCAGATCCATCTTGAAGAGGCAGTGGGTGAGACGCGGACGACGGAGATGGCTAAACTGTAGTAATGTTAGAACTGGAGGTGGACGAAAGTTGGATGTTACTGGTTTGTGGTTGTTAAGAGAGCATACAAAGAGGAAAACCGCAGAGGAAGAAGGAAGACGGGCGAGAACTAGGCCGAGTAGCAGTACAGCTGCTTACATAAGTCATGTCCGCTTTCAGCCGCGTAACCACGGTGCTCGTCGCCGCCAAACTCCAACAGAAACGACCCGCGAGGATGCACGTGACCCTGACCCTAACTATGCATGCCGAGATGGTAGGCGGGCACCGGTGTCAGTGCTTATGCAATATGCGGTAGGTTTTAGTAAGCATATACATAGACCCGTGTTTTGGCTGGGATTGTCAATTTTTGGCTGGGGAGCAAACGGGAAAGGGAGAACGCTATGCACTATGCGAAGGCATGCATAGGGACCCGTATACTACCGGACAGGGTTGACTGTAGTTGGTTCAGTTCGGATGTACGGAAGTGCTGTCGAGACTGACCGTCAGCGCCTTCACGAGACCGTCCTCGCCTCAGCCTCGCCCAGGCCGGCCGTTCCGAGTCATCAAGGTTGTGCGACCAGGGCTGGCATTAGTGTGGCGCGTACAGCTAGCTGGCTGGCTGGCTGTGCCGCGGGCCGGCCGGTCCGGCGTGCTTGTGGGGACGCTTACGCCGCATTGCTCCTTCTTCTTGCTCTCCACGCTCAGCATGTGGCCCGTTCGCAGCGCAGCATCGCAACGCCGTCCATGTCTCGTTCGCTGAGGCGGTGCTCACCACCTTCCTCCTCTCTCTAGCACCGTCAGCCTCGCGCCGGCGCAATCCTCAGCCCGGCTGTCGTCGGCCTACGTGCCGTGCCGTAACGACTTCCATGTCGCCGACGTGAACAAGAACAAGATATAAGGAGTGCGGCTCCACCTCCTCCGCCACCGTCTCCACCATCTCTTTCGTCTTTCGTCTTGCCCCCCTCCTTCTCCTCGTCTTCTATTTCAAAGCTGCCCCACATGGTCGCCGTCTCCTCCTTCCTTCTCGCCGCCGCAGCCAGCGCCGTCCTGGCCGCCCCCGCTCTCGCCACGCCTATCGAGCATGGCAAAGCTACTACGCTCGCCAAACGTGTGGACAACCGCATTCTTGTCCAGCACCAGTCCCAGGACGGCACCGCTTTCTGTGACGCCTACAACTCTGCGTGGTGAGTCTCGAGAGAGAGCGGCCGGTCGAGTTCCCCCATCTCTTGTGCCGACCCGACGCTGATCGACTTGTATCGCCCGCTTGCAGCCAGAACTACAGCGCCGAGTGGGCCGCGGTGAACCACAAGCCGGCCTCGGATGTCACTTTCCAGCAGACCTACTGTCAACCCGGTGCGTCCTCGCACCTCTCGCCCTTCATCGTCGCGCTTCTCTCCCGTTATCCCCGATGCTGATGAGATGCTTCTCCCCCCGGGCTCCCCCTACCAGGCGACTTCTCCGGCCAGAACACAAACACGGAAGCCAGGGTGTTCTGCATCTACTCTGACCAGCAGGGCAACCAGCTCAACTTTTCCCAGGAGGTGAGTAAGAGGAGCGGTATCCATCCACGGGCGCTTGCCGGAAATGTCGCTCATGATATGAACGCCGGCGGTCCCGCGTACGTGATATGCGTGATTTGATTGTGACACAGGTTGCGCAGGAGATTGGCGCCACCCCGGCTTGAACACCTCACAAGGTTGTCTGTCCGCCCAAGATGCGGGCTAGCCGACCCAAAGGCTGGCTGACCCATGCCGATGCCCTTCCGCACCGGTACGATGGACCGATCGATGGAATGGCTGGCTTTCTTGGCCGACTGTGCAGATCGTACACGTGTACGTATGTAGCGCGCTCGATATTGGACGACGAATGGACGCTCGGGGTATCCCGCTATTATTTCAAAGATCCGCCCGGCATCCAGGGGAATGGGAGACCGAGACGAGGACATGAACGAACGAGAGAGGGAGAAGAAAACTTCTGAAAATGCGTAGTAGGGATGGATGCCACATGAAAACCGGGGAACGGGATGGACTGGGAAGAATGAGAGAGAGTAAACAGCGAGAGTCGTAGAGAGATGGAGACGGAGATGGAGACGACGTCGGCGGCCTTGAGATTAGAAGGACACACTGACTAGAGCACACACGCAAACAAAAGGAGAAAGCCAATGGAAAGGAGGACGTCGACGTCGACTGGGAAAGGACGCCGATACAGGATCATCAACAAAACCTGGAATCCTCGTCCCCGCCCATCGACACAGCACCATCGCTATCCCAATCCGAGCAGCTCGCACTCGTCGTCGTCGACCTCCTCCCCGTCCTACTACTCCTCTTCGACCTTCCGCTTCTACTTCTCCTACTTTCCGCCGCCGCCGCCGCTGCTGCTACTCCCGCCGCAGTTGACATCGCAGGTCTCCGTCGCCACCGTCGCGGTATAGCTCGCCCCGAAGCAGCTGCAGCGGCGGCGAAACCACCAGAAGAAGAAGGCGAGGAGCGCTCTTCTGCCGCTGCGGCGGCGGCGGCAGCGGCCTTGTGCCGGTTCGCGATAGATTGCGTAAAGGAAGAGATGAGAGCGACAACGATGGTGAAGAGGATGGACGAGATGAGCACGCTCAGTGGTGGTCGTGGAGGGAGGGCGGAGGAGGAAGGTGTGCGACCGCCCTTGTCCGTTGTCCCACCTGATCGCGACGAGCTCGAGCCCGGTCGTGAGCGCGAAGGAGACGGGGCTCGAGAGGGGCGTTGCTGCTGCTGCTGTCGCTGTCGAGATCGCTGTGTCGCTTCGTCCGATGTGACGCCCGTCTCGTCCTCGTCGTCCTCGGTAGTAGACGTGATCGTACCGGCACTTGTGACACCCGTATCGTAGTCGTCTCTCCTCCAATTCGACCGTCGACCGTCGTTGCTCCTCGTCGCTCCGTCATAGAAACCTCCTCCCATGCCGCGGCCTTCCCTCTTGCCCTTCCTCATTCTCCTCTTCGCACCCGCTTTCCAGATGTACTTGATCCCCGAAGGCACAAACCTCCTGGCGAACCGCACCAGGTACACGAACAGTGCCTGATAAGGAGTCCGGCCGTACAGCTGAAAGTCGGCGTCCACAAAGTCCGACAGTCCGTACCAGTTCCCACCGCCGCCGCCGCTTTCGGCGCTGCCGTCTGTCGTCACGCCCGGAAGCGAAGATGACGTCGAACCGGATCGACCGCCATCGCCTTGACGGCCAAAGGCGCCCCCCTCTCCGTACCCGTACCCTTCGGCAGGCTCCCCTCTGCTAGCGGCGGGCGTGCCCCTGGCACTATTAGCCGCACTGCTTCCCGACCCAGCCCCGCCCCCACTGACCACCTCTCTCGCCCCATCCGCCAACTGTCCGACCACCTCCTTCCCCCACCTCATCCCCGCCTCGATCCGCCGTGTCGCCCTTCCGGCGATGCGACCGGCCATGCGCGTACGTGCGTTCAAGTCGTCCCATACCGTCAGGACGTAGCTCATGAACAGGAAAGTCATCAGCGTCGTCACGGCGAAGAAGGAGACCGAGAGGAACACAACTGCCGGCTTTAGCGGTCGAAAGGGCCTCGCCAAACTGCGCGAAAGCGATAGCTTCGTCGCGTCAACCGAGTGGCTAGAAGAAGAGACGGCGATGTCCGGGGTGGAGGAATTGGAGGAAGGTGGGTCGTCATTAGCTGGCTCCTGCGCGACGCGGCGCAGGGGGTCGGCGGGCCCCTTGACGTCGTTGGCGCTGGGCCGACCAGAGTTGGAAGGGGTGGCCAAGCCAGATTCGTAAGGTGTCTGACGGGCGGTGGCGTAACTGGAAGCTGGCGCCGAAGGAGCAGCAGCTCGAGTTCGACGTTCTCGCCTCGCACGCCCAGACTTTGATCGTGCATGTCCCCGCGCCGTCCCACTTCCCGTATCCGCCGCCGCCGTGGGAGTGCTACTTCCGGTATCGTCTGGCTCACTCCAGACTCCATCGTTACATTCTGAAGCTGCCGTGTCGTCTTGGAATTGGAAAAGACCGCGCAGGTTGGCATACGAAGAAGCCTTGCTCGTCGGCGCTGAGCGAGACGAACCGGTGACGATAGGCCGACGGTGAGGACCGCAGGTGAAGGGATCGGAAGTGGAGCCGCCTTCGAGAGAGTTACGAGTGTTGGTCTCGAGCGCGACGGGTGTCTCCGTGGAATCACCCGCCCAAGACGCTCGGCCATCAGTCTCATAGTGAGAGATGGGCTCAAAGCGTAGACCGTCCCAGCCGAGACGCTGGCGCGCTGGGGAGGGCCGCCTGGATCGCTGACTAGGGGAAGAAGAAGGGACCGAAGCGGGACCGTCCAAAGGTGGTGCGTCAAGGTCATCATATGGCACGGAGTAGTGCCTGTAGGTAGCGGTAATGCTGGCGGTACGGCGCTGCAACGTGCCCCGCTCATAACTGTTCAAGAGACGGCTGGAGCGGGAGGATTCCCCTTGCCCGACCGACTTGTCCATGCTCGTGGCGTCCTTGTCCTCCTGTTCCCCCTCCAAGCTCGAGGCATCCGAGCCGCTCTCGCTGGTCAAACGTCCCCATGGAACAATCCCCTCCACGGCTCGCCTCTTCCCCGCCGCCTTATCCAAGGCTCGCTCCGCTTCGCCAGGACGAGTTGGAAAACGCAATGAACCAGGGCCGGCGTTTACGTCGACGCCGCCGGTCTTCCCTACGTCCTCACCTCGTTGCGCTTGCCTCAATCGCTCACTGAGCTGGCCGGGCGGGAGGACATGCTCCCACCACAGCGGCGTTTCAGCCTGGTGCGAAGGAGGGGTGGAGGAGAAGGCGTGCCCGTCGTTGGTGCTCCTGGTCATGGGCGCGGATGCGGAGCCGCTCGCCTCGAACGAGTCACCACTGCTGGTCACCGACGCCGAAGACCAAGCGGTCGCGCTCGGGGAGGGCGAACGGCCGACGTCGTCGTCGTCGGTATCAGAGTAGGCGGTAGCTTTGGGTATATAGAAGGACAAGGAAGACCTTCGCGGCCCTCGCCCCGCCCATCCTTCGACACTCCCTCCTCGGTCCGCGTACGTGTCCTCCTTTCGCGCCCAGAGATCCCCGCCTTCCATCGCCGATCCGAGGGCGGATGGAGAACGTAAATGGGAGGGGCCGACGGAGGAGGTGATGATGGTTGCTCAGGGCCGTTCGGTGCACATCGGCGAGCGCGGGTTGGTTGCCGTGTTCTTTGCTCGGCGCTATCAAAGGCGGTGCGAGCGGGACGGATGAATGTGGGCCGATCGCTGAGGATGCACGGAGGAGAAACGAGGGCGACGCGGTGTAGTTGTGGATGATGAGAATGGTGGTGGTGAGGATGCTGTAGCATCGAAGGCGATGGCAACGGCGATGAAGATGACGATGGCGGAAGGAAGGAAAGAAGGAAGTAGGAGGAGGAGGAGGGAGTGGAGACAGCCAGAGGGATGCAGCAAGATGAATATGAAAGACGACGTCGAGAAATATTTCCGTTGTCCCCTCCTCGCTAAGACGGCGACGACGGCGAACACCACACTCACCTCGCGTCGAGCCCCTGCCTCCTCCTCTTCCTCCCTTGCTTTGGCCCTGTTGTTGCAGGTCTGGCTTCGCTTTCTTCGCAGCGCTCCAGTCGCCGCCCGCAACGTGGGAGGCGCTTGGTGAGTGAGACGGTTACATATCGGCCGAGGCGAACATGCAACTTTAACCCGCCCATATCTCCCCGACGCGGTCGAATGCCGCAGCCGCCCTCCCACCTTGCGCGTGATAGTGAACTGGGCTGTCAAGCGCTCAAAGTCAGTCAGTCCCCAAAGGTGGGGGGACTCGAGTGTCGTCTGCCACCCGCGCTGGCAAGCCACGGAATCCACTCCCCTTCGATCGTAGGAGCAATGGTGAAGGGATGTATTTACTGAACTTGGCATGATATGGGCCTTCCGACGAACATGAGCATCGGGAGCGCACAAACACTCCAGACTCGACGCGCTTCGCTGCTCACGTCCGTGGCTGCGCTCCGCTCTCCATGCTGGCAGGCTGGCATTCGAATATTCCGAGAAAGACGACCAGGGGAACAACAGACACGAGGGAGACGGGTATGCAGGCAGGACAGATACATCCATATCGACTAAAACGGCCTCGACGAAAGGAACTATTAAACGTCGGGGAAGGGAGGGAAGAAAAGGGGAAGAGAAAGAAAGGGAGGCAATATAGGAGAAGTGAGGGAAGAAGAAGAACGCCCCCATCAAGAACAAGAAAGAGAGAGAGAGGGGAGGGATGGCGAGGCAACGTACGCGACGTTATGGAGAGGTAGCGAGCAGAAAACTCGAACCAAACTTACCACCGACGTCATCCATCAGTCTGTCTCATCATCCGTGCCCATCAAGTTTTGCGCTGACCCACTCCCCACTCCAGTCCCCGCTCCCGCTCCAATGCCCAGCCCCACCCACGCTCCACTGGCCCCAGCTCCAGCACCGGCAGAAGACCGCCCGGTCCTCCCGACGAGCGTGCTCAGATTGACGGCGGAGGAGCTCCTACTCATCGCCGAACTCTGCGCCACCGACGAGGGCCGGTCGCGGTCCATCGTCGGTGGTGGGATCGGCGATTCTGGCGGGTCGATGACCGGCGGCGCCGGTGAGGCTGCTCCTCCTGGGCTGTGAGTAAACAATAGGTTGGGAGGCCGATGATGAAGATAATGATGTTGCGCTGGCCTGCCGTGAGAGGACGAAGATGACGACCTGCCCTGTACGGGAGACGAAGAAGTCGAGCGCAGCGGCGCCTCTTCGAATCCAGCATCATCGACGTTGCCGCCAACAGCGAAACGATGGTCATCTGGAACATAGGCGTTCGAATCGCGTTTGACCCGGCCGCCACCTCCACCAGCGCTCCGTCTCGAGACGCTCTTGTTCATCCACGCAGACGTCGCCGGCATCATTCCTCCCCCTCCTCCTACTCCTCCTCCCACTCCCATGGTCGTAGAACTTCTCGTCGTCGTCGACATCCCGCCAGCCGGGCTGACGGAGCGAGTGGGCGGCTGCGAGAGCGCGCTTCCGTTCGCGTAGGCGTACGCCGAGGCAAACGTGCTGATTTGTGGAGCGGGAGAGGAAGAGTTGGAGCCGCGAGAGGACAGGGTAGGAGTGACTGATCCGTCCGTCCTTCGTTGCGAGAGGACGTGCACCACCGACGACGATGCGTGGTGCGGTAAAGGAGCGGCATAGACGGTGGGCGTAGCCTGCTCCGACGACGTGTCGGTCGGTCCAATCAGGTCCCCCTCTCCAAACTCGACCAGAGACGGTGAGGACCAAGTCTGACGGAGGGCGGGACGCGAGTGGCCGAACGCGCCTCCCACATGGGCCAGTCTTGGCATAGATGCGCGCCGGCTCTGAGACCGAACGGAGGAGGTCAAGCGCAAGGCAAGTCTCCGCAAAGGCAAGAGGAAACGCGAGAGGGTGGGAGAGCTGGGCATCGACAGCGACCCCGCCCGTCCCACGGCGGAGGAAAGAGAGAAGCTGGAGTGCGCGCTCGGAGCGCCCGTGCTCGCTTCGTCTTCGCCATCCTCCAGATTGGCCAAGACGTAATCGTTTCTCTCCCACCTTGATCCGAAGGCGAAAGCTGAGGGCATCCAGTCGACGATGGCCTTGCGCCTTCTTTTGGCTCCTCTTCCGCCAATGCAACTCCAGACGCAAGTGACCAGAGCCAGGGCGAGGAGAAGAAAGAGAAACGGCGAGCGCGCCACCCTTTTGCCCGCTGGTCGGAATTTGTCCAGTTGAGAACCTAGCCCGCTCGTCGCGTCCGAAAGGTGCCACGAGGGCGCCTGCACGGCACGACTGGCTTCAAGAACCATCTTGCCAAGCGTCCAGCTGATGGCAAGCCCGTTCACCTCGTTGACACTCTGAAAGCCCGGTTTGGATGTCAAGAGAGCCTTTTGTTCCGCCTTGTCCACTGCCTGGTCTGTGTGGTTCCTGCCATCGCCCGTACCACCCGGATCTATAAGTCGAGGAAGGCCGAGACCCTCGTGAAGCACCTGAGAATTCGGGTTGGGAAAACGTCGGAGGTCAACATATCGTGGAAGGAAAAAAAAAAAAAAAAAAAAAATCCTCGACGCGCGTCACCTGTTACCCTACGAGTACTACTCACGTTGACAATCCAAGCAGCCTTGAAGCACTGCATCTCCAATCGGCCCATGTCGATGCCTTTCCCCCACGTCACTCCTCCATCGAAATCCGTCTTCAAATCCGTCCACTCCCTCGCACAGAACTTTTCCGCCGCCTTTTCAAACTCGACATAGTCGTAAATGCCACCGAGACCAAAGATGTCGTTGGAGGAGTACCAATACTCGGATACGCCTATGAAGTGGGATACGTCAAAGTCGATGGGAGGGACGTGCACCCCCGCGAAGAGGCATGGAGGGTTCGCGCAGTAGGCGTCCTTCTCGAGGAGCGGAGTGGTGGTCCGAACGCAAGAGGAGAAGGAACCGGTGCCGACGAGAACGTAGGGCGTATCGCCTTGGGCCTTTTCTGATAGCACGAGGCCCTTGGGCAAGCACGGGTCGTCGACCGTCATCACCGCCTTCTCTCCTGCACCCGTTTCTGCACTGGCGCCCGCGCCGGTCTGGTTGCTCGATGAAGAACCGCTTGACGGAGATGGAGGGTGGGCCTTGATTTTTGCCTGCACGTAGCGTTCCCGCGCCTTGTTGGTACCAAAGCGAAGCCAAGTGGTGACGAAAACGGGGTGTACGACCTCACTTCCGTCGAGCATCTTGAATTTCACGTTGATCAAGTTCTCCTCATGCTCAATCCGCGCTTGCGGACCTGGCTCAAAGGCGATCTGCGTAGAGGCGCCGCCCATGTCGAGGAAGCCGTACGTGCTCGTCCCTGCTGTGGTCGTCGTTCCGGAGGAAGTGACGCCGACTTGATCATTGTGGAAGCCGTCCAGGAGATAGTTGATCGCCACCCAGCCGTACAGACCTTCGTCTTCCCCTGAGATGACCTTTACATTATCCGAGCAGTCCGGCAGATAGAAGGCGTAGTTATTACGAATGAAGCCACAGGCCTCCGCGAGGACCGCGCGCTGCTGTTCTAACGGAAGGAGGCGCATGCCGGCGGTGGCCAAGAGATAGACGGGCGTTGAGGGCACGGAGGCTGCCGGAATGATGGAAAGCGCGTGGTCGAAAAGAGGTCGTAGGTAGGCACCAACGGACGTAGGAGAGGCGCCGAAGGTGGAAATGCCTGCGAAGTGGGGGATCACATGTGGCCCGTGGAAAAGGTGAGATCAGGGGTAAAAGCTTGTTCCAACTTTGGGCCAAACGACCGAACCAACTGGGCCAAGCCCGAGTAAGGGCTGAAAAAAACATGATCCTCGTACTGGTTCGTCGACCAGCCAACCCCAATGGGCATCGGGCGCACTCACCAGGCTCCACTTTCATCTGCCAGTCGTCCCCGTGGACGATGCCCTTCTCGACCCTAGGCAAGGCCTTGAGCGTCTCCCCCTTCCTCCTCCGCTCTTCTCTCTCTACTTCGTCCTCCTTCCACGAATAAACCTGCAGCCTCGAGCCGGACGAGCCGGCATCAATGACGATGCCATACCGTCGGCCCGCCGACCAGGCAGGCACGGGGGCCCGCGGAGCGAGGGCATCAGGAGAATAGGCGCTCGGTTTTCGGGGCATGGCGGGGATGCTGCCTTTTGATGAGTCGATGGAATCGAAGGGATCAACGGAGACCAGAAGGCGACGAGTGAAGCCTAGCCAACGGTCCGCTCGACAGGAAGGACGCGACTACGAAGGGCGCTCGAGGAGGAAGAAGGCCGCCGCACCGCGCGCTCTCTCTCTCTCGCTCTCTCTCCCTCTCTACCCGGTGCGTTCAATGCACTCTAGGGACTACGAGGAGAGAGAAACGCACGTACGAAGCAGAAATCGTCGGTCGAGACAGAGGAGGAAGTAAATGATCAAGACTTATGGCGACGGTCATCGGCAATCGCAATCGCTACCGGCTTCCAGCACCTCACAATCTACTGCGGCAGCATGGGTGCGTCGTACAGCGGCGAGAAGCTCTCTGAGGCTTGACGAAGTGGGAGACGGTTTAGCGCATGCGCCGATCTCTTCTGGCGAGCTCGCAGAGAGTAACTCGGCCAGAAGGAAAGCATTCGAACAAGGCTTGCAAAGGAGGTCACTTGGGACACACACAAACCGCTCGCGTGCCAATGGACGTCCGGAAGCACGCCAGATCCGACCGAGCGCGTCCTATGAGTCTCACGAGGAATGCCGACCTTAACGCATCACTCTCCCTTCCCAGCCACCTTGCTCCCTTGCTCCCTCTTCACCGTTCCCCTCCCCAGCCCGAGCCACCAAGCACACCTGACAGAGAAGAGCAACAATGTGATGAGGATATTGCCGAACAGGAGCGAGTTCCAGCTGGACGGGTCCGTGAGGAGAAGCTTCAGGGTGTCGAGGCGCGCGGTTCGGTGGGGGTGGAGGCGAGGTTGGGGGAGTGCATGGATGGTGGAGAGGATGTGGGACCACTGGAGAGAGTGAAGTGGCAAAAGATAGATCAAGTTCGGACAGGAACACATAGGTCAGCTCGGCGAGGGCAATCTAATGTCTAACATGGAGGGGAACGGGGATAGCCAAGAGGAGGACGTACGTCGGCGACGCCCAGAGCGAAGAGAAACGTCTTGATGAACGTCTCCTGTAGCGTAGGCTCGTGCGAAAGGCGATTGCGGATGAAACGGAAAACGAAGAAGGAGTTGAGGGCGAGGAGAAAGTAGCCTTTTGAGGAGGGAGAGTCGGGAGGGGTGCCACGAGGAGAGGACGATGGACGGCAGGATGCATTCAATATTTTTTCAGTATATTTGCAGCAGAGAGCGAGCACTCCGCCAGGCAAGCCGAGACGAAGACGACCGGCAAACAGAAGAGGGCAGGGTGTCTGCGCAGCGAGAAGCGCGCGAGTTGGAGGTGGAAGTACTCACAGCTACCCAACTGCTCTATAGCCATTCGTACGGCGGGATGCAACGCTACCGCCTCGCCTCCTCTCCCCTGTCCCGCCGCCGCCTTCACGGCATGTACGACCCCACCGCCATCCGCGCCTCCCGAAGGCGTGACGGGGAGGAAGGCCTCTGGAACGAGTTCGCGGTGGTACTTCTCCGTGAAGGCGTACGCGTACACGCAGCCAGCGAGGATCGAAAGCGGTTCGAGGAGGCCAAAGATCAAGTAGTATGGTTTCGGAAGCGGATCCAGCAAAGGAACAGAGGACTGTGTCGCGGGTTTCCTGCGGTGCGCTGACATGGCGGGTTCGGCTGGGGTGTGGCGAATGTGGTGGCCATGAGAGGAGGGGGACAGACAGACGGCTCCACGGTGATCACTTCGCCGCTCGAAGCCTTCCTCCGAAATTTGGTGCCTCTCTCTTCCCCAGACGTCGTGCGGGATAACAGAGATGGACTCTTGACGGCGACGACGTCCCATCTCCGACAGCGAGCTCGTCCATTGTGACCTCGACCGCTCAGCGTCGATATGCAGAGGACGATTCCTCCATAAGGAATAGGACAGGAAATGCTAAGCACATAAACGAGGGACAGTGAGGGATGCGTTGGCGAATCCAGAGTACCGGATCCATCGTGTACGGGTGACCAACTTTCTCCGCCAGGGTCGGTTCTTCTAAGTTACAATGCCACGGCCCCACTCCGAACTCTCAAACTCCCGTGACCGTCTTCAGCGGTAGAGGTGGTCCTGAGCCAGGTTGGCGGCAATCTCGGCCTCGGCGCGGTCACCGTTCGCGAGGAGCTTCTCCCTGTGGGCGCGAATGAAAGCAAAACGCTTGGCAACTGAATACCCCAACTACATCACGGTGCACACGACGTCCCTCGAAATAGATGAGCGACATGCCAACTCACTTGTTGTACAGCAACTCCTCCCTCGTCTCCGTGGAGTACTCGGCATTTTGAGCTAGTCGCAAGGGACGAGCAGAGGGAACACGATCGGTTAGTAACATGACCTTTTATCTAGCCACGAGAGATGTGTTCCCCGCTTGTCAGGAGGTCACTCACTCTCGACGATGGCATCGACCGGGCAGGCTTCTTGGCAGAAACCGCAGTAGATGCACTTGGTCATGTCAATGTCTTCGAGCGAAGAGGAAGATGGAAAGGGACATGGTAAAGAGGTAAGCATGGGCAAGGGACGGGCGAAGCCGGTAGGGAAACTCGGCAAGTGCGTGCCGCTCACCGTATCGAGTCGTCCTCCTGGCACCGTCTTCACGGGCCTCAGACTCAATCGTGATCGCCTGGGCAGGACAGATGGCCTCGCAGAGCTTACACGCTGGTGAAGGCGGAGGACAGGGAAGATTCGTCAGTCGCCCTATCATCGCGATATGCTGTGCATCCGGCCTTCCATATACCGATAATACAATAGGGAGGACGACTTACCGATACACCTCTCCTCGCCAGTGGGGTACCGCCTGAGCGCGTGCTCGCCTCTGAAGCGAGGGCTGAGGGGTCCCTTCTCGAAGGGGTACATGATCGTGTATGGCGGGCGGAAAAAGTTCTCCAACACGATCCACATGCCTGTGTGTGTGTGCAAGTCGAGCACGAAGAGCGCAGGTGGGTGCGACATGGCAAAGGGCAGCGAAGGAGACGGATTGCGAACGGTCAGCATGAACAATCGGACTTTCACGCGACGTGATGGAAGGGCCCAGCTCGGAAGTGGCAACTCGCCCCTCCCTCAAGGATGACGACGCTCGTACGCGAACACCCACCCCTCAGGATCTCCGTGAAGAAGAAGAGCTGGCTGGCCTTGTCCAGCGCACTGGGGCCTTTGGAGTAATCGACCTCCCTCTGAGGCACACCGTACAGCTGACCCCTGCGCTCCGCAGTTTCCTTATCGACGGTGGCACGCTCCAGCGGGTCGACTTCTCCCGAGCTCTGGGGCTTGATCGCTGTGGGACCGGTGGAAGGCTGGGCGAGAGAGAGGCGAGAGGTGGTGTGCAAAGACGAAGAAGGGGCGGCGAAGGCGGCGCGGGCGAGCTGGAGCTGGAAGGAAGGAGAAACGGCGGTGCGGCGGCCCGCCGAGAGAGCCACGGCGGTGGCGCGGGAGGAGGCGGCAAGGCCGGCTCGGTAGAGAGACATGGCGACGACGACCGGGGGGGACGAGTGTGCGACGACGCTCTAGTCTGTCGGTGGTGAAGAGGGCGGCGAGCTGGTGATCGGAGGGAAAGACGGCTATGGACGACGCGGGATGGTCAGGAAGGAGCGGCGACGAGCGGGCGTTAGCCGGTCAGCCAATCTGACCAATCAGCGCGCGTCTGATGCTCACAAAGCACCGGCGCGAACGCCGGGCGGGCGACAGACGTGGACACAAAGACAAAGGGACACAGACCGCCTCTCCATTCACACTCCATGGCCATCTTAAGTCTTCAATGATCATCGGCGTAGGCGCGGACATCCTCCATCTCAGCCGCCTGCGCAGCCTTCTTTCTAGACATCCATGCATCGCCCATGAACGCTCCCGAAACCGGTTCGCTCGGCGGATCCTGAGCGAGCGAGAGTGGGACATATGGCTATCTCTTCATGAACATGCAGTCATGGCGGAAGGCGGAGGCCATGAGGGCAAGGTGCGAGAGGATCGAGCGGAGATCGAGCTGAGATGGCTTGCCGTGAGGTGAGCGAAGTCTATGAAAACAAGGTGGACGACCCGCCGAGCGTCCCGTCGCGCTTTAGCCTGAGAGAGGCCCCCAAGTTAGCCTGCATGCTCACGACCCCTATGACCGGCGTTCACCGCAAACGCTTTGCTTAGATGGACGGCCAAAGAAGCGGCGTACAAAGCGCTCTACCCGCATATCCGCCTCGGCTGGAAAGACGTGGCGGTGATCAAGCCAGAGGGCTCGCCTAAGCCTTCGCTTCTCCTTCGACCTTTGTTAATGGAGATTGCGAGGACGGACTTGGAGGGCGATGACGGCGGCGGCGGCGGCGAACCCGATATTGGCTGGAGATCAAGCGAGAATGAGAACGCGAAGATGGCCAGGAAGCTCCATCTGAGCGTAAGCCATGATGGAGACTATGTCGTCGCCCATGTCGTCGCTGAGGCCGTTCGGCAATACCGTCCGAGGCTGGCCGACGGGTAAGGCCCCCCCCCCACTTTTCGACCCATTCCTCTGTCCCAGCCCAGCCCAGCATGCTGCAACTTTGTACTCGTGTATTCCAATACGATCTCGGTTTGTGTAATTGCGAAACAAGATAGCGTGGAATGGGATCGTGTATCCGTTCGATCTTAGGCTGAGCTTTCGCGAATGAGGTTGGTGAGGATGGTCCAGCGCGGTAGGAAAGGAGGGAGGGAAGGACGCGGACAGTAGCGCGCAAGAAAAGCAAGACGACGGCGACCGTCCGAAGAGAAGGCGCCCCCCTTTCAGCCATCGACAAAGCCTCTGCTAGACAACGAATAAAGGTGCCTGTACCTCCCTCCGTCTCTGCCCATAAGCTCGGCATGCGACCCATTCTCGACCAGCTTTCCGCCCTCCACGACGAGGATACGCGAAGCAAAGCGTGTGGAGGCGAAGCGGTGTGTGGTGTAGGCGATCGTCTTGTGCGTCAAGCCTCGAAGACGTTCGAATAGGTCCCATTCTGCTTGCGGGTCCAGCGATGCGGACCTGAAAGGCGAGATGCGCGTGAGGAGACGTGTCAGCTCGGTCCTCCCCTCCTGCCCTGCCCGACAGCGTAGCGTGTACGAAGCGATATTGATATTAAAGAGAAAAGAACGATTCCGCTCACGGTTCGTCAAAGACGAGCGCATCGGCTTTGTTGCGCATCCAAGCCCTGGCGATACCGAGCTTCTGCCACTCTCCCCCGCTAAGCTTCGGCATATCCTCCGGGCCCGTGAACAAACCCCTGGCGGCCAGAGGGACGAGTCCGCCTCCTCTAGTGGTTTCCAAAGGTTCCAAATTGGCGTCGAGGCCTTTGGGCAGCTTCTCCAGCACGCCCTCTAGTCCTGCCGCTCGCACCGCGCCCTGCACCTCGTCGTCGGATACGACGCTCGGCGGAGACCCGTCGAGGAGCTTGGGAGAGCCAAGGATTAGATTCTCCCTTATCGTGACGGGGAACGTGTGCAAGTTCTGGCTCAGCACGCTGAACGCCGCTCGCAGTGATTCGGGCTCGTAGGACCGGACGTCGCGGTCGTTGATCAGAACGAGGCCGTCTGAGGCGTCATAGAGTCGTGTCATGAGGGTAATGATCGTAGACTTTCCCGCTCCATTGCTTCCTACGAGCACGCAAACTTCGCCCGGGTGGATAGTGAAGCTGATGTCTTCGAGTGCCGGCGTTTCTTTGCCGGGATAGGTGAAAGAGACGTGTCTGATCGCGCCAGAAGGCATAAGTTTGGGACGGTGTGAGCGGGGAAAGGAGAGGCGCGTTCTCAAGCTGCAGCGCCGCTCACCTGAATTCGATCTTCATCCCCCTGTCTCCAGAGCCATCTCCACTCGCCTCATCTGCAGCGCAGTACACAAAAGGTTCCTCGCCGTCGGCGACGACGGGAGCCAATGTGGGTCGCAAATTCTCCATGTCGTACAGCGCCTTGACGTGATCAAACCGTCGGCGCAAGTTGTCGTTCCTTTGCATCAGATGCTGCGACTCGTACACGATCTCTGTGCTGACCGACTGGAGGAAGGAGAGGTTGGCGAACGAGGCCAAGGGGTCGCGCGTGGCCTTGAGGGCGAAGATAACCTGGCGGGGGCGTTTGAATTGAAGTGAGCGCCAGGTTGGGCCGCCTCTTCGGACAACGATGGCACGCTTCGCTCACTCACGTAGACCGCCGCGTCCAAAGCCTTGCGAACAAGTTGATGGACGTTCTGATGCAACAGTTCAGGATGCTGGAAGCGCGTGGGGACGTCGATGGCCTTGGCGGCACGACGATATTCCTCGATGATGTACCGTCTCAGCCCGTAAAGCTGCACGTCACGGCGTAAGGAGGGATCGTTGGCGATCTGGCTCATGGTCTGCATGCGCAGAGCGTTGGGGTCGACGAGTCGAGCAGAGTACGCTTCAAGGGGCCCGTTGGGAATTCGAAACGATGTCAGCTGTGCGAGAGCATCGAAAGAGCCCACGTGAGGGGCGACTTACGATTGCGGAACTCCCAGGAAGACCAATACATGAGGAGCGACCTGAGGAAGCAGAGCAGGACAAGGGATCGAGATCCGTCGTTGACGGCCCGGCGGACGGTGCGCATGCGTAGAAGCAAGCTGACCAGCTGCGAGCCTGCGACGGGTCAGGGATGTGTGAGGTGTACGTGAAAGGAAAAAAAAAAAAAAAAAAAAAAAAAAAAAAAAAAAAAAAAAAAAAAACCAGCATGCCCAGGTTCGGACCGACACGGCGCACCCTGACGAACGACCTCGAGAATGACTTGGAAAGGCTTCATGTTGACGACGTGAGCTGCGTCGGCGTACATAGCGCTCACCTCCGGATCCTCCCATGTAGGCAGATCAAGACGGAGGACGGCGGAGAGGAAGGCGAGCTGCAATCGGTCGTGGATGTTACGGTCGACGATATCATCGTTGTGTTCGACGAGCCTCTGAAGGGCCCGTTCTAGCGCCACGACGCCAACGGAAAGAAACGCGGCTTTGAAGATACGAAGGCGGTCGATCCTGTGGTGTGCCGCGGCGTCGCTGGCCTGAGAGGTGCACAAGAGATGTACGACGGTCAGAGGGAAACTAAGCGGTCGAGACTTATTTATGCAAGGACGACCTCGCCGTCCCATATGCACATCGTTAACCTTTCCCCACCTTCCCTCCCCCTTTGAGACGGACTTACGCAAGCGATCAGGTCCCTCGTCGCCTCAATGCCAAACGCAGGGACGACGCCTTTGAGGAAGATGGCGATCATGAGTACGGCAGTCCTACCGGGCACGAGGGTGGCGGTATCACGAAACAGTCTCCAAGCATACGGCGCCGTCCTGCGCATCTCCGCCCACGCCCTCTTCCAACCGTGCCACCGCCTCGCTGGTTCGGTGAGCAGCAAGACGACCAGCGGCGGCGGTCGCCCCGGCCCCGACCCTCTGGCGCGGCGAGGGGCGGGATGGAGTTCCTCGACGAGGTAAGCGCCGACCTGGCGCTCTTTCTTGATCCACTTCATGCGCTCCTCTTCTTCCTCCTTCCGCAGTGCCCTGTCTCGCCCCACCCTCTCCGGTCGGGAGAGCGTTGGGAAACGACGAGCCATGGCTGCGGGGAGCCACGGGTCCGAGCTGGGGCGGCTGAGGGGGATGTCTACGGAGGGCGACAGGCAGGCACGAGGAGAAAGCAAAAGCGAAGCGAAGGAGAAGGCAGAAGACGGGTGGGCGGGGTGGTGGTGTCCACCTGGCTGCCCTGCGCCGGCACAGCGCCGTCTTATCTATTATCAGGTCAGCAGGTGGCTTCTTGCGAACCACACGGCTGTCGAGCTGGTCGAGCCAGAAAGCAGTACCGACGGTCCTGAGACAGAAGTGCGCTCGCTCGGCCGGCATATGACTGACTGACTGACTGACTGACTGACTAGCTTCGACTCGTACCTATCATCGCACGCCCCACTGATGGCGGTTTGCAGCGGTGCGTTCTCGTTGATCGGTCTCCCCGCGCTCGCGCTCGGCAGAAGGTGACACGGAAGGAAAACGAGAGCAGCGGCGATCGGCCCAACTCGTCTCCGGGCCCCTTTCCGACCAGCCAAGGAAAAGCGAGGCGGCGGCTTGGGGCAGGCTCGGATAGGCAGGCGCCCGGAATCGCGACGAGACGACGGCCGTGGCATCCATCCATCCCCGCAACGCCAGCGAACGAACGAACAAAAGGCGCCCCTTGCTCTGTCACGAGGTCTGTCGCATCCGACGTTGGTAGGAGGAGCATGATGATGGGATTATATCCGCCATCGAAGCAGTCAGTGAACCGGTTCGAGTGACTTTGACTTCGTACGAGCACGGGTGAAAGCTGCTCCCTGGTTTGTAAACCGTATGCAGCGAGCGCGTACGTAGAGTAGAACAAGACACGGGAAGGCAGCAGGGCGGGCGCATCTGGGCGGGAGGAGGGTGGCGGGAAGACGAGGGTTGAGGCAAGAATCACGGAGGGAGGAAAGGAGAGGGGAAGGAAGCGTGCAGTGCGATGCAGTGCAGGCTCGCTACTCGAGGATGGGAAAATAGGCGGAGAGGCCCAGGACGAAGGAACGAGGAAAGACAACCGGGGCATCTCCCCCCGCTCGCTCGCCAAGCGCTCCGGAAACGAAAGGGACAAGACGGTATCGAGGAGAGATGCGCAGCGCTAACGTAGACGGAACATGGAAAGGAACAACGTCTCAGGTAGACAACAGAACTAAACTAAAACCAAAGGTAGGACGGAGTGTAGATGGATGAACAGTCATCATGACGGGACGGACGCGCGCACGACGAAGACAAAACGTGTCTAAGAAGGTAAGGCGGCAACACAAGCGAGGGAATAGGAAAAAGACCGTCCGGAAGGAGCAACCAAATCGGACACTCGAGCGCAAGTGGACAGTGAAGAGACAAGGACGACCGCCAACGTGCGAGGAGTGGCGGGAGCGGAGACGACATCGGCCGCGGTCGGTTCGACGCCGGCGGGGCCGTCGCCGCCTTACACGGTCGCCCCGGCCGCCGCTCCTTGTCGCGGCTTTTGCCCTCGTTGCTGCTGTCGGTGGTCCGATCTTCGGCCAGCTTGGCGGAGCTCTTCCTCCCGTCGGAGGTTATACAGGTGCGTAACATACTCGTAGATGAACTTTGCCTGATCGTCCAACGAATTCGAATCGAGCCGAAATTGAGCCCAAGTGTTCGACACAGACCGACCGACGTCTGAATGAAACCGGTCTCACCTGCTCGGCTGTCTCGACGGCCTTGGGACTCCTCCTGCGCCTGATCACCTCGATAAGTCTCTCGACAGTGCGCATCACCTCGTCCCCGCCAAACTGCTCTACGCCCACCAACGGCGTCTCCGCGCCCGTGCCAGGACCGACAAGGCCCATCTTGAGCATCCAGCTGCACGCGATCAGGCCTGCCCGTCCGACGCCACCGCGGCAGTGCACGAGCACATGCACGCCTGCCAGCGTGTACGTCTTGACGAGCGACGTGATGTGCGCGTCAAGAAACTCGCACGAAGTGGGCGCGAAACCTTCGGCCATCGGAAGCCTGACAGCGCGACGCGCGCAGATATGGATACGAACGGTGAAAGAATTCGAGCGCGGTCAGAGGACGATTCGTGCGCACCCCCCTCTAAACGCGGCTATTTAGGCGTGCCTCACCGGATGACATCCAAGCCCAACTCGTCCGCCACCCTCTCATACTCCTCCCACGGTGCGCCAAGGAAGCCGAGCTCCTCGTCATCGAGACAGCAGACAACAGCTCCGACACCCATACTTTTTACTCGCCCAAGATCGAGGCCAAGGTCTCTACAGATGGCGCCTCGGCCCTTGACGGGTCCCGACAGGCGTACCTTTTTGCCCGGGCAACTGGAAAGAAAGAGATTGCCGATGTACCGCGGTCCGGACTCGTCCGGGGCGGCCGAAGGCGTCGCCGCGACGCCCGCGGGGCCGATCGACGTCGCCGCCGCGTAAGCCTCTGCCGGGCTAAGCTGGGGGTCTGCCTCCGGGTCGGGCAACTTGATGCCCAAAGCGTCCAGGGTGGCTGTCGCACGTGGGCCGGTGGTGTCGGCGAGATCGATGGATCGCTCCAGCTGGAACAGCCGCACGTTGTCGCCGTCCCTTTGCTCGTCGCGATCGGGATCGAGGGACGCGTCCGCAACGAGATCGCCGGAGTAAAGGTCCGCGACGCCTCTGGCGCCAGCCATGGTGGGCTCGAACGCGACCGCGCCCTGTCGCAGCTTGGCCGACGCGAGCACGTGGGAGAGGATCGAGTTGGTGAGGCGAAGGCCCGCCGCCTTTGGGTTGCGCGAGGCGTGTGGCAAGCGGAGGAGAGACTCTGGGAGCGACGCGTAGATACGTTCCGAGATGAAAGGGACGAGCTCGGGAGGGATGATGACGCTGATACTGAAGACGGAGGAATGAAGGGAGATGTCAGTCCGAGGAATGAAGGGAAGACGTCAGTCAAACTTGCACCTATGAAAGAGACCACATATGGACCGAGCGAAGAACTACCGAAACCTCACTTGATTGGGTGCGTCTCGCTCGTCTTGACGGACATCGCAGCATGAGAAGAAGCCTGGGCAGAACCGCCGTCCGGAGCGGTCGGGGCGGCGCCCACCCCAGGCGGCGCCGCGGCCGCGGCCGCGGCCACTCGCTCGACAGAAGCGGCCGGCTGAGCTTGGAGGAGCGGCTGAGCGTGTACGAGCGCAGTTGCGGTTGCAGTTGCGGCCGAAGCGATTCTATGGCCGCCATCCTGCAGTCGGGTCGCCTCCGTGGAAACATGTCCGACCGCTGCTTCCTTGGGCTCCACCGCCGTCATCACAGGCACTTGTCCCACGCCACGAGCGCTCTCCAAGCTCACGCTCGCCGGTGCCAGCATCGGAGGCGCAATCGGGACGATGCTGCTGCTCCCGCGCCTGGTCCGATCAGCATTTAGCCCCGAACCGTCGTCCATGGCGGCAGCGTCCGACCTCCCCCGCCCGGCATCAGAAGAGTCGCCGGCCACTGTCTCCTCCGCCGTGGGGTCTGTTCGCTCGGTTTGGTGCTGTGCCTGGTGTGCGTGCTGATCTCGGTCGAAGGCATGGGAACGTGGGTGAAGGGGGTGGTGATGA
Source organism: Peribolospora baueri (assembly GCA_029717555.1). Classification (NCBI taxonomy): domain Eukaryota; kingdom Fungi; phylum Basidiomycota; class Peribolosporomycetes; order Peribolosporales; family Peribolosporaceae; genus Peribolospora; species Peribolospora baueri. Next base: position 27,985 of record JAMDHS010000036.1, on the reverse strand, counting down.
GAGAAGGAAGGCCGGCGAGGATGATGGTGATGCCGATGGTGGCCCGGGGATCCGGGGCTCCTTTCGGACTCGCGACGAGCGAGAGGCGGAGGAGAGGGGGGAGAGAGGCATGTCCGCTTCGACAACGGCGGGCTAGGGCTCCGATCGTCGCCCTGGCTCGCGCCATAGACGGAGGAGGCGGGCGTGCTGACCTCTGCGGAACGACTACTGGCGTCGTCCCCAGAACCAGCGAAGTAGTTAGCCGCCATACTCGAATCGGAACCGGAGATAATGCTGTCCGGCGAACCGGAGCGGCTGGCCTGAAAGGGGGCGGATAACGAAGGCTCGAGGGAGACGGACGAGTCCGAGACGGCCATAGGCTCAGACATGGCGGAAAAAATTTCGGCCTCCAAGCGCGCCCCGTGGTCCCTGCATACTTGGGTGGACGCAGAAACGGTTGACTCGGCTCGACGCGCGCGTTGACACATGTTATTGCGAAACGCTTGGGCGGCCGCGGCGTCGTTCACCGGCTCGGCCGGTCCAGCGACTGCGCCGTCGACACCTTGGCGACCGTCGCTCGCCAGATGGACCTGTTGGGAGACATCAGCGAGCTTCCGTCTCCGCTTCTCGATCATCCAAGCCGTTGTCCGGGCTTCGTAAGACGCCTGACGAGCTGCGGTCTGGAGCACGAGGTGAGGTTGCTGAATGGAGAGAGGGATGTAGGCAAAGGGCGAGCCTGGGGACGGAACATGCGCATAGCGACAGGGACGTCAGCGACAGCGACACTCCGGCGAGGGATCGCACGGTCGTCTGGACGGCCGGACGAGAGAGTAGGACGAGGACGATGACGCACCTGCAGGGCCGTACTTGAGGGCAGAATAGCTGGAGAGGTGGTGCTGACTGCAAAGATGTCCCAACTCGCAGAGGGCCATCCAGTCCTCGCGGGTGGCGGCAAGACGACGGGCGTCCATGTCGAGCTGATCACGCTGGCGGTAGTTGGTGAGTAGGACGGGTGTCATGGCCGGCATCGACGAAGGATAGGGTTGAACGCGCATGATCGTCACCTCTGATCCGGGGTGGGTGGCGGTGGCGTCTGGGACGGCGGCCTGCCATCGTGGGGCGTGAGCGTTGGGCTGTCCATGGTCGAGAGGGAGGGCGTGGGCGTGGTGTGGAGGTTGGGCGAGGAGAGGTTGTGACATGACGGGGGTGAAAGAAGAGACTACTGGCGGCCACCGGCAGAAGGGTTGTCGGGAGGCCTACTGAATTTTGCTAGATATCGCTCTTTTGTTCTTTCGTTCTTTCTATCGTTCCTTTCCTTTTACGCCGGCGTCGGTGGCGACGGCCAGACCGTCGTGGACGCGGCCGACGACGCGACGAACCGGCGGGAAGGAGCGGTGTTCGTCGGTGTCGCCACCGCGTGAAACGGGGCGATGGGGAAGGCGAAGGCGGGGAGGGTGGCGACGACAAGAGGTGAACGGTGAGATGAGGCTCAAGATGGGGGGTTGAATGTCGAAGAAGGAAGAGAGGAGGGAGGGAGGGAGGATAACAAGGGAAGGAGAAAGAAAGAGGCGGGGGTGGGTGGTAGTGGTAGTGGTAGTCGTATGTGGAGGCGACAGACAGACAGACAGACGACACCACGACCGACTGACCGACCCGACGCGACCGACCGACCGACCGAACGAACGACGGCCACCGACCCGTTTCACCGCTCGCGCGTGCGCGCCAGGGCGCGGAGCCCGGTCGCTGCGGCACGTCGGGTCGCGAGGCTTTGTATTGGCCGGCGCATACCTAATACGTCGTTCATAAACAGGGCTTCAAAGATAGTTGTAGTAGACAGAGCCGATGACGCTGTGCGCCACCGCGGCCGCAAGAAGTCATGCCCGGTCACGGTCGGCAGGACTGCCTCGCCTCTCGGCTTGACAGCCTTGAACTGTCCGTGGAGATGCAGCGAGCCGACGGCCACGGTTCGTGGTGCTCTGGTCGTTGAATGAAGGCATTCCAAACGAGAATCGATTCCGAAGGGGCCTCAGATAACTCTGGTGGACGAACGACGGGGAGGCAGGCGCGCAGGGTTATGTAGGAAGGAAAGTTGGACGATGGCGGCGAGATGGGTCACCTGCCAGGCGAGATAGAAGGGCGGTCTCCGTCCGGCTCGAGGCATGGGTCTCCACAGGGGAGAGGGAGAGGATGGACGGACCGACGAAGGACAGGATTCGCCGTGCGGTAGTGGTCAAGAGGAGCACCCCGTTACCCATTACCAATTACCCATCCATCCATCGATGCTTCCTTCGACCGACAGGTCCACACCTGTGAATCCCATTCACTTCGCGCCTGCGAAAGTCACGCGACGGCTGGCCAGCGACGATACGATGCTACGCGACTGTGACTGTGAGTCTGTGTGTGTGTGACGGACGAGCGGACGCCGGTCGGGGGACGCCGTGCGGGTCGGACGGACGACAGGCGGGGTCTGGACCGTGCCGACGACAGCCACGGCCCCGGCGCGCCCCGCTCAACTCAGCGTGGGCGTACGAGAACGAGGAGGTGTCTAATAAACATGTACATGTACTTGTGTACACGTTACTTAACGCTACCCACAGGCCCGCCAAGCCCTCGGCGGAAGGGACGCAGGATCGGTTGCCGCCGGTGGAGGGAGCTGCTGGAGCTGGAGTTGCCGCCGTCGAGACGCCGCCGCCGGCGGACGGAGAGGTGAACGTGCCATCCCGGAATTGGGCCCTTGTTGATGGGTGTGGATGGGCGTAGAAGCGGCGAGGTGGGGCCAATTTGTGCATTTGTGACTAGCTAGTTAACATTCCTCGCTCTATGTTATGTGTGGCCATGGCGACGGAGTGAACGAGGAAGGCAAGAAGACAAGGAAGGAAGGGTAAATTGGAGGGGATTCGGTGCCTGAATGGGTGCAGGCCCAGCGGCTCGTCTCGTCTTGGGCGGCGGCAGGCATGCAGCGAGGGTGGAAGGAAACGTGCGAATCGGGCGAGCAGAGCGACGACACAGGCGGCCATACGCGGCCACACGCGGACGACGGAGGGAATGATGGGCCTGCTGCGGCTGGACACGCCAGACCAGGCCTGGGCCAGGACGAGACGGTCAGTGCTCTCTCTGCTCTCCGCTTCGCCCGCCGCGACGGAGCGCCTCGCAGTTCTCGTCCACCACCACCACCACCACCACCTACTCGTCCCTTCTTCTTCCACCTCCCCCTCCCCGTCACCGGCGACGGACCAGCACCCGCTTGCTTCACCTCACCCTCTTTCCTCCTCCCTCGTCCCCCCGACGCTCGCTTCACCCTCCGGCGCCCTACACCCTCCTTTGCTTCGCCCGCCTCCAGGCCCACTCTCACGTCGAGCAAGCGCCAATACCCCTCTCTCCGCCGCTTCGACAACCAGGCCCTAACCTTTTGGACTCTCCTCCACTTGCCGCCCTCACGTGTCTATCGCTGTATCTATCCGACGCCAGGACGACACGGCGTGTCGTGGACACCGACGTCGGCCCACCGGGTCCGTCTTATCCACCTTCCTTTCCACTTCTCGGCCCACCGGGTCACCCTCTTCCTTCCACCCACCTACCTCTCTTCTCCTTGATCATCCCTCCGCGCTGTCATGTCACATAAGTGGGCAGGGTACACCGATGATGTGCCGACACCGTCCCCTCGCGCCCCGCCGCTCCGTACGCCGACGACCGCCCGCTCTGGCACTCGAATCGGACGCTCCAAGACGCTCACTCGCCCCGACCGAGCCGTCAAGCAACCTCCGCTGATCAACCCCGACACCACGCTAGTCGTCGCCAACGCCGACCGCAAGCCCGCCTGGTTCTCTCCTTGGGTTCTCTTCTCTCGCCTCGTCACCTTCTGGGCCCCCAGCTTTGTCCTCTCTAGCTTCAATAGCCTCAAGGATTCCGCGAGCCAGCAGGCATGGAGGGAAAAAGTCGCTCTCTGCTTCATCGCCCTCGTCCTCGGTGCCTTTGTCGGCTTTGCCACCATGGGCCTCAACGTCGCCCTCTGTCCAGAGACGGCCACCATCTCTTCACAAGAAGTTATTACTATGGCCTCTAGTCCCGGTGAGTCCCCTTTGCGCGGGCGGAGCACCTTTGGAGGGAGAGCGTGCATTCATGCATGCTCTCCATTCTCTTTCTCCGCGCCTTCTTCTCACCCACCGCCTTCCCTCCCTCAGGCATGCTCGGCGTTCACGGTTGGTCCATGAACATCTCCGCTGCAAGGCTGCCCAATACCGGCGGCCCCGACCTTTATCAGGTTTCGAGCAATAACTCGGGCCAGGACGTCACTACCTTGTTTTCCCTCGACAGCTCGTTGTACCCCAAGTGCAGCGGCATCACCGCAGCCTACGCCACGGTCACCTCCTGCCCTGGCAGCGTCAACCCGTCCACCGGGATAAATCCGAGCTGCCCGCTGGGTCCGCTGAATGCACAGAACCTCAACAAGCTCGGAATGCAGAACAGCAGCAAGATGGTCGGGTACTCGTGGAATCAAGTCGCCACTGCGGTCAACCACCTGGTCATCGACGGCAACGTGCTCAACCTCTCGCCCTACGTGAACGCCAACCCCAGTCCCATCTCGGGTGACCTCGTCGACTCGACGATCCGCTACGTGCTCTCCACCGCCGACATCTCCGGCGGCAAGGACGCCACCCGACTCTTCTACAACCGCGCCGAGACGCAAAAGGCGGTGGCATGCTTGGAGCAACGGTACCTGGCCGGCCGGATCGATAAGACGACACCCGGTTGTGTGGTGGCTCAGATTTTCCTCTACTCCTCCCTCGTCATCATCCTCGGCATCGTCCTCGCTCGCTTCATCATGGCCATCTGGTTCAGCTGGTTCCAGGTCGCCCGCATGGCGCGAACGCCCAGGGTCGCCCTTAACGCCGTTCCTCACAACGTCATGCCCGAGGGTGCCAACGTGGAAATCAACAACATGAACGGAGCCGCGCCTTGGTCCAACAGGAAGCGTCCGCCGCAGACCAAGTTGCGCAAGGGCGGCGGCAACAGCATGCTCGACGTGCCGTCCAACAGCACGCTCTTCGCGTCCGGTAGCACCAGCTCCGGTCCAAGCGGGATGAGCGTCGAGGAGATCGGCGCTGAGCCCTTCACGATCGCCCTCGTGACGTGTTACTCGGAGGGGCAGGAAGGGATCGCCAACACGCTCGACTCGCTCGCCGGGACGACGTACTCGGATTCGCGAAAGCTGCTCTTCGTCGTCGCCGACGGCATGATCACCGGTAGCGGCGAGACGGTCAGCACGCCGGACATTTGCGTCGGCATGCTCGATGCGGATCCGAGGTTCGGCACGCCGATGCCCATGAGCTACGTCGCGGTGGCGCAGGGTAAGAAGCAGCACAACATGGCCATGGTCTACGCCGGTCACTACACGCGCGCCAAGGGCCACCGGACGCCCATGATCGTCGTCGTCAAGTGCGGCACGCCCGAGGAAGCCACCGGCGCAAAGGCCGGCAACAGGGGCAAGCGCGACTCGCAGCTCATCCTCATGCACTTCTTCTCTCGCGTCACCTACAACGACCGCATGACGCCCCTCGATTTTGACCTGTTCCGCAAGATGCACGCTCTCATGGGCGTCACGCCGGACTTTTTCGAGATTTGCCTCATGGTCGACGCCGATACCAAGGTATACCCGGATTCGATGACCGTCCTCGTCAACACCATGCTCCACGATAACCTCATCATGGGCGTTTGCGGTGAGACTCGCATCGCCAACAAGCGAGACTCGTGGGTCACCATGATTCAGGTGTACGAGTATTTCATCTCCCATCAGTGAGTGTGGTCCGTCCGCCCGCGTACATCAGCGCGACCTCGTTTGCCCAAGGCTCATATCGTCCTCATTTCCCTCGCAGCTTGGCAAAGGCTTTCGAGTCCGTCTTCGGTGGTGTCACCTGTCTTCCTGGCTGTTTCTCCATGTATCGCCTCAAAGCGCGCAAAACGGACGACGACGAATGGGTTCCGATCATCACCAAACCCGAGGTGGTGAAGGACTACTCCCAGAACACGGTCGCCACGCTCCACCAAAAGAACCTGCTTCTCCTCGGAGAGGATCGATTCTTGACGACACTCCTCTTGCGGACGTTCCCGAACCGAAAAATGCTGTTCTGTCCCAAGGCTCGGTGCAGGACGGTGGTACCGGACTCGTTCAGAGTGCTCCTTTCCCAGCGCCGCCGATGGATCAACTCGACGATCCACAACCTCATGGAGCTTGTCCTCGTGCGCGACCTGTGCGGCACGTTCTGCTTCTCGATGCAGTTTGTCGTCTTCATGGACCTCATCGGCACCACTGTCCTGCCCGTCGCCATCAGCCTCACCTACGCCCTCGCCATCAACTACGCCCTCCATCCGCCGCGCAACTTTCAGGAGGCCATCCCGCTCGTCCTCCTCTGCTCCGTCATCGGCCTTCCTGCCGTCCTCATCCTCCTCGCCACGCGCAAGGTCGTCTATGTCCTCTGGATGATCATCTATCTCATCGCTCTCCCCGTTTGGAACTTTGTCCTCCCCGTCTACGCTTTTTGGCACTTTGATGATTTCTCCTGGGGAGAGACGCGGTGAGTACTGGCATTCGATCCCTTTGAAGTTTTTTTTTCTTCTTCTTTCTTCCTTTCCCTCCCCACCACTTTTTCGGTTGGGGTCGTGGAAATATATGTCGATCTCTCGCTTTCTTTTGCTGACTCGTCCATGTCCGTCTTACGCCCGGACTTTTCGCCGTCTTGCAGCAAAGTGGAAGGCGAGCAAAAGGGGGATTCTCACGCCGGCAGCGACGGCACGTTCGTGACCAATTCGGTGCCGTTGCGCAGATGGGAGGATTGGGAGCGTTCGCGGTTGCGCAAACTCACACGCGAGGAGAAGCGACGGAGAGAGTTGGAGCGGGCGTTTGGAAGTCGCAAGTTCCACGGCGGCGGTGGCGATGGAGACGCGTCGTTCGAGGATGACAACACGCTCGCGCCGAGTCGCACGGACAGCCGGAGCGATTTCAACGACGAGGAGTCGGACTCGCTGTTCAGCGCCGACGACGACCAGTTTGGAATGCAGATCGGCGTCTACAACGAGCACGATCCCCACTCGCGACCGCCACCGCCGCAAGTGATCCGGCACTCTGTCGCGCCCGGCGCCCGGCAGGTCAACGCTGCGGAGATGATCGAGATGCTGGATCAGGGCTGGGACGATGACGACGAGGGGTCGCGGTCTACCTCCAATCAGAGCTCGCCCAACTTCCCTACCGGCTGGGGACCGAACGGACCGCCACAGAAGTACCAGCTGTCTGACGGCCCTGTCCAGCAGCCTCCCGCCGTTCACCACGGCGGCTACGCTCCGCTGCAACGATCGTCGAGCCAATCGAGTCCCAGGGGCAGCGGTTCGCCGGCGCAGGCGCCGCGAGGGCAAACGTCTGCGATAGAGTCTGGTTCGGGGACCGGGAGCGGGCACGCAAGGAAGCGGAGCGGAGGATACGGGTATGTGACGCAAGGGACGACGGGGAGGAGCTTGACGTCGGGCAGCCAATCGGCGCTCATGGAAGGCGAGGATGCCGACTACGGCCCGCTCGGACCGCTGACGCCCGAGTTTAACGTTTCCCAAGGCCACCTCGGTCCTTCGCGGAGACATTAATGTTCCCTTTGCCCCTCGTCTCTCGCCGGCATTTTCCGTCTTGGCGCTCGCTCTTTCTCTCTTGTGCTTCCGTCCCTCTGTGTTCACGTACCATTGCCGGTATCCTCGTTTTAGCTCGCATGCCTCAACCATGGACACGTCGCATCAACCTACATACAGTACACTTTGCTCTACTCCATCCATCCCTTTCCCTTCCTTCGGGTCCACGTCCACCACGTCCCCTAGTGTCCCTACCTTCTTTTCAACTCTCACTTTCCTTTCCTCCGTCCTTCGTTCGTTCGCTTTCAGGTATTCCATCTGCCAGTCCAAATGTTGATATTTTTTGGAGGGCCCAACTTATACTACCCGCAACGGTCGATTCGACTCCTTCCTCGTATCGTACGTATCGTGTCTGATCGTGTCTGATCGTCGGAACAGCAAAAAGCAAGGAAATGCAAACAGTGCAAACCCCCCGTCGCCTCCCCCTCCCCCCCGTTACCCGTGCTCCTGGCCGGGTCATGGTCATCGAAAAAACCATTTCGACGCTAAGAAACGCTCGTATCCTTCACAGCGGCACCATGTCGTTATTGTTATCGTTATTGTTATTATTATTATTATTATTACGCAATAGAGCTGGTCGCCCTTATTCTTTTCCTCTTCCTCTTCCTCTTCCTCTTCTTCTTTTTTTTTTTGACACCTGACCCTCTCTGAAGGCCTCAACCTCCAAGCGTCTTCTTCCACTTTTTTTTTCGTCTTTTCCACAGCAGCCCCCCACCTTCCCTGCCCCCGACCTGAGACAAGAGTCCCGGCCTACCATTGGGCCGACTCTAAAAACTTCCTCCACTCCTCCGTAGGCATCTTGTAGCTCTCCCCCTTCGCCTCGGACGGATATTCTCTCGACACGACGGTCCGAGCGTACTCCCTCACCGCGTGCTTGCTCATCTCTCCCACCGAGGCGAACCGCCGGACAAACTTGGGCGCAAAAGGGTGTGGCGGGGGGAGAAGATCGGCGGACGGAGACGGGCTTGGTGCGTGGGAAGAGGAGGTGGACGACGTGGAAGGGCCGTCCCAAAGAACCGATTCAGGGCTGGTGAGCGCGCCGAGCATGTCTTGGAGAACGAGGATCTGGCCGTCCGTCGCGCTGCCGGCGCCGATGCCGATCGTCGGTACTCTGCACCGCGCGGTGATCCACTCTGCGAGCTTGGAAGGCACGCACTCGAGCACGATGGCAAAGGCGCCCGCACGCTCCAGCTCTTTCGCCTGATGTGCGATATCCAGCGCAGACGCGGCGTCGCGGCCTTGAACGCGGAAGCCAGAGGTGGACGCCGCGCGCTGGGGTTGAAGGCCAACATGCGCCATGACGGGGATGCCGAACTGGGTGAGGCGACGGATGAGGGGGACAACTTCATCGCCACCTTCGACCTTGATCGCCTCCACGCCCGTCTCTCGCACGATCTCAACAGCCGCCTGGCAACCGCTCTCCACGGAGGAGACGAAAGTGCCGAAAGGGAGGTCTGCGACGACGAAAGGAGTCGGCGAAGGGAGTAAAGTGGACGAGAGCCCGCGGACGGCCGCTCGGGCATGATGGATAAGTGCGGGAAGGGTGAGCGAGGTGGTCGAGGAGAAACCAAGCGCCACGTTGGCGAGCGAGTCGCCAACCAGGCACAGGTCGACCGGCGCCGAGCGCACGGCCAGCGCCGAGGGGTAGTCGTAAGCGGTCAGACAGACACTGTCCGTAGTTAAATGCGGAGAAGGAGAAAATACGAGGTATTAGGCCGCATAAACAAAAGACACGAAGGAAGACGGATAACGACGGGCGGAGGCAACCCACATCGGCGTGCTCTCCTGCTTCAACTTTTGCAGGTGCATGATCGTCCTCTTCACTGGCGGCCGCTTTTGGGGGCGCGAAGGAACCTCCCTGGGTCCGTTTTGATGAGAAAAGAGACGGATTTCGTTCGCCCTCGACTCGGATGAACCTCCGGGAGAGCAGATATTAATCGGCGATGCGGACTCGAGAATGTGGTGATCTCCCTCTCCCTGGGCTTCGGTGTGCTCCATCTCTGCCATCTCCTTTCTCAAATCTTCCTCTGTAGCATCGATGCTGTCTCGCTGCCCAGGTGGCCAAACACTCATATGTCTCTTGGTTGCAGGAGCACGTCGAGGCACTTTGCAGCCGGGGACAACAGAGACGAGGCCATAGCTGGGAAGACGACCGGAGCGGAAGTATCTGCGGAAGGTGAGCCGAGAAGTAGAAGGCGTGCGGGGTAGAGGGAAGGAGAAGAGAGAGGGCGCAAAGGGGGCACCGGAGAGGAAACGGCGGAGTGCGGCGGGTGCAGAGGGCACGGAAGAGGCGGACATGGTGGGTGGTGGACGTCGATGAGAAGTCGCCCGTGGTTCCTGGCGATGACATGACTGCGGCGTTATCTCTCTTCTCACGTGTCGCGGAAGAAGCGGAAGATTGGCACTCGTGCGACCTTCGCACAACATTGCCATACTAATCGCCCCCTTTCCTCCTCCGCACCTGCCCTAGGCTATCTCGCCCTTTCCCCTCTCTCATTCCCCCTTCTGCACCAACCCCCGTCCGCCTCCCCACCATCCTTTCCGCTCAATCCCCACACACGTCTCTCGAAATGAACCCTCCCAACTCGACCGGCGTCCAAGCCAAGCCCGCGGCGGACCACTGCCTCTCGTCCAAGGTCGTCTTGCCCGCCAACGCCCACTGTCTCCCTCAGACGCACCAGCTCGATGCGCTGCTCACCATCATCCGAGATGTTAATACCAGCAGGTCGGACTTCATTTTCTATAGCGACCGGATCATTAGGTTACTCGTGGAAGAAGGTGAGCGGGCAGGACTCTGTCCTCTGCAGTGTCGTGTTTGACTCTTGTGTCAGTCGCCTTATCGGAGACGAAGAGAAAACGAGACGCATTCAGTGGTTCTGGACACCAGGAAGACGTTACTCCCTGTCTTTGGCTTTGAGGAGACCTTTTGCTACCTCGCATCGAGCCGTCCTTCGGAAGGCTTCCCCACGATACTTGGCGGGACACCACCGCATTCACGAAGGGCATCCTAAATGATGAATGGCTGACTTGTCCTTCTCTCTTGTCAAATTAATCCCGTCTTGTCGTCCTTTCCACGTAATCGGGTGAACAGGCCTAAACCATCTGCCAGTCATCCCACGAACAGTAGACACGCCCACAGGCCATAAGTACGACGGCGTCGGCTTCCAGGGAAAGATCTGCGGCGTCTCCGTCCTCCGCGCAGGAGAGGCTATGGAGCAAGGCCTGAGAGAGTGCTGCAGGAGCGTCAGGATTGGAAAGATCCTCATTCAGAGGGTGAGTCCGTCGCTGCTGAGAGGCTGTTTCCCCAACATGATAGACTAGGTGGGCGTGGGGTTCTGCCCTGCGCGACAAGGAGACGTCGCTGTCCGCACGTGGTCTAGCCGAGCTCATCCCCCGTAAACGCGAGGGCACGTGGACTAGCACATGAGGACTTACCATCGCCCCATTTTGCGTTGCACCTTTCTCCTCTTCGCTTCTCCCTTTCTGTTCGCTCGCGCTCGATCCACGTCCATGTACGTCAGGACGAAGAGACGGCGCAGGCCAAGCTCTTCTACGCTAAGCTCCCAGAAGATGTCGCGGACAGATGGGTTCTCCTCCTTGACCCCATGCTCGGTGAGTGACTTTGCTCTTTTCAGTCGATCCAGCGAAGGAGTGAGAGGTGCTCGCATTGGTGCTCTGGGCAGTCCATGTTCACCATCTACCTCCGCTTCTTTACTCCTTCTCGCACACAGCGACTGGCGGCTCAGCGATGCGTGCCATCGACGTCCTCCTCTCTCATGGCGTTCCGCAAAACAGGATCCTGTTCCTGAACCTTGTCGCCGCCCCCGAGGGCATCGCCAACGTGTGCGGGAAGTATCCCGAGGTGAGGGTCATCAGCGCTTGGGTGGACGAGAGCTTGAATGAGAAGAAGTGAGTGCCCATCGTATTTTAGTGGTCTTTGTGTCTTCGGGTCTTGCCGAGGAAGGAGACCATGGCATTCTCCGTGATATTGCTGATTAATGCCGATGCTGTTGATCATTTCCCCCTCTCCTTCCCTTCTGTTCATTTGCGTCCAGCTACATTATTCCCGGCTTGGTGAGCCCCGTCGTCCTCGGTGCAGGAGTCGCCGTCCTAACCCTGAACGACCGACCTGACCAGATGTTCTCGTTTGCCGAGCGCACTTCCTCCTGCAGGGCGATTTCGGGGACCGGTACTTCTCCCATTGAGAGATCGGAGGTGTCTTGTTCCCATCTCTCTTTTCTCGTCAGTCTCCTTCATTCGGTCATGCTTGGCGGATCACCCCCGCGTTCTACGAAACCCACGTTTTCTCGGAAACCAAATCTCGCCTATCTATCAATCTATATATCTATCTGTCCATCTTTCTCGTGCTCTCGTTCAGTATCCTCTTCGGCCTGATGTCCGGTATATCTATTGGCATCGTCGGTGAGGGACCTGTTCCCCTTCAAACGACGGACGGCATTCGGTCCACTCGCGTCGGTCGCATCCAGTGTCTTCGCAGCCCGTTCGTTCCATCATTGTCATTTATTTCCCGTGTCCGCGGTGAAGGCTCGTCCCATCAAAGAATACCATGCGTGCAATCCGATGCGGAGAACAGGGCGCACGCAGCTGTAGGTGGGCACGACGCAGGGGCCGTTCGGCCGCCGCGCTTTCATTAGCCTCTCGAGGGCTGACTTTCTCCGCCGCCGGTACATTATAATTGTCTACATGGGATGGGGCAAGGCATCGCACTTCGGCGATCGTGCCGCGCCGCACAGGATGTGACGGCACATTAAAGCACCCCAGTCGGACTAGTCCGGACCGGGAAAGTGGCATAGAATAGGCTAGCGTAAGTAAAAAAAAAATAACCGTAGGAAGAACTATGAGTGTACGTTACGGCAGCGGACGGCAATTTTAGCGAGACAGGCAGGAAGGGAAGAAAACGTCGCCGCTTGGCGAACGGGTAAAACGACCACATTCGACGGGGTAATCCAAAAAAAGTAGAAGAAGATAAAATAGCACCGACATCCGGTCTCCGCGGTCAACGCAGGCTCATCGCTGCTCTTCCAAGGCGTCCACAAACCCGTCGTTCCGGCCATGCGACTCGACCGTCTCAGCTTCTGTGTCCGTCTCCGGCGCCACGTCCGCCTCCTCCGTCGCTGGCGCCGTCTCGGCTTCCAAGCCTTCTTCGATGGTAGCCTCGGTAATGACGGGTCCGACGGGATCCTCGCTCAGAGCACTCCACCGCTGGTGACTCTGTAGCGGACTACGAGTCCCGCCGCCAGCGGAGGCGGGCGAGGGCGAGGGCAGTTCGGATTGGCAGTCTGTGGAAGGACGCGCGGAGAGGGAGAGAATGGGGCGGGTAGAAAGAGTGGACCCTCGATTCCCGCGGTTGGTCTCAACGGCATGGTCTTTCCGCCGAACTGTGCTCATATCGGCAGCACTGGCCTCCGCGGACGGCGTAGCGCGCGAAGAGGTGGGCGCGCCGGCGGCTGTCGACATGTCTGGTGAAACGTCCGGGTCATGTTGAGGCGTGTCGTCCGCGTGTCCTGCGTCCTCCGCCTCCTCTCCAAGATGCCGGTCTTCGTCCGTCTCGCCACGCCACCATGGTAGTTGCTCCCGTGTGCGAGCGACGGCGTAAGGCGAGCCCATGGCCAACAGAGTGACGAAGGGGTTGATGATCACACCGTAAACGGCTCCATAGATGAGCTTGATGATCTACTCGAGTTCGAGCCGACCCGATACGAGCAGGCAGAGTATCGTCAGCGACGTGCTGAGAATAGGTTAGAAGATGGGGGCGAAGGCGCTCCTTGTCGCTCACCATAGGAACCCAAGTGCCAGCAAGATTATGGTTGCGATAGATCGGGGCTACGATGGCGATGCCGATGGGCCTAAGCGCAGAAGGAGGGGGGGTGAACTGTCAGCGTCGAAAGAGCACGCACGCAAAAGATCCAAGATGGCCATCGCCGGCGCTTAGCACTCACCAAATGAGGAAAAAGAAGAGGCAAGAGATCCCCAAGCCCTGCAAAGCGCTCCAAGTTAGCCTTCTCGCCCGCACCTTGAATCCCAACCCGCTGTCGAACAAGTCGTTCTCCTCGCTACCCATCAACCATTTCCGAGCCGCCCATCTGCAGAGATGGCTCGCCTGGCGAGCCCACCTTTGCAATCTCCCGCCGCCCACCCTCTTCCTTCGATCTGTGCCCTTTTCCCCGCCTTTCTCCTCGTCCCCCTGGCCCAACATGTCTGCTTCTTCGTCGGCGTCCAAAAAAGGCTTGGAAGGAAGGTGTTGCAACGGAGGCCAGACGTGAGTGAGGGAGGGAATGGGTGGGTGCGCATCGTGTCCGGGTTTGTGCATGCCCGAGTTGTGGCGAAGGTCATGGTGGACGAGGGATGAGACTATTAGGAAGGTTGCTACACCCTGGATTATCACAGTGACGCTGCCAGGACGGGCGGATAGGCCAAGGAGAGGAAAGGGGTTCTGATGAGCTTCTCGCGGGGGGGGGGGGGCCTTTGATGCATCGCGCCCAGCCAATACGGGACTTACCCCATGTCACCCGCCACGGTCTGGTCGGGGAAAGGCCAGAGCTTGACGACGTTGCGCTGACGGTAGAGTGCAACGGCGACACCGCTGTCTAGGAGCAGACGCGATTCGGCACACCAAAAGATGTGGTCAGTCCACCGTCCCGAACCATCTGTTCGTGGTACGCCAACGACCGCCGCCCGCGATCCTCGCTGAGCGCGGGTCTCCCACACACAAAGTCAACAAACAACAGCCCAAGTCGACGAACCAACGCACAAATTCGCAGCACCGTCCAGCAACATGGGTGCAAAAGTCTGCATGACTAGCAGATAGATCATCTGCCTCGTGCAAAACGGACCGGGCCACCATTCGCTCCTTGTCCAACTGCTGCTCCCCTTCCGACTTGCATTCGTCGTCTTTGTCATCGTCGCTTGCAGAGCTGCTTCGACGGGAGCCTGTGGCGGTGCCTGCGCGATGGCTTCGCTCCCTTTCTCCGTCCGAGCCGGTAAAGTGGAAGGCCCCTCTGCCAGTGCTCGCTGCTCGCCACCGTCCTCTGCAGACACGTCGCCGTCCTTGTTCCCATCGTCCGTGCTGCCGTTCTGGGCGCCACCGCGTCGGAAGACGGACGATCGTCGTTCTGGCACAACGACGGCTGCCGGCGGATGTACCGGTGCCGGTGTCGGTGTCGGTGTCGGCGTCGGCGTCGGCGTCGTGGAAGAGCTGGAGGGGGAAGACGATGTCATGGCGACCAAAGGCCGCGAGAGCGTGCTCCGCGAAGAGGAGGGAGGTAGGGTGCGTCTAGGCGAAGAGGGGGCGAGTGGCGAACAGAGAAGAGGACAAACAGCAAACAGAAAAGAAAGCAAGCAAAAGCGAGAGGGATCTAGTAGGCGGTCTAGGGATCTAGGAAGAGCAACGTCGAGGTGGATGAAAGAGAGGAGGAGATGGATGCAGGATGCCGGGTCGTGCAAGGAAAGGAAATTTTCTAATCCTCGGCAGCATGCATGTCTTGCGCGCCTTGGCCGAGCGGATGAGAGAGATCGCTCGACGGACGAGGCCGGAACGTTGACCACCGTCGATCTAGGCCACGGCGGCACAAGTCTGTCTCACCGGGCGAGCCTCTGTGTGAGGGTAAGAGCGAAGGTACGAGCAAGGAAGGACGAACATGGGAGAGGGACGATGCTCGATCGAGTACGGCCGACGGATCATCATCAACATCATCATCATCGCATCTCGTTCTCTCGACGGGCGCGCCGTCTCCGGGCTCCGCATGACGGTGTCCGTTACCGCTATCCGCTGCGCCCAGGCACCTTCCTCACCCTGTCCGTCGGCCAGCCAGCATGGCGACGACGAGCAGGTCGAGCTGGACGAACGGATCCTGGACAGAAGGAAAACAATCGTCGGGCCGCCGGGATCGTCCGGCGGCGTGAGTAGCGACGCGTCCGCATCGGCATTGGCTCCATTTTGAAGCCGAGCCGGATCCTTCCATGCGGACTTAACGGTCTCCTCGAACCAGCAAGCCATCCAGAATCACAGATCCCGCCCTCCTTTGCACAGCGGTGGGTGTGCTCTGCGCCGTCGTGTTTGGGGCAACGAAGCGACGTTGCATGTCGGCCTTGCTAGGAAACGTCATCCAGTGCTCGCTCCGAGTAGTCTACAAAGAGTCCGGGTATTAATCCCTCTGCGAACAATATGTGCATGGCAACATCTAGCCGGCGAGGGGAGAGAAAGAGAGAGAGAGAGAGAGAGAGAGAGAGAGAGAGAGAGAGAGAGAGTACAAACGGCGGCCCTGCCGCTCGAAATGACAATGGAAAAAAAAATAAAAAATAACAGTCTCTCCTGACGAAACGGCTGGTCCACACACATCGCACCGTTCCCCACCTCCGCCCATTGGTCAAGCTCTCCTCTTCGCCGCAGGTTTGCTCTTCGCGAAGCTATAGAGCTCGTCCAGTTCGTCATCGTCCAATCCGTCGCTGGGACGCTTGCGAGTCGAGCTGGCGGACCGGCCACCGGCGACGCCATTCCCGCCGACTCTTCTGGTCTTCGTCGACGAAGCTGACTTCTGGCCTGCGGCGATGGAGAACGGTGTTATTTCGCTAAGGGGATCGTTTTTCGTGGCCTTGCTGGTCGTCGAAGCCGTGGTGCGAGCAGCCCTTCCCGTCCACGACGCGGCCGCCGTGCTCTTCTTCTTCGACGGCGCGTAATCGTCCGCGCTCTCCTCCTCCATGTTTACGTTCGCATCCTCCTCCTCGCTATCGCTATTCACCGCCCTCTTCTTTTTGGCCACCTTGGGCCCCGCCTTGGCCGTCTTCTTGACCGGCGCGTAGTCGTCCGCGCTGTCATCGTCTATGCTGATGTGAATATCCTCCTCCTCCTCGCCATCGCTGTCCAGCGCCTTCTTCTTCTTCTTGACCACCTTGGTCGCCGCCTTGACAGGCTCCGTCTTGACAAGCTCCGTTTTGACAGTCTTCAAGGGCTCTTTGCTCGTCGCGGAAGACTTGCGTAGTGGGCTCGTGCGAGTTTTCCCTGCTGGCGCAGCGGCAGCAGTGGCTGCCTTGCCTTTCTTCTTGACGGGAGCATAGTCGTCTTCGCTGTCGTCGTTCATGCTAACGTCCGACTCCTCTTCGCCGTCGCTGTGAAGTATCTTCTTCTTGATCACCCTGCGCGCTGCTGCACCACCCTTCTTTCCCTTCGCCGCAGCTGTCTTTGCCGCCTTCCTCGACTTGACGTCGTCTAGGGCGTCCATCTCGTCTTGTTTCAAGACGTTCTGGACGAAGACACAATCGATCGCGTTCACAAGACGACGAGGTGAAAATGTTCCTCCCGTTAGTACCGCACTGGGTTGGAATGAAGGTTCTCGATGCTCACCTCCCACTCCTCGAGGAAGCTGTCCATGTCGGCATTCCAAAGATCGACCGCCGACTTTCCAAGCAGGATGTTGAGCTCCTCCTCCTTGAGGTCGCGCTCCTTCAGAAGCTTTTCCACCTTCTCCTTCGTCAAGCTCCAGATAGCCATGCCCAGGAGGTAGTCAAAGTCCGTGTCGGATTCTGATAGCTCTTCGCCCTCATCCCCACCGCCGTCGACCCCATCCACATCTCCCGCCACCTTGGCCTTGATTTGCTTGGGGAACGGGCGGAACTTGAGCTCGCGGAGCTCCTCCACAATGTCCGCGCGCTTCCGGTTCGACACCGACAGCTTCTTGGTGACGATCATCTGGACGAAGCGTGCTTGGTTCGACAGCTTCTCCCACGCATCAGTGAGCTCCTTGACCGTGTATTCCTGTATTCCATCCGTGAAGAGCCGTCAGCGCTTCGTCCACGGTTACGCACGTTTCGCGTTCGTGCGAGACTTACTTTGCGCTTCTGATAGAACTGCAGCCGGAGCGGATAAAAGTCTTCCAAAATCTCTTCTGGTGCCGTAAACTTCTTGATCTTGCCCTGGTGATCGAAACAGACCATGTTGCCGGTGGAGATCTGAGACGCCAACTTGAAGAAAACTTCCAGGCCCTTGGCTCGCGCTTCGTCGGCGCCCTTTGGCGTCAAGGTGACCGTCAAGTGCACCGTCGTGTGGGTAGAGTTGTCTTTCCAGTCCTACGTTATCCGACATAGAAGCAACAGGGAACGAGTCAGCATTTAGGTCGTCTTCTAGCGATCGTCCTGCTGAAAAGCTGGCGGTGGGCGCACCTTTATCGTCGGCGGAACCTTCTCTGTGCCCTGAACACGCTCCTCGAGCATGTCCTTGTACGGCTGCGTCCATGTCCTGATTGGCAACTCGGTAATCTCGACAGTCACATCGTCCAGCCATCGGGCGATGCCGGTGACCTTATACCTGTCCGACGAGACCTTCTCAATCGTGCCCGAGAAGCCGCGGTACCAAGGGTTCATGGGCACATACTCCTGCCCTTGCATTCGACGACGAATGTTGTCCACAATGTCGCGCGGGTTGTAGTTCGGCACTGAGGAACTCCAGCCCGTGCCGATGCCTTCGCTACCGTTCACAAGGACCATGGGGAGAATGGGCATATACCTGTTGATCCCCAAGTGGAGCGTGCATCCGTCAGCACACCTCTTCCGTGAACGCAATCGCCGCGCTGGCTTGTTGACTCTTACCATTCTGGCTCAATGCTTTGGCCGTCGTCGTTCAGATAGTTGAGGAGATTGTCATCCGCAGGGTTGAAGATGGTGCGGGTGATACTAGGCAAGCTGGTGAAGATGTAACGAGCCGAAGCCGCGTCTTTGCCTCCCTAGAGTAGGCAGACACATTCGTGCGGCCAAGACAGTCAGTGGCTGAATGCGTTAGACATCCGCCGCAGGCACTGGCCACCACCCGCTCACCTGAGCCCTGGTGCCGAACTGACCATTCGGGGAAAGCACGTTGATGTTGTTGTTCCCGACAAAGTTTTGAGCCAAACCGACGATAGTCATCGTCAAGCTCTGCTCGCCGTGATGGTAGGCAGAGTGCTCTGACACGTAACCAGCCAGTTGAGCGACCTGACGAGTCGGTATCGAGTCAGTCACTTAACCCGCCAGCATATCAAAAGCTCCCACAATGGAGCGACTAACGTACCTTAATCTCGCCTCTCAACTTGCGCTTAAAGCATCCGAAAAGGACTTTCCGCTGACCAGGCTTGAAGCCGTCGACGGAGGATGGGATGGACCGGACGTTATCAGCCATCGAGAAGAGAATGAGCTCCCTATTGATGAAGTCTGAATGCGAGATCTCGGACACGTTGTGATCAATGTAGGTGCCAGGCTGCAAGAAGAGGACCAGATGGAAATCATACAAGTGAGTGCGTTGCGCGCTCGAGCCACTCAATGAGGCATGATACTCACTTTGAACTGTCTGAGCCACTCCTTACGATCGTCGGCCTTCTTCTTGTTGAAAGCCATATCGATCAGCTCGCGATCGCCAGGCTGCGTAGCCGCAAACGGCAGCCTGTGCTTGGCCATGTCACTAAAGTACTTCTTGGCGTCTGCAGCGCCGCTCGTGCCGAGTCCCTGCGCAAAGTAAACGACCGAGCATCGGCACCAGTTAGCCCTCAGCTACTACCAGAAAAAATTGGATGATCAGAGTCGAAAAGAGCCCACTTTGTAGTACTTGTGCGTCCAACCCTTTCCGTCATTGTTTTCCTCCTTCCACTGTTCATACTCGGGGATCGTGAAAAAGGAAATCTCCTTCTTGCCCTTCCACACTTTGACAATCGGCGTAACGAATTCTACCAGGAAGCCCGGTATCTTGAGCAAGGAAGGGTAGAAGTGGTCGAGGAAGTTGATGAGAAGACCTTTGATGTGCGAACCGTCATGATCCTGGATTGCCGTGGCGACGACGAGAAGCTGTATTAGCTTTCCGTGACAGTTAAATGATCTTTCACACCTACTCACCTGGTCCGTCATGATCATCAGACTTCCGTATCGGAGGCCATCCGTCGAGGTATATTGCTTCTGGTGCTGCAAGCCCAAGATCGTCTTGATGTGCTGTATCTCCAGGTTCTTCATGATCGAGTCGTGGCTCGCTTCGCGCACGTTCAGTAGCTTTCCACGCAGAGCGAAGACGCCAAAGTTGTCACGCCCGACGACCGTGAGACCAGAGACAGCCAAGGCCTTGGCCGAGTCTCCTTCGGTGAGAATGAGCGTGCAATTCTTTCCGGTGCGGCCGCCAGCATTGTTCGCGTCGTCGAGCTTGGAAATGCCGGTAATTCTGAGAAATGACCGACACGGGAGGAAAGTCAATTCTCAATCCCGTTCCCAAGCTCATCTCATCTTCCAGAAACCGTTACGCACCGGGTCCGCGAGGCCTTTCCATCCGTCTTCTTGAGCTCCTGGTCCTGTTTGAACCTTGCGAAGGCGAGGATGTTGTCCATGACACCGGAGTTGACGACTAGAAACGCGAGGATAACGGAAAACGGCATGGTCAATGCTCCTTTCCTCCCTCGTGCTACCCACCCTCGACGACAGCTCACCCTTCTTCATGAAACCGTCAGTGATGTTGCACTTGCTTCCAAACGCGCTTTGCTTGAGCGTGAGCGTTTCCTTCGTCTGTGAGTCGAAGGCGGGGTTCTCGATGAGGGCGTTGACGAAGACCCAGAGATGGTTCTTGATCTGATGCGGCTTGACCGGTGCGGCCTTGTTCTTCTTCTTGAGCGCCTCGATGAGCTTGCTCGTGATCTGGTCGACGACGTGATGGACGTGCGTGCCACCCTTGATAGTGGCGATGCCGTTGACAAACGAGACCTGCTGTGGCGTGCCGTCAGAGACCGCAAAGGCGATCTCCCAGCGGTCGTTGACCGTCTCGTAGATGATGTTCTGCTTCGGTACCGCGGCCGCGCCGAGGTCCTCCTCGTTCTCTTCCTTCTTGACGCCGCCGAGCTGATTAACCGCATTGACGTACATCTCGACGTACTGCTTGAAGTTGCGGATCTTGAGACGCTCGCCGTTGAGGAAGACCTTGCAGTTCTTCACGGTACCCGCCATGTCATACACACGCTTCATGAGCAGCGCCTCTGTGTCGTCGTCTATGCTCGTCATGCCGAATCTCTGGAAGTCGGGCTTGAAGGTCACGTGGGTGTACTCTTCCTTCTTGGAGTTCTTCAGTAGTTTTGGTGATCCCTTCTTGCTCATGTTCTCAGTAAACGTCTGACGGTATTTCTGCTCCCTGTCGGCCGTCTCGACGGTGAACTCGGTCGAGTAGATGTTCGCAAGCTTGGCACCGTATCCATTTCGACCTCCGGTGACCTTCTTCTCGTCGTCGTCATAGTTGGATGAAGTGAGAAGGTGACCAAAAATGAGCTCGGGGATGTAGATGCCTTCCTTCTCATGCTTCTCGATGGGAATTCCCTTTCCGTTGTTCCAGACGGATATGCTGCCTTCCTCTCGGTTGATAGTGACCTTCAAAGCGTCCATGGTCGAGTCGCGGATCTGCAGGCGTCAAAACTATCCGAGATCAGAGGGTTGCTCCAACAAGGCAGGAATTCCTCTTCCGACTCACCTTGTTGTCAGCTGCGTTAACCAGAATCTCGTCCACGATCTTGTACAATCCGGGAACAAAAGTGATTTTCCTAAGAAAGGCAGAGTAGGGGTTAGAGATGCCGGTAAAGAGCGGACGGTAAACGGTCGGCCGTGCCTCTCCTCACGCACGCACTAGTGGGAATCCAAAGACTCACTTGTACACCATCTGACTTGACGGCTTGTCATACACCCACATGTCCCGAGTGTCCGCCTCGACGCTGCCAATGTACGTGTCAGGTCGCTTGAGGACGTGCTCTAGTTGAGTGAGCTGTGCAAGCGGTGCGGAAAGAGAAATACCGCGCCAGACAATCAGCCATTGCTCCATTCACTTACCCCGAAGCGGTCGGTCTTCGCCGTCCAAAGGAGCACTCACCTTCTGATAAGTCTCCGTCGCGGTTTTCGCGGACGCCCGCTTCTGTGTCGCCGCGCTCCCATCTTCCATCATCGTGGGCGGTGGTCCGTGTCAGTGGCGAAGCTGGACTCGTCTCGTCTCTCCTTCTGCTTTGAAAAGTATGTATCCGGTCTTGTCCTTGCGTGTGCGGCCCCTGCGCCGTTGGTAGTTTGTCGGCGGTCGTCTATGGAGTGCAGAAACCGAGTTCCAAGAAACTAAACTTGACCACGCGGCTGTTGTCGCGTTCGTCACGTGCACACCACACAGCAGACCGAAAATTGGCCTCGGGTGCCGGCGGTTCCCTGGCGACGACACCTTGGTCGCTGTCCCACGGCTCACATCCGACTAGGGCGACCTTCTCATGCTCCGCCCAAGATTCCTCATTGTGGGGAAAATACAGGTACAGGGTATTGGAGCTCAAAAATCTGACCAGGAGAAGAAGCTCGCATCGAGGGGAGGCGGGGGGCGGGGCGTAGGAGCATCACCGAAGAAAAAAGGGTGTACGCTTAGAAGATCGGAGTTCCGGCCCTAGACGCCGCGGCGGTGAGGAAGGAGGCGTAGCTCCAGCTGAAAATGTAGTAAGAAGGGAAGAAAAAGGTTGGACGTGAGTGGCACTGCCCCTTCCGCGGAACAAAGCCAGCCCTTGCCCAGCAGGGCGCGGGTATTGAAGAGCACCACCGATCATCGACCACTCACGTAAGCTCCCTCGCTCCTTGGCTGAACCCCGTATCGCGGTTGAACTCCTCATTCAAGCTACCATTAACCCAGCTGTGGGTCTCGACGATGCTCATGAAGCCGTCAGCCATGGTCTTCATGCCGCTGGTGAGAGTGTTGTACTCGGACGAGGAGGAGGAGTACGTGCCGACGGAGACCCCGCTGTCGAACTGGGCGAAGAAGGGCTGCGAAATGCTTGTGACGCTTAGGGAGCCAACGCTCGCGAAGCTGTGGAGGGCGGAGTAGAGGACTTCGGCCGCCGCCACGGTGGTGAGGAACCACGGGTTCTGAGAGCGGGACAGGGGTGGATCATTCGTGAAGAAGTAAGAATGCGAGCGTGAGTAGGCGACATTCTTTCTTGACTATCAATGGATGATGAGAGTCCTCCACTCACCCCCTGACTCGTTCCATCGCCGTTATAGACATCCTCCGGGTAACGGCCCACAGCGACAGCAGCTGTGCTCCCAGCACCATTGTTCAGGCTGTAAAGACCGCGGAACGAGTCGACGTACGCCTTGTGCGTGGCCAAAATCTTGTCGCTTCCCGGCTGGAAAGTGGTGGCGTCCGTGCCTGCCTGGCCCGAGGTCTGATTGTAAGTGTGGATGGAAGCGAGCAGAACGGCGGCGTCGAGGCCTTTGCGCCCCGTGTTGTCGTTCATGTACGCATGCACAAAGTTGTCGCTGGGGTTCCAGAAGGACTGCATCGCAGACGTGATGGCGTTCGCTTGTTGGACGTAGTACGCCCCCGCACCGGGGTCGTTCATGTCGTAGGCAAGAGTGGCGCCTTCGACCAGTGCGCGTCGCTGGACGGCCATGGTGTAGAAGTGGTTGGCATTGACCTCCTCCTGTAATAAAAGGATGATTCTTCAGTGAAGCGACCAGGAGTGCATGGCAGGCCGAAGCTCGTCTTCGCTTTTACCCACCCAAAGGTCGAAGCATGTGTTCTGCCAGTTGTGAGCAACGTATTCCACTGACCGCCATATTGTGCGACAAGGGTCCAATTGGCCATGAGGTCAGGGCCACTACGCTCTCGTCTGCCAGAGCTCTTCAAACCTAACTTACGGTCGGGTTTGATTCCAGTGCTGTTGTTGTTAGGGGCATACAGATTCGAAGTGACGTACGGATCCGAGAGTCCTCGAGCGCGAGCATAGTTGCTGACAAGGTGAGAGGAAAAGAGTGGAAAGGTTGGATGTGAGCGACACTGCTCCGTCTGCTGCACTCTCGGAACATGGCCTGATCATCCAGCGCTCACATCAGGCCGGAAGCGCGAAGACCAGGGCCGTCCTATTGGTCATGCAAAGACAGTCAAGGTAGTCAGCAACATACAGGGAGCCTGAATTGGTAGCCTTGGGTGTTTCACGCGTCCAAGGCAACTTACGTTTTGAGGCCGACCCCATGGCTAATTAGGCGATGCACGCAGAAGGAAGATAAAGAACCTGAGCCTGAAGATGAGCTGTTTATATCTCTCAAGGAAGACGTACCCCGGTGAAGAGACTGCCGTCCACGTTGAACTTTGGCTCTCCATCGCTCCCTGAATCCGAAGAAAATGAAGCTCTTGTCTCAGTTTCCCCATGCCTTTTCTCCTTGCAGTGGAGCGTCGTCCCTAGAGACCGCTCACCGCCGTTGTTCTGCTGAAGAGTCTTGGAGAGGGAGACGTAGTTCTCAATAAGACCGTTGACAGAGGTGTCTCCCTGGAGGTACTTTTCGATGATGACCTTCATCGACAGTGCTCCGTCGCGGACCCAGATGTAGAAGTAGTCCGGGCCAGCAGTGGAAGGGGAGGCGATGACAGCACTGAACACAACGTCGACAAGACGGTGCAATGGAACGCTTTAGTCCATGCCAAGCAAAGAAACGCATTGCTGGCAGACGTCGTGGCTTGCTCACCCTGTTGCGACGTTGGGCACCTGAGTCGGCCTGTTCCCATTGGCCCCGCCGATGTTGCTGAGAATACTGTCATAAGCGTACCCATTCTCGGTGGAGATCCATGTATTCAAGTCGGGGCGAGTCTGGCGCGAGAGGAACCCGGAGTACGCCGGCTGCGCCTCAGGCAGGACGAGGGCCTGCCCGAGAGGGAAGAGAGCGAAAAGGGAGAGGAACGCGGCCTTGAGCTGAACCATCGTGCTCAGGAGAGGAAAGTGAGCAGCGCGCGGCGGAGAGAGGAGACGGGGGAAGAAGCAAGGGAGGGAGGGGGGAGGGGGGGAGACAAAACCGTACGGGGCAGCGGGACGGCTTGACGTAGGCGTCGTCGTGCTTTTAACAACGTCAAGACAGGTAGGCGGCGGTCAGGCGATCATATTCCATTGCCAGAGGGGCAGATAGATACAGTTAGCCTGAACCGGGACGGACGCCGGAAGCAGGGACCTGCGTTGGTCTATCAGTCGACCAAGTAAGATGATGAGCGGCTTGCAGCGGAGCTGAAGACGACGGGTTGAGTGATAAACGGCTGTCGAGCATGTACCACGGCTCGGAAATAGCTACACACTGCCCGACAAGGAAAGCAGTGATTCCAAGAAGCGAGCGAACGACGACGAAATCGGGCCCATGTTAGCTACATACAGGGCTGTGAGTGGGGATTCCCGCCGATTAAGTGGGACGTGCATGTTCGTCCTCAAGAGGGTTCATTGCTGTCCCTGTGGAGCTCCATCACCAGGACAGCCGGCAGCAATCAGCCTCCGTCAGCCGGACGCCGATCCGAAGCGACATTGGAGCGACGTGTTGGCGACAGGCGACCGCCACCTAGCTCTCCGACGATCGTGAGCACGGGCATATCCTATGGCCACTCGGGGCAGCCGACGCCGTTGGTGATGATGGGCCGCACGCAAGGCGCACCTTTCCGTTCGTCGTCGTCCTCTTGCCGTCGATTAAAACGACAGCCGCCAGGCGGGGCGAGACGAGGCGGCGGTCGGCTGCGGCAAGCGGACGAGAGGTCGGCCGCCTATCGCCGCGGTTGTCCTCCGCCGACCGAGTCGAGCAGCTGATGTTACCGTGCCAGGTCAGGTCCGAGGAAACAAGCGGACGTCGCACAGGCCTGTCGACTCTTTCTACACAGCTGCGCACCACGGCGAACGAACCATGTCTGCGGACGGTGAAGAGCCGCTCGAGCCAACGCTCCAGAACATCCTCGATCAGAAGAGCTTGAAATGGATCTTCTGCGGTCAGTTCATCTCACCGCCTTGCCCGTTTGCCTCTAGCTAGGGCAGACACGTAAAGAGGGAGGGGTGCTGTGAGCGAGGTAACGGACTGACCCTTTCGTTTTGGCCGACCATGCCTCCTTCTCATCTCTTCTCCAGGCGGCAAGGGTGGTGTCGGTGAGCTCGTTTTGTCTCGAGGCGCATGCGCCATGCAGACCGTCCGTCTCTGACCCCCGTTTCCTGTGCCATCGATCGCACGTCTCTCGTGCCACAGGTAAAACGACAACTTCTTGCTCTCTGGCCACCCAACTGTCATACTGCCGAGACTCTGTTCTCCTGGTGAGCCGTTGAAGGGCCCGCACTCCTTCCGCTGTCCTCGTCCCCCTCGCTCACTCATGTCTCCCATCGCCGCGCGCGCCGCCAGATCTCCACCGACCCAGCACACAACCTCTCTGACGCCTTCGGACAAAAGTTCGGCAAGGAGGCGACTCTTGTAAAAGGATTTCCAAACTTGTACGCCATGGAGATTGACCCGACGAGCTCAATTCAGGAGATGATCGAGCAGTGTGAGGCCCAGCTTTTGGAGGGTGACATCACCGGTGAATTTGTACTTACTCGCTTTCGGTTTATATATCCAATGCAGCTGATCAACAGGGCGGAGCGATGGGCTCGATCATGCAGGATCTAGCGTTTGCGATTCCAGGCGTGGACGAGGCGATGGGTTTTTCGGAGATCATGAAGTGGGTCTTGTCCGTCCCGCGTGATATAACGGCGCCATTCGTCATGACCAGCTCGTTCATCAAGCCATTTGGCGCTCGGCCTTGCGCATTATTGTGGACAGGCACGTCAAGTCGATGCAGTACTCGGTGATCGTCTTCGACACGGCGCCGACCGGTCACACACTCCGTTTCCTCAGCTTCCCGTCTGTGCTTGAAAAGGCCTTGGCCAAGCTGAGCGGGCTGAGCGGCAGGTTCGGCCCCATGTTCCAACAGGTGAGTCCTGGGCATGGCTTTGAAGCGGAAGGCGTTTTCTGTCGCGTTGCTGTCGTGGACGTGGGCGTGGGAGTGGACGTGATCGCAGCGGCTGTGCACGGCCTTCTACTTGTCACCCTTTATCGTTTCGAACAGTCTTACCTCATGCGTCCGCTTTCCTTTCTTGCAGGTGTCGAGCATGATGGGAGCTGGGCCGGCCTCGCAAGAGGACATGTTTGGGAAGCTAGAGAGCATGCGAGCAGTGATCAATGAGGTGAACGCACAGTTTAAGAACCCGGTGAGCGCTCTTGCATGATTTTTTATACCGTTGAGAGTCTGTTCCGCAAAGCAGTGCTCACCCCATACTCACCCCTATCGTGAAATCTTGACGTCTCCACGCTCGTTCGTCGGCTTTTCTCACGCAGGACATGACCACGTTCGTCTGTGTGTGCATCTCCGAGTTCCTGTCTCTTTATGAGACAGAGAGGCTGATCCAGGAGCTCACCAGGTACGAGATCGATAGCCACAACATTGTCGTCAATCAGTTGCTCTTCCCCCCCAAAGGTGAGCTGTCGGCGGCGCATGCTGGAGTGAAGCGATGGATCTAGCCGGCGCTCAGTAGAGGCTTTGTTAATCCCTCCTCGTTGCCTTGGCGGGCAGGTTCAAATTGTGAGCACTGCTCGGTGCGCTTCAAGATGCAGCAAAAGTACCTGAACGAGATTGCAGATCTCTACACGGAGGACTTTCACGTCATCAAGATGCCTCTGCTGACCGAGGAGGTGCGCGGGGTGGACAAGATCAAGAGCTTCTCCAAGTATCTTATCGAACCTTACACACCACCGCAGTGAACGAACTGCGCCCCGAAAGGAAGGAGGGCGGGACGGCGCTCGTTCGGTCTGTCTTTTCGTCCCGCCGTCGGTCGATCGTTGACGAAGCAGATCGGCAGAGAAAAAAGAGCCGGAGCCGTAGATGTCCGATGTTTTCTTAGAAGGGAGTCCCCGTTCGAAGATGACACGGTCGGTCCCATCAGATTCTTGGGAGCGAGCCGAGGAAGGAAAGCGAAGAGAGGGAAGGGCCTGAAGTGACCCGGACTTCCTCGTCTCGTCAACATCTGCGATTCGATCTCCGTCCCAGTCCTCGGGTGATTTTTGAGTTTTGAAAGAAAAGAAAAAAGAGAGACTCGCCATCCCGTCCTCCTGCCATCCACGTCAAGGCAACTCTGCCCTACTCGGAGGCGTAGGACAAACGACGACGACGACGACGTTGTTCAAAGAAACGATTCTGCCTTTCTGTCGTCATGGCAAGCAAGAGGAGGAAGATGGAGGGCCGGGCGAGGCGGGAAAAAGCTAGCTTCTTTTTTCATTACTCTTACTCCAGCTTGGGGTTGGGGTGGGTGCCGGGGTGCGGGGCTAAGGGAGGGGACTTCGTCGTGCGCACCCTCAGAAGCTGAAATCTGAATCCCGATACGGATGTACAGGTTTGCGCATGCACATGCGCATGCGCTTGGGCTTGGTTTGGCTGACTTGACTTGGGCGTTGGGGCGTAGTACAGAGAGAGCGAGACAGAGAGGAATACAGAAGGTCGACGATGGCGGAGCGCAAAGAAAAAAAAAAAAAAAAAAAAAAAAAGGGG
>JAMDHS010000035.1:25319-206564 GCA_029717555.1 Peribolospora baueri | reverse complement strand
AACCCTAACCCTAACCCTAACCCTAACCCTAACCCTAACCCTAACCCTAACCCTAACCCTAACCCTAACCCTAACCCTAACCCTAACCCTAACCCTAAGCTTCCAATGTTTCCGGCCCTTCAAGCGGTCAAGCTTATCGCAAACCAGCTCAAGCGCCGGCGGCGCGGAGCGCTCACATCAAGACGTAGAACAGTGCGGTGTCGTCAAGCTTCGTCGACAACGTCCTCAAGCCATCTTAAAGAAGCTGCAGACCGCTCGGGAGGACAAAAGAGGGTCACGCATGAGTCTTGCTCGTCGGCGAGCGCCGGGTACTCACCCAGTGAAAGTCTTTCACCACGCCGTTGGCGCCCGATCTCTCGGCCTACCCACAAAGCTCACGAGCTTGGGTGTCGTCCTCGCGACGGATACATACTCGGAAGTCGAAGGTCGTGGTCCGGTGCCAGGGGCGCGTTGAGGTGCAGACCTTAATAGAGTATCCTCTCTTGGAGGTCTGCGTCTCGGAGACAACGGTGTAGAAGGAGCGTAAAGCAACCCAGAAAGGCAACATCTCTCTGCGTTGTCTCTGCGTGATGTTTACGCGCCAATTACGCGCTCAGCCTCTTTCCACGGTCACGTGTAAGCATCAACGTCGCGAATCTTGGACGAGTCGCGTCTTCGCCTCCCCGCTGAACCCGCGCAACGCCGCTCATCTCTGGAGACGTTTTCCCTTTATACGGAGCCTCGCCGTGTACGTAGCCGGGTTTTTCCCCCAGAATCTTTCCCTCGCTAATTACGATCCGACGTTGTTGTCGTTCACTGCCGAAGCTACCCCTGAAACTCAGTCGCTATCTGGTCATGAAGGAGGAGACAGCCTCGACAAAGCGAAAACGGCAAGCCGCCGTGTCCGAGCTGTCCTCAGGATCTCGCCGTCGAACTGCCCCGTCCGCGTCGAAGGAGACCACGTCCAAAGCGGACATTCTGATTTCCATCAAGCCTGTCTATATGGACTATATTGTCGCACGTACGAAGAACCACGAGTTTCGCAAGTATCTCATCTCCAACTCGGTCAAGAGGATGTGGTGAGTGTTATAGCAATCCTTCAGTTCACTCATGAACCCTCGTTGGCGCTATTCTAATGACTTCGCTCCGCAGGCTATATGCCTCCAGCCCAGACCAGACGCTACGATACATCGCCGTCATCAGTGATGGCAAATCTCCGGGCGAGATCGAGGTTGAGGATGGAATGGGGAATGCGGATTTCAACGCTGGGCTGAAGAAGGCCGTGGCCGCGTACGCATACGAGATCAAGGAACTTTACCAGCTTCGACATCCATTGCCCTTGGCGGAGATGCAGGAAAAGTACGGGGTGACCTTCCCGCAGCGTTTCGCTTATGTGACGGAGAGCATGGTGAAGGATATCGTGGTCGAGGATCAAATCCGCTTGTTTTGACTCGTCTCGTGTCCGTGAGTCCCGTTTAACCGTTTTGATCTACTTGAACATTCAAACCCATTCATTGCAGGCCACTTTCGCTCGATACTATGTATTCTTCAGATAAACACTCCTCACACGAAGATCTATTTACCGATCTCTCCCTGGTGCGGCGTATCCCCTTTGAACAGCG
The DNA here is from genome assembly GCA_029717555.1 of Peribolospora baueri. Classification (NCBI taxonomy): domain Eukaryota; kingdom Fungi; phylum Basidiomycota; class Peribolosporomycetes; order Peribolosporales; family Peribolosporaceae; genus Peribolospora; species Peribolospora baueri. The sequence continues at coordinate 204,963 of JAMDHS010000035.1, read as the reverse complement.
AGTCGATGTACGCCACACTGTATGACCGGAACAGTTTATACGGGTGGTCAACACAATCCGCCACTTCATCAAAAACCACGTCCAGGTCCTTTCCCTGCTCCTTGAACTTCGCAAACGATACCAGATAGTCCATGCCCGCGTCCTTGAGGTACTGGTACGCCCCGCTTCTGACGTACAGGCTCTTCGACAGCTTCGCGCCCGACCAGTCGACGATCAGCGGGGAGTAAAAGGTCAAGAGCGGCTGGTCTATGTGACGCCAGAGCAACTGCTCTTGGTAATAGCCCGCATAGTCTGCTCCGGGGACATGGATCCAGGACGCATCCGGGTCTCGAGTAAAAACCTTGGCCCGCAGGATATTACGAAGGGGCGTGTTGAATTCTAGCCTTTGTATATCCCGGGGATCCGACACATTGATGATGTACGATCCGTGGTGAGGGCACGAGAACGTGATGACGTTGTCTTCGTACACGTTCCGCACCCCATCCTTGTCTGCCAGTCCGCAATCGACGTGAGGACACGCAGCGCGGATGGCTAGCTTGCGGGTCTTTGGGGAGAACGAGGGGCCGAGCACGTCTCGGTCACGTATGACTTCACTGAGCGCCGCCGGCATCAAGGGATCGGACAGGAATTCTGCTTGGGTCCTGATCCTGTATTCAACGCCGGTGCGGGGACGTAGGGCTTCAAGTACGGATATAAAGTCTCCCATATACCCATCCATCTCACGCGTGAAGCGCTGGCTGCGTTGATAGCGAATCCCGTCTATGGTAAGCTGCTCCGATGGAGCCGTGTCGACGATATCGAGGGAGACCAGGACCGGGCGATCGTGATCGTGATACAGCTTGGATGCTAGGAAGAATGCGACCGCGAAGTTGACGATGGTGCCCATGTGTGGAGAGCTGTTCGGTTGCGAACCGATATGTAGGATGATGCGACCCTTGGTGCAATGATTGTTTAGGTGTTGGATAAGCCCTTCTCGGAAAATGTAGGATCCAGCTCCGAGCGGGTGATGCACGACATTGTCGTGGTCAATTTGATATCCTGCCTGTCGCGCCGGCTCTTCCTGTTTTGCGGATAAATCGGACGAGCCCAGGCAAACGCTGGGCAGGAATTTGCTGGCTGCTCCACCCATGACTCTGATACGAAGATTGATCAGAATGTGGCGAATGGCAGGCAAGCCAACGGAGGAGGTGATTGACGCTTGAATGGGCAATTAAATTGGGGTGCAGAGCAAAGATAGGAGGTGTGGTCTTCAGTCTAGCGCCACCTGTATGAAGGCAAGATGACTACTACCCGCAAGCGTAGTGAGAAGACTGTGGAGTTAGATTTCGGGTTTAGGTTAGCGGGACGTACTGAAAGAGAGACGATGCGGCGAGATGATGAGTGTTAAGAGGTAGGTGGGCAACGCCGAAGCTGAGCAGATGCCCCTCATTTATACTTGGGAACAAGACACAGAACCCTACCTCGTGCAGTCCATATGTATGGAGAAGTTTGCACGCACAATACCCTTGTGATGTGAGTCAGCATAGAGAACAAAAGGAAACGAGGGCACAAAGGACCGATAGAAGTGCACCGCTTCTGACCCTAGAATCCTACGGCGCCTTCACCGCGTCAGCGCCCTGCAAAAAATCATGAGCGTCCACGCCTCCTTCCCCATGAGAATCTTCTCCGTTATGTGCTTCACCACGGCGGACGTGAACTCCTTCCACAACACGGAGTGATCCAAGAGGTACTCCTCCGCCCCAGAGACGCCCACGAGACTCTTCCACCGTCACCATAGACGTTTTCTGAAGGCGCTCGCTACTGACGATGCGCTAGGCGAGACATGTGAGCTTGTCGGCGGATGAAGCTAAGAGACCTGCTTGAACAAGAGAACGCATCCGCCGGTGAGTCTGCCACCCTGTATTGTGTCCTACGTCTTTCTTTTTCTCACCTCGACCTTCCGACCCGCATGCGCTCACCCTGAAGCCACCCTTTCCCCGTCACTGACGTCGACCTTTTCATCACGAAATTCGACCTTCTCTTCAAGGGGGCACAGGCGGGGGCGCAGAAGGCTGCGACGAGGCCGAGATAGGCGTGTCGGTGGGTCTCGACGGACGCGGGCCCTGATGGAGAGGTTTGGGAGGCGAATCTGCAACGCTGCCTGCCACTCGGGGTCTAACAGGGCAGATGGTTGGACGGGGAGACGACGCGGTCATGACGGTCTAGCCCGCTGGGACTCATGCGATCCGGCGGCTCCCCTCGTTCTTATCGTGCTTCTACTCCGACGCGCCACGCAAAGCGCTTGCCATACAGTAGCTTAGGTCGTCGTTGGCGAATGCAGAACTGGTCGGCACCCGTCATCGGCACATATTCAGGGTTGGATAACATTCACACGATTGCTCAGCATGGTCGTCACCGACCCCGGCCATTCTCGCATGGCAGAGCCCCGCCGAGCATAAACACCAGGGAGTCTGCCGGCGTGCACTTCGATGTTCGTGTTTTGCTTGATCGCGTTGGCGGCAGGTAGGCAAATGGGTGCTTACGAAGTGCGGGGAGATGGACTCGTGCGCGAAGATTGGCGAGGGCGGCTAACTGCCGAGGGGTGTCGGAGGAGTGGGACATGGTTTGGAGTTGGAGGTGGTAGTGGTTGAGGTAAAAGAATGAAAGAAGAACGAAAGCGACAAAAGGTGAGGAAAGAGGGGTAGTGGAAAAGGGTGTCACCGAATTGGAATCCTCTTAAGGTCCGCTATTCAAATGAATTGTCCTCTTTGTCACGCTAACTGTATGGACGTCAAGTAGAGGAGATGGAACTCTGGTGCATAACTCTCTTCTTGGCTCTCGCTGCCTGCAAAGCGTCGGCATATGTCCCCTCTAAGGGATCGTGCGAACGCTCATCGTATACAGGGGTTTCCCTGCGGGGCAAGGGAAACGACTCGGAGAAAGCTCGCAGGACGAGGGCCAGGAAGGAGGGGTATCGAGACTGCGGGGAGCAGGGGCGACAGACCGGTAGGATTCCTGGCGTTGGCATCAGCTATTAATACTGAAGTACATGCCGACTGTCTCGGCCCTAAGACGGAAGGACGGATCAGAGGACGAAATTAGACTCTATGAACTCGGACAAATGTCCCTTTCCTTCCTATTGCCTGCCATCGCGATGCATCTTTCAATCTTGGCTATGGTCGGAAACTTGTCCATCCAAGCGTCGCTATACCAAGTAATGCAGAGGCTCGTTCTTGTGGGGGTAATAGTCTTCGTGATACTCCGGGTAGAAGCCAGCGTATTCCCAGTCCAACAACGCGGTCACTTTGCCGTCCTTGGCGAGAATGTTGCACGCCGACAAGTCGCCGTGACAGAGAACGATGTCGCACGGCTCGATCTGAATGGCGCCCGATTCCAAATGGGAAATCAGGCGATCCAGCGATTCGATGTGCGGTCTTTCGAGGGCGCGAAGACGGCGAATGAGGTACTCGAGAACCGATCCACACGGTTACAGTAACAGAGGGATGTCCATTTTGGTGAGCCGCGGGTCCGTAAGCTTCTGGTCCCGTCCAAAGCCTCGGATCACGTCGCTTTTGATTGACCGTAGCTGCTCCCGAAAAGCTAGTATTTGGGCCACCAGGTTGTCCTCGATCACTGCGTCGTCGTCATCCGGCAGAGGAGTTCCTTCCATCTTCTCCAGGTACATGAATTCATAGGGACCGACTGTTCCAAGGCGGTTTACCTCGGGTACGGGAATGGTCGTATTCGCCTTGACGAATCGTACGGCTCCGGCGTAGTTTTCGTGAGACTGTAAGTGAAAGTCTGCGGTTTCGCTGCGGACTAAATCCTGCACTCGTAAAATCTGACCGTCGACAAGGGAAACGCTCCTTGTCTTGAAGTTTTTGTAAACCTCCTCGCCGGGGCTCAGTTCGGATGGCCAGGTGCCGCTAGACTCGGTTGTTGGGCTCTGACTTGGAAGTTCTGGCTCCGGAGAGGAAGGCATGGCTGAACAAGTCTATATATGGAACGGAGACCAAAAAGAGGAAAGAGGCGGCGAGATAGTACGAGGAGGATATATTGAGCGATGTGATGAACGTAGCAGACTTACGGTGGAGCGAGGCAGGGTGGTGCTCGTGGTAGCGGTGGAGAAGAGAAAGGAGAAGGAGAAGAGAAAAGGAAGAAGAGGGGCCAAGGAAGAGTGGCACGGGACTTGAGGACTTTGTTCCACGCGTCCCTCCAAATGAATTGGCCGAAGCCTGTTATTTACCATGTGGGGTGGGGCTCGAGCCTGGGGGGACGAACTCACTCTGAACGGCGTGCAGAGTCAAACTAAATATTTAATATTTCGGCTCAACTGCCAAACCGCGTTTTGCATATTGGCGTCACCTGAGCGCGTGGTGTCTGCTGATGTCGAGCTTTTCGAGCCGAGAGGCGTATCCCAAGGCAGGATCTCTGAATTAATGAAAAACAATGGAAGTAGGGTTTGACCTCAAACAAGTGAAAGCCTGAAAGCTTGTAGATAAAAGGTAAGGTAACAGTGGAAGTCGCCGTAATATTTACACAAATAGCAATGACAGCTCATAGCTGAAAGCTTTGCCAAGTCCTGCTTCCCTGAATATCCTTCCGACGCGCCATACATAGACGACGATCGCCTTCTCCCTTTCTTGTATGTAGAACAACAGATGCACAATAATTACGGTCTTCCTTTCTGTTCATAGAAGCAGCCTTCTTACGACAGTCCTGGTTCTCTTTCGCAAGCCTGAATCGAGCTCTCATCTGCAAATAAACGAACAATCGAGCACACGTTAGATCCGCTGAGAGCCTTTTTGGCACTACAGCCAGAAACGCTCCCTTCGGCCGCCGTGCGTTACGAGGCGTGTCGCTCCGGCTCTCCTTGGAAGGGTGTCGTGATCCTCGGCTCCATCCTGATGACTACGCCGGGCGATGTCGGCCGTTGGAAGAGATACAGTGGGCGTGCTGCTCACCTCGTTACCCTTCTCAGCTTTCGTCGTGCTATGCTTGGTGAAGAACATGCTGAAGATCCAACAGAAAGCTTTCGGCTTCAAAAATTGCTGGGAGAAGAGCGTTGGACGAGATGGAGGGGTGCGTAGCGGAGAGGTGTACTCTGCCATTTATACCTTTTCCTCTCTCCCCAGCGACATCTTTGTTCCCTCATCCTCCTCGTCACCGGCGACATTCTGCACAGCTTTGATAGAGAAATACCAGGTACGGAAATGTGCCGATTGAAGCTCATACTTTTACCCATATGGACACTCGTACGTCTAACCTTCACACGTAACCCAAAATTCCTTCCATCCATCTATACGTCCGCTTTCTCATTTAATCGCCCGTCATTCTTCGCCCCGTCCCCCTTCCTTTTCCGTATCAGTGAGGGCGCCGTGGGCGCAGGTTAGGGTTGCGCACGGGCCATAGGAGTCGGGCACGGGCCACTCGGAGCTAGGTCCGACAGCCCGTAGTCGAGAGACGCGTCGTCGCCACCGGTCGGTCATCGCCGGTCCCTCCCGTCGTGCGACACTGCTCCCTCGTCGCTTGCATATCACTAAACCTATTTCTTTTTGCACACGTGTCTCCAAGCGGTGCTCGTGTTGAGTGAGTTGAAGTAAGTCAGTTTTGAAGGCTACAGCTGGAAGCTGTGTTGAAAGATATGGATTTAAGATCAAAGTTGTAAAGGAATGTCTACCTTAAAGTCGTGCGCGCATGTGGCGTGCAGCGACGACCTCAGTGCGCGTTTACAACCTGCCAGTCTGCGCTGCTTGAACAGCATGAGCTGCTGCCTCCTTGAAATCGTCGTAAGTCGCAATGGGCAGCCTGGAATCTTGCAACTGTCATATCAAGTCCAGAACACGCCCAGTCAGCGGACATGCGTACTGTTCTCATGTTTTCGGGAGGCGACCGGCGCGTACCAATCTCTTGGCCTCCTCTGCTCCCGTTCCCTTCATCCGCGCCACGATGGGCTGCTTCATGTTGTTCTCGCGCACAGCCTCAGTGATGCCCTGGGCCACAACACTGGCGAGGCATTACGAGGAGTGGTGATAAGCTAATGCTTCCATGCGATATCAGCGCTGCATTGTTGCGACTCACTTCGTGTGAGTGATTCCGCCGAAAGCTGCGCAGAGATTCGGTCAGATAGTTAGATAATTGAGCAACGGCGCAGCGTCGACGCAGCAGGGGCGACGCACTGTTGATGAAAATCGCCTTCACATCAGGGTTTCGATTGAGCGTTTCGACCGCCAGCGCCCGAAAGAAGAGGGTGAGGAAGAGAGGTTAGGGAGCTCATCTTGCCGCCTGCTAGGCTTAGGCCGTCCATTGTTGCCATTGCATTGCCTGCACCATAACCGAAGCAGCCCACATTTCCGCCTGTTTAGACCAATAATTGGTCGAAGATGAGGAAAGCGTGATCAGAGTCTAGAAGGAAAAGTTCATGGTGCCAATATTGTGCGGGACTGCATAATAGTACTGCGCCACACGCGCGAGACGCTTACCGTTGTTCAGCTTGATGTAAAAAAGGCTACCACCTTCGGCCAGGGCAGCGTTTGCGTTGCGGTTTCGCTTGTCGTAAATCTCCTTCAAGTTGGGCTGGCGATGCAGGGCAAAAGTGTCGAACTCAAGGTGTGGGTCCAACCTATGCGGATAGAAAGTGACATCGGCATCGGCATTGCATGCAGGGCAGACGTGGATAAGATCAAAGACAGCACTCACACCCTCACTTTTCCATCGTCAATGGAAAGCTTAAAGGTAAACCAAAGTCCCTCTCGCTCGTCAAAAATACGCCAAATGCTCTGAAGCACCTCTGCCGCCTCCCACGTGAGGGGCTCAGGAAACGAGAGTCCGGCGAGCTGGGCCGTACGGATGAGGAGATCGAACGCCCGGTTGACGCTGAGCCCATTTCTGAGGTCGATCGGCAGTTGAATCACCGCCTTTGGCTCCTCCTCTTGGAGACGCAAGGTCAAGTGGATGGGATACCAGGGCGCGGAGGAAACGACGTGGGAGCCGTCAGAGCACCTCGAGCGAAGTGAGGACCTGGCGGACGAGTTTCACGCACAGTACCCGCAGAAGCCCAAGCCTGGTGACAAGTTTGAGCCCAAGGGCAAACGGGCTCGACGAAGTTGACCAAGACAAGAACATACACGATTCGGCTTCGAGCTCGCGAAGTGAGTCCAGCAGCGACTGCAGGGGAGAGGCGAGCCTCGCAAGGAACGAACCACCGCACGGTGGTGGGTCGCGAGCTCGCCGCGCAGATCCCCAACCCCACGGCCAACACCCACGAACCGACTCACCTCCATCCGAAGACACCCCCGCCACTTCGTCAATATTCGCCTCCACGTCAAGTCCGCCGTAATCAGATCAGCAAGAATCGAAGGAACGAGGGGCGCTGCGGTACGTACACGCCGCGCGATTCTTGACGCGCGGGTGCACGAGCGCCGCCTCCGGGTCCCCGCGCAAGCGGTCGCGGGGCCCCACGGCGTTCCTACACTTACGGCGAGTCGCGGATGGCGGAGCTGGGACGAAGCGCGGGTACGGGACGAGAGTTCGCCGAGGATGTGCCACGAGGACGCCGCACCTGGGAAGAGACGGGGTGATGTAAGGCCCCGGGCCAACGGAACGGTCGCCGATGCTGGGCGCAGCTGCCGTCGCGAGCGGCCGAAGCGGCGAAGCGCGCACGGAAGCTCGTGGGAAGAACGCCCGTGCGCTGCGGAGAGTCACAGGGATTCGGGAGGCTCCGGATTCCGCTGAGGTCCGCGCGCCGACCTGGTTCGTGTATATATAAAGGACTAGTCTCCGCCCGGGGCGTGTTTTCCCCTGGTGGAACTCATACGTGTAACAGGACAGAACTGCTTCATGTGCACTTAGGATCGACTCGTACAGCAGACCGGTCGCACACCGAGCCAACCCGAACCAGAACCAGCGTCAGTCGAGGTACGGTTCCCGACAGATGGGGCGAAGGCGTCTTCTGTTGAGGCGGCTCTCGATCAATTGTATCGGACGGTCCTCGATCATATCTTTGACAGCGGGTGCCCGTCCAGCTTCTGCCCGCCCTCCGGCGGGTCGTGGGGGCCATCGTCACGCTTCGTCGTCGACCGCTCGACTACGAGGCGTTCAACACTCTTGTCCGTCGGCGAAGGCCAAATTCGATGATCCGTCTCGATGCCAGGAAGGATGTCTCTCTGCTTGGATCCATCTTGCATGTCCGTGGCAGTCGCGACGTCATCGGTGGAAGGCGAAATGGATATCACCTACCCTTCGTTCGTCAACTTTCTCACCAACGAGGCTCGCTCTCAGGACGCGAGGTTCTTTATCCACATTGCTGAGCAGAACCGAGCTCTCGTCATCCATCGTTTCGTCGTCATGAAGCATCACCTTCATCGCGACGTCTGCGAGATTGGCAACCCCAGCATCAGCCATCCCGAAATCCCGAGACTCGAGACGCGCGTCAAGACGCATGTACTGGCTCACCTTCAATTCTCCTTTGACTGTCTCCGCTTCTGGACCGGGGCAATGAGCCTGCTCGACGCCATCGATTACCGTGTTCTAGGCTTAAAGGCCGTCGACCGGTCGTTGACTCCACCCGTGCTGACATGTGAGCCGGGCTCGTACGATGGTTGAGGCTTTTCAGGCGTAGGAATATTTGTCAGCGCCTTTCCGCTCCCGTTACGGGAATAGAGAGCTCCAAGTCCGAGCGAACGCGCACGTCAGTGGGAAGGGTTCCGTCCTGGGCCACCAGGGAGAGCGAAGATGGTGTCGACGGCGCTGTGTATGTCTCGTTCTTTCATGCGCAGCCTCTGCTTGGGTTTGATCACCGTGCGCACGGGCCATGTGCACGTGATGGCACGTGAGTTCCGACTGCGGCGCGTCGGCTGCGAGCCGTGTCGAAGGGCACACGGTGCGTGCGTGCGTCAGCGCGCAGACATTGGATGGCGTTGGGTGCATATGCGCAGGAAATGAGAGACGACGTCGTCGTGCGGCGCTCACCGTCTCTTCCGGGCGCGACTGTCTGTCTGTCTGTCTGTCTGTCTGTCACGGCCGTCGCGTTCAGACGGAGGCAGCGGAAACGTTTGCATCGAGCGGATTTGGACAAAGCCGATGCGGCGCCACGAAGAGGAGGAATGGAGGAGGAGGAGGAGGAATGAGACCAAGTCGGAGTGCACATTCTCTTCCGCACCGGCGCCATCTTGGCGCGGGAATCTATCTGCTCCGTCCGCTCGGTCGGTTGGGACGATGGGATGGGAGAGGGGGGTGCTAACGATGGCGCGGACTGCCGAGGTTGCTAGCAGACTGGCGATCACCGTCGTCGTCGAGCAAGTCCGGTCGGCTCGTCGTCCTGTCTGTGTCGGTCAGTCCGTCAGTCAGGCCGTCCGTTGTCAGTCCGTGTTGTCCGTCCGTCCGATCCGTCGTCACTCATACCCGTCACCCGCCCGTCGAGCCAAATCAACGCCCGATCCCCGCCGCCGTGAGAGTGAGAGTGAAAGTGGCCACCGGTGCCGGGCAGCAACACCGCGCGCGGCGGGCGTTTAGCAGCAAGTTGGCCGACCGCCGCGTCCTTCCCCGCTCGAGCTAGTGTAGGTTAAGTAGATGTCAGCCGGCCGAGCGGGAAAATGCCGCGAAAGAGGGCCCGGCCGGGCGAAAGCCCAGGTGACCAACGACGGATGGACGGACGGACGGATTCAAAATTTGCACCCCTCCTACTTCCACGGCCACCGCGAGACGACGTCGCTGCCGCCAAGTTGCTGAACGGACGGACGGAACGAACGAACGAACGAGCGAGCGAACGAACAAACGAACGAACGAACGAACAGGCTGTCAACGCAAGCCAGGACATGACCGCCTCCTACCTGCCGGCCGACCTGACCGACCGAACGAACGAATCGTGGGGCCGAGCTGTGTCCATCTCTGTGCAACGTCCGCTAACGACGTCCACTAGCACGCGCTCCGCACCTAGCGCTGACTGACTGACGGACCACTCACACCCATCCATCCCACACCGGCTGCCGTACACCGTCTTCAGAGCACCCGCCGCGCCGACCCGGTCGCGTTCGCGTTGGTGTTCAACATGCCTGGCCCCGCTCACGCCAGCCAGCTCCCAGCAGCCAGCAGCCAGCTCGTCGTTCCACTCGTCCACTCACTCCTCTCCCTCGCCCTCGCCTTCCTGGCTTCCCCGCCTGCTCGCCTCCCGCCCTCGCCTCCCACTCCCACTCTCACTCCTTGCCTCGTCGTCTCCGATCGCCTCGTCTCGTCTCGACCGACTCTCGCATCAACGCCTGTCGTACCCCTCCCTCTTCCGCCGCCGCCATCTTTTCCTGCCTCTCGCATCCCCTTCCCCTCTCCCTTCGACCGACCATCTCCTCTTTCCTTCCTTCCTCCTCCTCCTCCCTTTGCGCTCCCAGGCTCGTGGGCGACGGACCGAGGTCGGAGCCGACGACGACGACGAGAACGACGACGACGACGACACGACCTCCATCCTCGTCCCTCTCCGCCACCATTCCTCATGAGCGCCCTGCTCTTATAGGTAGCCTATCCGCCTGCTACCACCACCGCCACCGCCAGCGTCCGGCCCCCTTTCTTGCTTCTCGTGCACTTTCTTTCGCCTTTTCGCGCTCGCGTTCGCCAGGTCGTGTGGCGGCTTTGACACGACGGCGCCGACGTCGCTCCGGCGGCCAGCTCGCTCTTCGGGGATTACGTGAGTGATACCCACTCCTCTGTCTCCTCCCTCCTCGCGCCTTGTTCCTTCTGTAGCCTCGTCATGTCCACGTCGTTTCGTTCGCATTCGGGATCTTTCGCCTTGCCGCGTTGGCAGCAGGACAGCACCGCCTCGTTCCTCGCTCTTTTCCCGTTTACGCTTCGGTCCTCGACCTGCGCTTAGCGTGGCACGGCCTTGTCTCCGGGAGCCTGTGTGCGCGAGGCTCGGTCAAGCGTGCTGTGCAGACTGGTACGCCTGATGACGATATCGTATCGCCAACTGGCTGAGTTTCCTCCTCGTCTCGTCTCGTCTCGTCTCGTCTTGTCGCGTCTCGTGTCTCGTCGTGCCAGTGTCGGGCTTGATCGGCGGTGTCGTATCATCGTGCCCGCTGGGTCGCTTATCCGAGCGAGCATTGGTGATGGCTGGATAGCCGTCCTTTCCTCGCCACCCACCATTCCCTCCGTCGACGCTCGTCGGTTCGCACATGGTTCGCTTTTTCCACGCTTGCTCGAGCTTGCCTCCCTTTTTTGTCCCCGGCCTTGGCTTGGCGTTTGGAGGATGACGTGTTTGGAGTTTGTGGCCGCGCATCGGGTCGGTCCGTGCGTCCTTCCTTCCCGTCCCGTCACCCGACGTGGTGATGTCGTCGATGCCGTCGACGGCTGGCCTGAGCATCGCTCGCTGACCTCGTCGCTTCCCACTTTGCTCTCCTCTCGCTCGTATATCATCCCGTAATCCCGTACGACCTTGATCGGCCTCCTCGCCGGCATCCGGCTCGACTTGCCGCCGTACGCTGGCCTGCCTCCGCAAACTTTACTTTCGTGGCTGTTTTCATTTTCCCACCTATCTCGTAACCCTTCGTCGTCCGACGCTCCTCCTTCTGTCGTGCCCTCATCTTGTCGCCCCTTTCTTCGTCCACTCCCGCTGCCCGCCCTCGCCCCTCTTCTCTCTGCCTCGTGCGCTTACTTGCTTGCTTCTTGCTTGCTTGCTGTCACTCGTCTCGTCTCACCTCTCCTCCCCACAACCCCGCCCTCGCCGGCCGACATCGACGGCTTGCTTCCGATGGCCGGCACCGCCCACGCCACATGAACGCTGCACTTCATCGTGTTGCGCATCTCGATGGCGTCGCGACCTCGCCAACATCCTCCATCGCATCATCGCCTTCTTCCCCCGCCCTCGCCTCTCGTCACCTCCGCACTCCTCTTGCCTCGCTTGCCATCGCCCGCGCGCTTATCTCGACCTTGCCGCCCGCGCGCTCTTCTACTCACACCCTCGCCTTGCCTCTCCCTGCTGCTTGCTTGCCGGCGTCCCGCGTTCGCCTCTTTTCGTGTTTCTGTTTGTCCCCTTCCTTCTCCTCGCCTTGCCTCGCCTTGCCTCGCCTTGCCTTCACCTCTGCTCTCGCCCCTGCTCGCCGTTCGACGCGACCTACGTGACCCTCTTCGCTCTCTCTCCTTCCATCGTCGCCCCTATTTATTCGTCCCCCCTCTTGGTTCACCCCTCGTGGTCGCTTTCGCTCCCCTTGATCACATCACACCACCACTTTCCCTTTTCCGACTCGACCCTCCTCATCACTCGCTACCGTCACATTCGCCCATCTGCCCGTCTAGTCTTTTCCAAACCTCCTTCGTCCTCACCATCCCGGCCAGACCGGACTTTCCTCCGCCCCATCCGCCTTCCTCTCGTCTCCCTCCGCCTCCTCCGTCACCCGAGCTTGTCGATCAGTTTGCCGAGCTCAGCCTGTCTTCGCTTAGGCGATCGGGTCTAACGTGAGTGGCTACGTACCTCCTCACCTGTCCTCCTTCTCGCTGCCCTTCCTTCTTTGCGCTCTACCTTGCCATCGCCTCGCCCTCCCTGCCCGTTCCTCGCGAGCCGTTTCTGCACCATGTTCGTTCTTTGAACGGCGTTAGGGGACGGCGCAGGAACAATGGGTGTCCTCGACGCCTACCTTGGCCCGCCCTGTCTTTGCATTCTGTCTCTATATCGTGGCATGTGCGTTCCTGACGGCCGCTTCCTGTTGCGCCCCGCCGAGCGCCGTCGCGATCCGCTTCGGACGCCGGGCTCGCTCCTCCGTTCTACGCACGTTTTCCTTTCCTTTCCTTCCCGCTCCGTTCCTTCTCGCCGCGGCGCCGTGGGTAGTACGTCGCCATCGAAGGTCGGTGCTCATGCTCGTCGTCGTCGTCGTCGTGCTTCGCTCCTCCCGGTGCGCCCCGAGCGAGGGACGCTCGGAGCCGCGTCCTGGACACGGCTCGCCATATCACCTCGTATCTGCTTCCTCTTCCTCTTCCTTGTTCTCCTTCTTTCTTGTCGCCGATGCGCTCCTTTCCTTGGGAACCGACGCTGACCGTCCTTTCTCGTCTTTTCTCTCCCTCCCTCCCTCCCTCCCTCTCTGCGCCTCTGTCGCCGCTATCTATCCATCTCCTTCCGTCGTCATATCGCTCGGCCGAAATTGCATGCGTGCCAATCCGCTCGGCCCGAACCTCCGCCGATCGTCGGCTCGCATCGCTCGTTCCTCCACTTCCATTGCATTGCTCCTTTCCACTTCCATCCATCCCTCCTCCTTCCGTCGCTCCTGTGCTTCCCTTCGCCTCCTCCTACCTTTCCTGTCTGTCCCTTCTCCCTTCGCCCCGTGCGTCTTGATCCTTTCGCGCCGCCGCCTTCTCCACGTGCGTCCGAATCCACGTGGCGTTGGCTCCGCCCTCGAACCGTACGATCGCCGCCGCCCGCGTTCGTCGCCTTGTCTGTCGGCTGGCTATTCACCACCATCGCCAACACTTCACTTCCATCTCCATCTCCATCCGACGCTCTTCCCTCTCTCTCTTCTTCGCTCCTCCTCCTCCTCCCTCCTTTCCCTTTCTCCTCCTCCCTCCGCGTCACGCCCGATGCGTTGCGTATGATTGCCCCGCCCTCTCCCTCCTCGGCCCTCCCTCGCCCCTCCCCTGCCCATATCGGGCCCGCTCATGGTCCACGACCCCCTCGGCCTCTCGCTTTTGCCTCCCTTCTCTCTCTGCATGATAATCCCGCTCGTCGCACTGGTTTCTCGCATCGCTGGATCCCGACTTACCCCTACTCGGCTTGCATCGCCTCTTCCTCCTCGCCCCTTTCCGTCTCCGTCGCCCTCGCTCTCTAAACGAACCGACCCTCCCTTCGCTCTGGACGTGCCCCGGATCGCTCGACTCTTCTCTCGTCCCTCGCCCGGTCAACTGGCCGTCGTCATCATACCCCCTTCGCCTTCGCCGTAACCTCTTCATCCCTCCACCTCGCCCCGAACTTGTGTGCGTCCCGCTGGGACTCGCACAGCGACCGGCTTCTCCCCGCGCCCCCCCCTCCCCGACTTGCGCCAAGTGGGGGTGAGAGCCCTCCCCTCGTCTTAAAGGGGGCACTCGTCTTGGAACCGCTCGTAAGCGTTGGCCGTTCGCGCGCTGCCGGTCTCGTTTGCAGTAGCCCACCCCGTTGCCCTTACTCCCTTTTCCATGCCCTCCTTCCAGGGGTCTCGCCGATCTGTCTCTCGTCGGAGATGAGCGCGACCACCCAGTCCATCGCTTCACCGCCGCTCATGGTCCACCAGCCGCTGACCATGGCTTCCAACGGCCTCTCGCCCGCGCCCCGGCCTCATCGCAGGTCGAGCTCGGTGCAGCACCGCGCGCAGGCTTCCCACTCCGACCCTTCCGAGCCTCCGCTGCCCGTCCCCTCTTACTGGCAGGAGGCCGGAATGCATGTCCACCTCGAGACGGCCTCGCCCCTCTCGGCGCTCTCTTCCAAAGTCCCAGTCGCCTCCCGCGGCGGGCGGCTGTCCTCTTCGCCGCCGGAGGCGCCGCCCATTTCGCCGTCTGCCAAGGCCAAGCGGCCCTCACGACCACCCCCGCCTGCTCCCTCCACTGTCGTCCTCACGCCCTCCGATCGCAGCTCGTCCTTACGGCCGAGCGAGTCGGCCTCACGCGTGGACGACGGCGCGACGGAGATGACATTCTCCTCCATCACCCCGTCACAGTCAGCCAGCCAGGTTGAGTATCGAATGGCGCGAAAGGAGAGCAAAGCGGGAAAGAGGGACAAGAAGGGAAAAGGGGCCGAGGTCGCCGGGGAAACGTCGGGTGAGCGCAGGGCCAAGCGGCTCCAAAAGGTTGGCGCTGCGATGCAGGCCTCAGGAGGCCACCACCACCACCACCATGCCCAGCAGTTCAGCCTCGGCGAGCCGCAGCGTCTGAGCTACCGCAACCTTGAGCTGGCGTGGCTGTCGACGCCGGAGCTGCACCTCTCCTCGGACCCCATGCTCGATACGCAGGAGCCCATTTACGAGCAGCGCGATGACGGCACGCTGGTCGTCGTCAGCGGCGCAGGCGTTTCCGTCCCCGGGCCTCCTTCGAGATCCCGCACGACCGTCGCCGAACCGCAGGACAGTATCGAGATGCTCATGGGCGCGGGTCCGCCTTCGCCCACCACCCGCCACGTCAAGCAAGAGCGTGTGTCGAAGCGAGAGCGCAAACGCAGCAACGCCACCGTTCGCCCCGGTAGCGTCTCTCCCGCCCCAACCCTGACGCCTTTGCCTTCCTTGGCTTCCGGCTCCAGCGGGACGTCACCGTTCACGGCCGTGACCACCACGTCCGACTCGAGAAACGCTCGCCCTTCGTCCGTCATCGGTGCTGCCGCGGGACGGGAAGGTGGACAGCCGGAGCGTCGCCCTCCTAACGCTTTTTCTCCTGGGACGTGGTTCAGGAGGAATAGGCGCTGGAGCGCCACCGCGGCCACCACGCCGGCCAGTACGGTGAGCCAAGCGACCACTGGCTTGACCACCACCAGCTCGGCGACCGCCGGCACGGGGACGACCGCTTTCACCACCACAGCCACCGCGGCCACCCACTCTGGGCGTAGCATGGCCGGACGGACGGACACGACGCTGGGGATCGACGGCATGAGCGCCAGCGCGGCCGAATCGGAGGAGGCCACGAAGCGCCTACGCGCCGCCAGGGCGTTCCTCCTCATGCAGGTCGCCGACGCCGGCGCTCAGACCAACGAGGACGACGAGCGGCTTTGGCGACTGGCATGGTTCGCGAGGGAGAAAGAGGCGGAGGCACTCGGCGAGTTCCTCGATCCGGCGCGCGAGGTGCCGGACTTTTGGGAGAGCATCCGCGACGGCGTCTTGCTCTGCTTGCTCGTCAACAAGCTCAGACTGGGCGCGATCGAGAAGATCGATCGAAGAGACGTTGACTTTGTCAGGGCGGACAACATCTCTCGCTTCCTCCGCGCTGCGAGGGATCACCTCAAGCTGAGGAGCAAGGACCTCTTCCAGACCCTCGATCTCACCGACGGCACCGCCGACGGCCTCCAGCGCGTCGTGCACACCATCCTCGCTATCAAGCGGGTCGCCCTCGATGGTCGCACCGGACAATCCGCCCTCGGTATCTTGTCCCCATCCGCCATCAGGCCCCCTTCGCATAACTGCCGCTCCTCCTCGCCTTCCACGTCCCTCTCCACACCCCTCACGCCTCCGCCATCGGTCGAACCGCCAGACAGGCCTCCTTCCTCCTCCGATGTGCCGTTCCCCAGCTCGGTCGGATCGAGGCCTTCGCCCGGCGCCTCTCCCAACCGCCCCGAGAAGAGTCCCAGGCGGTCGAACGTGGCTTCGAGGCAGGCGGAGGCCGAGATCGAGCGCCCATCGTCGCCTCCTTCGGCTTGGAACGCTGAGCAGGCGGTGGCGGTGAAAGCGCGCCGGCGAAGGACGTACGACGGAGCGAGCACGGTCGCTTCTTCTAGCGGTACCGTCAAACCACCTTCGATCACCTTTGCCGAACAGAAGCCGCCGAGCGAGACGGGCGAATCGTCTACGACGGCGGGCAGAATTTCTTCCATGCCCTATCGCGATCGCAAGCTCAGCGAGTCGGCTCAGAGCCTTTCCGGCGTGGCTGAGGAAATTGAGGAGCTGTCCCTGCAGACTACCCCGCGCAGACCTCTCTCGCCCATGTTGTCGTCGTCGCCGTCCAAGGACGACGCGGCGGACGGTCCGGCCTCGTTGATGTTGCATGGCGGCGAGCCGTCGCTACTACAGGAGACGCCTACGAAGAGGCGCTCATCGACGCGGAGGTCCAGCGGCGAGTACGGCCATCCTCGCAACTCAGCCGGACCGAGTCTGGACGAGTATGCTTTCCCTTCCCCTGCCGGCAGCCCTTCGCCGCTGGCCATCGGTCGATCGCCCGCCAGGAGGCCCAGCTACCGCTCCCAGCCCGGTCCCGGCCTCGCGAGCCTGTCGACGAGCCCCAACAGAGTCTCGCCGTTGAGCAATCTCAGCCAGTCGCCTCCGCGCGTCCCCTTCCCTCGCTCCCCTTCCACTCCTTCTTCGCCCAACGCGCTCGAGTTCCCCGCCCTCAGGGCTGGTCGAGTCCAACGCCAGCTGTCCCTCAGCACCGCGTCCCTCGCCCAGCCTTCGTCCGTGTCTCCCACGTCCTCGTCCGTGTCTGCGGCGCCTCCTCCGCTCCATGGCGCCGCCGCCGGGCCGAGGTCGGCCTACCGGCACATGCGCTACTCCTCCGATCTCCATCTCTCTGCCGCCCGCCGGTCCTTCGGGATGACCGGCTTTGGCGGCTACCGCTCCGAGACGTCTGGTGACGAACGTTCGGCCCTCGGCTTCCGATCGCGGTACGACACCGAGATCGGCTCGATCTACACCAACACCCTCGGCAGCACCACACACGATGAGGGCGCATCCGCGGTGGGATCGCGGCTCTCGCGCTCTCCCATTTCCAAGCACAAGCTGGTCGTCACCGAGGAGGGCAAGCCAAGCACGACGTTCCAACTCGGCAACTGCATCGGACGGGGCCAGTTTGGCAGCGTGTACCGTGCGCTCAACTTGCAGTCCGGCCAGATGGTGGCCGTCAAGAGGATCAAGCTGGAGGGAAAGAGCGAGGAGGAAGTGACGCAGCTCATGAACGAGGTCGACCTCCTCAAGAGCTTGGCTCACCCGAGCGTGGTCAAGTACGAGGGTCTCGTAAGAGGCCCGGACGTCGTCAGCATCATCTTGGAGTGAGTGTCGCGGCGGCGTGGACGACGGAGCGGAAATGCCGTGCGGGCCGCCGCTTCCTCCCATCCTCTCACTCACTCACACGCGCTCTGTATCTCACTCGCTTCTCAGGTACGTCGAAAATGGCTCTCTCCTGCACACCCTCAAAGCTTTCGGACACTTCCCTGAAAAGCTCGTGTCGAGCTACGTCGTCAAGATCCTCGAGGGCCTGCACTACCTGCACTCGCAGAAGGTCGTTCACTGCGACCTGAAGGCGGCCAACATTCTTACCACAAAGAACGGCAACGTCAAGCTCTCCGACTTTGGCGTCTCGCTCAACCTCAAGGCGATGGAGAAGATCAAGAATGACGCCGTGGGCACGCCAAACTGGATGGCGCCAGAAGTGATCGAGTTGAAGGGTGCCTCGACGGCAGCTGACATCTGGTCGCTCGCCTGCACCATCATCGAGCTCATGACGGGCAAGCCTCCGTACGGCGACATCCAGGCCATGTCGGCCATGTACCGCATCGTCGAGGACGACTGCCCTCCCATCCCGGACAAGTGCTCGCCCGAGCTGGTCGACTTCCTCAAGCAATGCTTTAACAAGGACCCTGCGTACCGCCCGAGCGCCGAGATGCTCTTCGAGCACCACTGGCTCTGTACCGTTTGGGGCGGCCACAAGGAGCTTCGGGCGCAGGACAGCGTGCCTTTCCTCCGCCGCATCAGCGCTGATTTCAATCGCAAGCTCGACCCTAAAGTCTTTGCCGACCCGGGCCCGAGCGAGAGCAAGCACAAGATGGAGCGTTCGTCTTCGTCGCCGGCCGCCACCATCGCCCTTCGCAATGGCGCAGCGCATACGACTCGCGACTCGGTGTCGTCTCCCAACTCGCCTTCCTCCGCCCAGCCCTCGCCTATGCTGCTGCCTGCCTCCGCGAGTGACTCGAGGCCGTCCAACGTTCTTCCCAGGGTTTCGTTCAGCCTCGATAGGCAGGCCGCCGCCGACACGAACGCTGGCTACGAGGGCGTCTCGGCTGGGCAGCTGCCCTCACCGCTCTCGGCAGAAGGCGACTTGTCTTCCAGCGGCGAGGAAAGGATGACGCACGCATTCGTCAAGAGCACGTTCAGCAAAGGTGAGCTTCGGCCCTCGCTCGACCCGGAAGGCGGAGGCCGATGATGTGTTGTTGACCATGGCCTTTTTCGATCTGCAGCCGTCGAGTGCAAGCTCTGTCGCCAGCCGGTGAAGAGGCACGCGGTACTCTGTGAAGAGTGCGGGCTGATCTGCCACGCTGTGAGTCGCACGTCTTTTGTTGACCTCGCGTCTCGCCGCTCGTGCGCGTCGGATTGCACGATTGACGGTCCGTCCTTCCCGTTTCGTGAAAACAGCGCTGCGCTCCGTATGCGCCCGTACCGTGCAATCTACGGGCTCAGTTGCTCATGTTTCCGCCGCACCGAGTGTCTGGGGAGATGTCGCGCGTGCCCGCATCGCCCAAGCTGCCGAGGGCGTCGCCCAAGAGCCAGTCGTCGTCTCTGCCAATCCTGCAGACCCCGCTTATGTCGCCGTCCACGTTCTCCTTCCACCCGAAATTCGGCTTCAGCAAGAACAAGAAGGACAAGCTCAAGGCTTCGCCGGCCCCTCCTCTCGCGTCGTCCGTGCCGCTGAGTGTGACCGACATGCGAGGAGCGTCCGAGGACAAGGATAGCCTCGCTTTCCCTTTGTCGACTGGCACCGAAGAAGAGGTCATGGCCCCGTCACCCTCCTCGCCCACGCAGAGCGATGCCCCGCCTCTCACGCCCGTGCGTCCTTCCAGAAAGTCGCTCACCCCGCTCGATCGACTGAGATCGCGCTCTCCCGACCGCGGGCAATCGTGTAGTCCTCCATCCATCGCGGCGATCTCGTCTCCTAACGGAGCCGGACGCGCTCCCTCGACGGTCAGCCTCAGCACGGCTTCCCAATCGGGCAGCGTCTCCAGCACGTCCAACAGGGCGGCAGCGAAAGGCAAGAATCTGGCATCGAGCGCGCCGCAGCTGAGCCAATTCGAGTCGACGCCGAAGAAGAAGGGCGAGGGCAACGGCAAGGGCTTCCCTCGCACCGCTTCGGGCAACGCGTCCATCGGTGACCACCCTTCCCCTTCCTCCACTCCCAAGGCGGCCGGAGCCGGCAAGCGCGGCATGTCGTTCGACTGGGGCTCCAACGGGAACCGCCCCCGTATATCTTCTTCCTCCGTGGCGGCGCAGGCCGTCTCCGTCTCGGCACCGAACACGGTCAGCAAGAGGAAGGACCGCAGGTTCAGCTTCGGCAACAAGGAGAAGGACTGCGTCATCATGTGACGTCAGCGACCAACGGTGCGGGTCGCTCCCTACATCGGCCACGACCCCACGCTCTTCCTGGAGAGATCCTGGAGAGATGCCGCACATCGGTGCGGATCCACACACAGCCTATTCCGTCGCTCCTTTGAATGGTCTCTTCGCTTTCACGCTTTAAACCCCCATAGCCTCCGCCTCAGTCCGCTTCTCTTTTCGGCTCCTGCGGCTTCCTCATTCTGCTTTGGCTGCCTCGCATCTGTCCTCTCTGCCTTGCCAAATTCACATTATCTCGATTTTCCCGCATTTATCCATCGGACGACTTCGTCGGGCCACACCCCGATAACATACATTTCCCTTTTTTTGTCGCTCCTCGCTTTGCTTGCTCGTATTCCTCAACATACGTACCACACCCCTTCCTTACGTATTCCCCGATGCCCCTGTCCACTTCAACATATCCAGTCTTGGTGTATGTACTTTATTCCCGTGTCCCGGTTCTGTCTTGTCATTCCCTGCCTCGCGTGAACATGGAACCCGGCGTCCTTCGTCCATCCCCATTCCCTGAGATGTCATCCCGCGTCCACACGTCTTTCTATGGCCGACGGAGACAGACGCCGATAGAGAGGCAAAGTGATCGGCGGGGATAATTGATAAGGCCGGGAGGGCGGTCGGGTCGAGCGGAGATCGACTCATCCAACCATCACTTGATGCTTCGCAACGCTCTCGCCGGCGTCCTCCGAACCCCCTCGAACCTCACCAGCCTCTGTCGAGCAACAATGTCTACCAATAGCGCACCTCCCGCGGCCCCCATGCCCCGGCTTACTCCTTTCCGACTCGCCCTGGTCCAATTAGGCCAGACCGGCGCCGACAAGGCCTTCAACCTCGCCCACGCCCGCCGGTCCGTCCTCAAGGCGAAGCAGGAAGGCAAGGCAGACGTGGTGGTCCTTCCGGAGTGCTTCAACAGCCCTTACGGAGTCAGCTACTTCCCGCAGTATGCTGAGCAGGTTGCCTGGCCCATGCCTGCGACCCCGTCGTCGGACCGTGTGGACAGAGAGGAGGCTGTGGCAGCTAAGACGGATGTGCCTGTCGAGGATGACCTCGCCATGAGGAGGGAAAGGTGGAGGGTGGAAGACTGCCCAAGCGAAAGCATCAAGATGCTCAGCAAGGTGGCCAAGGAGGCCGGAGTGGTGCTGATCGGAGGTGAGCCTTGTTGGACGCTCGTCTCTGTCTTCTCTCGTGCTCATGCCCTTGCTTGTTCTCATCCCGGCCCTTCTGCACCCTAAGGCTCCATCCCAGAACGCGACCCCACGACCGACAAGCTGTATAACACATGTCCCATTTTCGACGAGTCTGGCAAGCTTCTCGCTATTCATCGCAAGCTCCACTTGTTCAATATTGACATCCCTGGCAAGATTACTTTCAAAGAGAGCGAGACGCTGACCGGTGGGAACGCGTTGACCGAGGTGGACACTAGTGAGCTTCTTTCCTGTCCTCCATCTCTATGCCTTTTTATCCTAACATGCCTCGTCTACGGTGGCCCAGAATACGGCAAGATTGGTATCGGCATCTGCTATGACATTCGATTGTAAGGAAATCGGTCTTCGAGGCTCGACGTCATTTGCCAGATCACGGTTCATCTCTTATATGTCGCCTCGACTCCCCTTGTGCAGCCCCGAGATGGCCCAAATCGCAGCCCGCAGAGGTACGCTCGGCGCCCACTGCCCTTGCGCAACGCATCCGGACCTCTGAGGTTTTGTCTATTTGATTCGACCCCGCACATCCCAGGTTGCGCCGCCATGTTTTATCCCTCCGCCTTCAACCTCACTACCGGCCCCTTGCACTGGGAGCTCCTTCAGCGAGCGCGTGCGGTGGACAACCAGAGTGAGCGAATGAACAAGGAGCCCGGCTCTACTGACACTCTCTTTTATCGAGAAGATGTCGACCTGATGAGTTGTCATCTCCTGGACGGCGTCCCATTGCCCATTCCTGCACAGTCTATGTTGCGATGTGTTCCCCGGCTAGGGACATGAACGCCTCCTATCACGCATGGGGACATTCCATGGTCGTGGATCCTCAGTCAGTACTCATTCGATGCCTGTCATCTTCCCGCTGATAGAAGAAGGACAGGAGCAAGTCGGGACGATCCTGCTGAGTCGTCTCTTTCTTTGCTTGTGTGATAACTCAGGGGCACGGTCATCGCCACAACTGACGAGAAGGAGAGCATTGTATACGCCGATATCGGTGAGCCCCCTTGGCATTCCATTTTTTGTCTGTCCCCGCAACAAGTCCTGTCACTCGTACGACGTACCCACCGTTCCTTTTCACCCATTTCCCATCCATTTTGTTTTTCTCTCATCTTCAGCAACCGAACCCCTCCAGGCAGCGCGGACGGGTATCCCCGTGACTACCCAACGTAAGGACATGGCCGGGCTATTCGCTTGACTTGCACGTCTGACATAACAGCTGACAGAAGGCCTTTGCGGCACCCTCACCGCCCCTCCTGCGCATACCGTGTCTGTGTGCGCACAGGTCGCTTCGATGTCTATAAGGACGTTAGCGCATCGGCCTGAGTCTGGCGGGCTTCCTGGGCCAAAGGTATACGAAAGGATGGACATCCGGAATGACCTTGGAATATTATGTCGTCGCAGGAAACTGCGAAATGCATGAGCCAACTCGGCTTCGTCTCACTATCATCCCAGTGAGGTGAACAGAAGTCATCACGAAAGTCCATATATGAATCGTCTCGTAATCAGGACACAATATGAAATGGAGAGGAAGATTACATGCAGTCGACGAGGAATGTCGGGGCCTGAGTGTCCATGGAGGTCATGATTGTGCGTGTATGGTTCTAGAAAAATGTCCGAGATTGTCCTTTCGTTGCCATCCTTCCTTTCTTCTTTCCGGGTCAAACCCCGTTTCCACTCCCATCTCCCAGGCTCACCCTCCTCACAGCACCAGCTCGTCGGACCACTCCCCCATCTCACCGCCAACGCCCCTCCCTCTCACCCTCACCAGCGTCCCGCTTTCGCCCAGAGGCAGGCCCCACGTACCTCCTGGAGCGGTGTCCTTCATTCTGTCATAAACACACCGACCCTGGCCGCCTTGCGCACCCTCCGCCTCCAATCTCACCCACACCTCGTAGCTCTCCGCCCATGCCGAGCCCTTCCATGCAACGCTGCCGTCACCACGCTTGAATAGGATGGGCTTGCCCTGGGGAGACGGGTAGACGCCCCTCTTCTTCACTCCTCCAGCGACGTGAGCCGCTTCGAGGACGGCTTTGACGACGTCCTTCTCGCGAACGTCCCACCCTTTTTTCTCCGCGTCCTGCACGTTCCAGCCCGGTACGTGGTAGCTCCATATACCGTCGCCCTCGCTGTGTGTCTTGAAGCCACCCTGCTCGTCGTGCGGACGCAGAGACCACACGAGCGAGCCCGTCGCGCCCTCCTTGTGCGCTGTGGACAAGAACGAGGAAAACTCCTTGCCCGTCTTGAAGAAACCAAACTCGCCCGCTACAAAGGCTTTCCGATGAGCGCCGGACACGTAAGCAATGTCCTTCGACAGCCGCTTGGAGTCGCCTGCGCGATATATCATGTGGGATGAGGACATTGTCCAGCCTATCAAAACTTAGAGGATGGGGAAGACGGTGCCACTCACCGCCGCCATAGTAGTGATAGCTGAACAAGGCGACATCGGGGCAAGCAAGCGCCTCGGGGGCGTAGCACATCTCGACAGAGTCATTGCGAGCATAGGAGCCTGCGTTGCAATGAACGTCAGTAAGCATCTTGTTAAGGTGTGGGACTCGCCTGGACCCCGGATTCGTCACGCACCGTCCATGACGAGACTCTGGCTCCTTTCTGCAATGAATTTGGCCACGTCGGCAGTCCACTCTCCCCTCGCGGGCCGCAGGGCGCGCTCTTGCAGCTCATTGCCCGTTTCCCAAGCTAGGATGGTTGGGTCCTGCCCGTAGACTTTGCCATTGACGGTGTTGGTGCGGGTCAAAAGGGTATGCAGGAGGATCTGAGGGTGAAATAAACACGTACAACGCGAAGAGAATCGTGTGAAAACTGGGAACGGCTATACACTCAAAGGGGTTGAAGCTGACCTTGAAGGCGTTGCGCATACCAACGTCAGTCCACCAATCGGTGCCAGGTTTGACCATTTTAGTCAAATCAGTTATGTTTCCGACCTGCAAAAAACACGACCAAGAGCATAAGGGTGAATACCTATCTGAAGGGAGACAGGTGCCTCCGCGATCAAGCTTCCAACGACGCGCACGTACCCAGTTCGTTTCTGGTGCCAGGAATGCGTTCGACCTCGGAAGGCTAGTCAGTTCCAACGCCCCACCAGAACCAAGCGGAAAACTGTACACTTCCCCAAAATATAAGGCTAAAACACACCTTCACTCCCGTAATCCTGATTGACGATGGGGATGATGAGCCTCACGCCATCTGCAAGATCGAGCAAGGATTCCAAGACAGACATCCAGTCAGCATGCGGACCGACGACGCTGTACTGACGTCAAGCACTTCAGACACCGCTTACATTGTCCCGCCAAGGCTATGCAGCTGTCCATCGTCCTCATCGCCTGATCGTTCCATATCCATTCTCCCTTCTCCGCGTCCCAGCCCTCGATATGGGCTCCGGTTGGCACCCGCCAGCTCTTCACCCTGAGCGTGTATGTCCTCGTGACGGCCCCGCCAATGCCCATAGCGCTGAGAGAGCGAAAGGTATCCTCCTGCTCAAACGGAGTATTGGTGAGCAGTTCGGGGGCGTTAAAGGATGCGAAACGGAAGAGTTTGCCGCCCAGAGTGAGAGCGCCATCTGTCGGGGAACGAGCGACGAAGTGTTCTTTCAGGCGGAGGTGCTCGCCGGCGTCGAAGACTCTTTGAGACGAGCCAGGTTTGGGAGGGATGGGAGGCGGACCCCCTCCGCCTCCTCCTGGCGTCGAGCCCGCTGCCTTCAGCTTGGCTTCGGCCTTGTCCAAGAGCTTGCGAAAGGCCATGGTTCGTCGCTGGAGTTGTTGACGTCGAGGACGAGCGATCGCGGAACGATCGACGCTTGCCCATCGAGTTAGGGTTACACCAATCCGGGGTAAAGTGTGGCCGGTGCCGGCCGGCGGATCTCAACGTGTTCCTGCACGTTCAACCAGCAACTCCATTCGATGCCCGCTCCAACGTCCCCTCCCTCTTCTGACGCCTGTCCTTCCGCCTTCATGCTCAAGGGCAAGCAGACAGAGAACGGCATATCATCGCCTTCTTTGCCGTCATCATGGGCTGCGTTGCGGAGATCGTACGCGCAAGCCGCCCGAGCTTTCCTCGATCGAGACCACGTCTGGACGCTCGTGTATCTTCGTAGGGCAGAGGAAGAGCTGCGTCGCTCAGAAGGATCACAACATGACGTCAATCACATTGACGTTGAAAAGGTGGAGAAGATGAAGGAAAAGGTGGACGTGCTCCGCGTCACTTTCTGGGCCACCGCCGGGACGGACGGCTCCGCCATGCGTTCGGTATGCAAGGACGGCGGCAGCAGCAAGTCTACCACTCAAGGAGTGACGAAAGAAGAAGAAGATACGGCAAGGCATTTGCTATCTCACCTGTGCAACTCTCACCCCTCTTCTCTGGTGGCCTATCTTGCCTACTCGTCCGTCTTGCGCTTTGCTCGCTGCCGTCCGCCTCCTTCTCTACCTCAATTGGCCGACCCCTTCCGAACCGACGTCTCATCCGCCACCACCTTGAGCCCCGACTCGGACCTTCTCCCTCTCGCCATTCACCTTCCGCTCCCCGTTCTCACATCCATTGTCTTCGCCGCCTTGAAGCTGGACGTCGCCCAGTCGGCACGAGGGCTGTGCGAATGGTGGCTCGGGGCGGCCGGCAGCGAGGACGCGAGTGTGGAGGTTTTCGCACGGAGGGGGCAGACCAGTGACGGAATGTATGACAAGGTGGCCGAACTCTATGTCATCCAGGTTCTGAGTAGACTCGGCGACTGGGAGTACGCCGAGACGTTCGTCGGCTTGGCGGATCTTACGGAGGAAAGGAAAAGGGTGAGTTAGATTTTTAGGTGGGGTCGTCCTCCGTCAGAAGAATGATTACTTATTTCCGCTTTCACATACGCATGAATCCTCTTTGCTGTTGCAGTGTTTGCTAGAATCGCTGTCCACGATCCGCGCCTCGCAAGCCTCTCGTGCGGTGCGCCAAGCCCAGCTAGCGAGCGCAGAGAGAGCAAGGTTAGAGGCACTTCGCAAGCAGCAGTCGCAGCGACAAGAGGACAAAACGCCTCGTCGGGGTGGTCTGGACAGTCTTGTCCAGCGGAAGAGCCCTCCTTCCGACAATGGGAGCGTATCTACGGCCAACGGGGACACGGGCAGCGAGCGGGTGGGCCGGCGCCACTCGTCTTCGAAAGCGGAAAGGCGTGCAGGTTCGACGGGAGGGGGAGGTAGGAGTTCTAGCTCTGCGTCTCCTGAGACGCTGCGCTCTAACCTCGGCGCCTATGATGGTGATCAGCAAGCCTTCGCTGGAGGGTCTCGCAGAAGATTGAGCGAAGAGAGGTCCGAGTCCTCTCTCCTGACCCCGTCCGGCGGGTCGAATGAACGACGAGGATCGCATATCCGTGGCACCCACGATATCATTGGCAAGCAAGGTGCCTTTTCTGCCCTGCGCGGCTCAGTGTCTCGGTATCTCGCGACGCGCCCGCTCGAAGGGCCGGACGACGGCGTAGGGGACGTCCTCCTTCCGCCGAGGCATCTGCACCAGCGTTCAGTGAATGACCCAGCGTCACGCGTCAGAGCTTGGTGGGCTCTGGCATCCCGAAATCTGAACGCTGCAGACTTGGTCCGATGGGTGGGAACGGCTGTTCTGCTGCTCTACGTACTCAACTCCATCCGCCTGAAACAGGGAGGCCTTGCGACCCAGGGCAAGGACAAGCGCGCCGGCGAGGGGAAGCAACGACAGGGCGCTCGGATAGGCCCGCTGCTTGGGTGGATCTATCGACTGTGGTGGGCGGCTTTGGTCAAAGTTGGCGAGACGATCCGGATGGGAACGAGGGTCACCTATCTGTAGTCTCAAGGTCGAGGTGTAGCACGTCTCTCTTTTGCGAGCATGGACCTTGAAACCTTATAGCCTCGCGCGAGGGACAAGGTCACTCGTTCCTCGACATGTAGCAAGCTATGCAGGTTTCGTCCCCTCCACTCATTGGTCAGTAGAGAACGCGTGCCATCCACGATTTTTCTCCGACGCGCCCGCGTCCCACCTTCCTTCGAGCAACATTGTCCCCCTCCAGAGCGAGTGGGCATTTCTATCGACCTTTGAGACACCTCGCGAGCACAATAGCAGCAGGCTCAGGGGGGCGTGTAGACTTTCTTGCATTGATTTCATCTCCATCCGATCCTCAGACGGGGGTCACCCGCTGATCGCTTAGTAGTCAAAGTACTTGAGCTGCAAGGAAAGGGATGAGACGTCGGTTCGCGGGTCGAGAGAAGGCGGAGCACGACGGGAGGGTGATTGCGTCACTCAACGTCCGCCGGATGCTAGATGAGCGGTAATGGTGCGCTTACCGGGTCCTCCTTGGTGAAGACGGCGCCGCCTTCCTCGTCGGGGCGCCAGTGGCTGCGATGATGATGACAGAGAAGGGAGGAGACGAGAAATCAACCATGTCCATGAGAAAGGGATGATCAATGCTCGAGTAAGGTAGACGATAGCGAGCAGCATGACAGGCAGAATAAACTCACATGGCGTGGAACTTGAGCTCGCCCTCCGAGGACTTGAACGCCCGCACGTGGATGCTGGAGAGACAAAAGAGAATAAACAACGTGAACGGCCCGGAGAGCGTCAGACAGCCACGCCGTGGAAGGAAGACGGGGTAGGACTGGCCCTGAATGTAAGGTGAGCGCATCGGAGGTCCATCTCACCAGTGACCCTCGTCGTCGAGCAGGATCTTGGCGAAGTAATTCGTCCCGAACGGCTCAGCCTCCGTCGCATAGATAAGGGGCGCGTAGTGTTCGAGGTGCTTCAGCTCTGTACGGGACAGGGAGGGAGGGACGGAGAGAGGTCGAGGCAATCAAATCGTCGTGTGCGAGGTTTGAGCTGCCGTGTGTGAAGCAAGCGAAGAACAAAGAGTACACTCGTCCGGAAGGTCGGACTCACTGTTGACTTCGTGCAGGTGGTGCCTCTGATAAGAGGAGCGTAGTTGACACAGATTCGTTCCAGTCACCGCACGACCTCGCGGGGCACCGAACTGATCACACACAAAGCGTCAACAGAAAACACGCACCTCGTCGTCCTTGTGCAGCACCCAAAGCTGTGGTCCGTACAGAAGAGAATGAGCCAACAAATAAGCGATCCGGGACCTCACGTCTTCGTCGACTCCCTCCATCGACGTAACGACCCTCCCACCCATGACGTGCGCCAACGATTCCCGAACGCAGCTGGCTCGTGCCCAGCCAGACCTGCTCAGCTCACCTTGTGCAGGACGCCATGCTTGACCTCCTCGTCGTTGAACACGGCCTTGCACTCCTCATCGGCCGGCTTGGGCTCGGACATCTGAGAGCCGGGCATGTCACCCGTCTTTTCGACCTGGTGGTTGTGGTGGTGCTCTGCGTGGGACTTGGTAGGGAGAGATAGTAGAAGGGACTGGCGTCAGCGCCCACGGCCGTGCGCTCGACTGAGCTGGCCTTGCAGCGCACGGACGCACCATGTCGGATATGCTGACGACGGTATTGATCTCTGGGTATCGGAGCAAGCGAGAGGGGAAGGTATGAGGGAGGAGGGTCAACGAGATGATGTGCTGTGACGATGGGACGATGGGCCGTCCCGTCCCTTTTTGTTCCTCCACTCGCCCTCGGCGTTTCTCCTCCAACGCCGACCTCGTTAACGCTGCCAAGGTCGGACCAGCGCAGCGGGGCGGAGGTTCTTTGCCACAGCCAGCATGAATGATGACGTCTGCGGGCGGTCTTTGCCGCAGCCAGCGTGAATCATGACGTCTGCGGGCGGTGTTCATTCAATCCATTCGTTCCTTCTACTGCCTAGTACATGAAACGCTGCCAGCCGTCTTCGCTGGGCCATTTAAAAGGTCGGAAGAGGAAGAGATACATGGTCGCCACGTTGATGAGCACGTTGAAGCACCCTTCCGCGGCGAGCACCCGCAGAGGAGACGTGCCGCTAGGCGCCGGCCTCGCTCCGCTTTCGCCATCCGCCGATCGCCTTCCGTTTGCGCCCTGGCCCGGCGGAGGACCTTGGACAGCCGCCGCGTTCCGCGATGGGGACGCGATGTGCAGTCGGAGGAGGATGTAGGGAATGAGAAAGTACCGCGGCTCGAGCAGGGGCGAAGGGGCGAGGGTGAGGAAGAGGGCGACGAGAAAGCCGAGCATCCAAAGGAGCGATTGCGAGCGGCCTGCGAACGTGAGCGATGCAGGGGCACTCAGTTCAGTGCCTTTCTCGGATCATGTTCTCCTTGACACCCTCGTCCAGAGCCTCACCGAGCTTGATCCACCACGATCGCCCACAAACCAAATAGACCGGTGCGAGGAGATATTTAACAGCCCAATGCCGCTTGATGAGCTTGCGCCAGACGTAGAAGGCGTAGTGGCGATTGTCCGCGAGGAGAAATGGATGTTCGTAGCTTTGGTTAAGAATCGGTTGGATCGGCGTGAGTGACGACGACCTTGAGGATGAGAAGGAGTCACGACCGCTCACGTATAACGGTGTATTGCGAAGACGATGGCCGCGCAGAGGACAGCATGGATCAGCGCATTACTGAAGGTTGACGAAGAGGCCGTCAGGACGTGAGCGGAGAATGAAGGGACCGAGAGAGAGCGCACATCGATTCGCTCAACTCACCGCCAGCTCCGCACACACCCAACAGTGGCCCTCCACAGCGCCCGCCGGTCTTCTAGCAGATGAGGCCAGGCGAAAAATGTGGTGAAGGCGATGAAGTAGAACAATTGAGGCACGTGGAGCACGGGGACGTGGTTCGCCTTGTCGCCTGAGCCGGAAAAGGAGAGTGGGGGCGACGAGAAGTTGGATAAGGCTGGATGTACCTTGCGTCCGCTCATGAGACAACTCACCAAGGACTACCCCACCGTTCCAGACCACAAATGCACCGAATGCCACGAAAACGGGGACAAAGGGAAGAACGACGGGCAAGACAGGCCGCCAATGGTGAATCAAAGTCGTCAAAAATCTGACGAAGACTCGCGGGATGTCGGCTGCCGTGACGAAGATGGGGGGTTATATGTGAGCTAGAGGTGCGACTTAACATGCGCCTTCAGAAGCACCCACCCCACGAGGCGTCTTCCGCCGGAATGTCAAAAAAGGTCACTCGAGCAGCCGTGCTTGATTCACGATGCAGGACTTTTAACGCCGCGGTCGCTGCGACGAAGGCCACCCATATCACGTTCGTCTGCCGACACGTCAGGGACAGCAGAGCGAACTGGCAAGCAAAACACAATAAATAAAATCAGAATGAAATACCGTCAGACCGGAGGACATCCGCATGCCGTCCCGGATTGAGGTGTGGTCACAGAAACGTGAGAGAAAGCGGGAACCCACCAACGCAGCTAGTTTATAGTTTTCTCTGAGCGCCAAGGCCTGGCAAACCAATACTGCAGCGAGCGAGGCGACGTCGGTGTAGTAGAGATAACCAAAGAACCATAACACGGGTAGACTGGTGATGATGACACCTTCCAACGAGCGGGCCTTCCGAGCCGACTCCTTCTCTGCTTCTGTGCCGCCTTGTCCGTCAGCGCCCACACGGCGGACGAGTGTGCCCCGCACCTTCGGTGGGACAAGGTGGGATGTGCTACTATCGTCCAAAGAGAAGATGAGGGGCACAGAAATAGCGGACAGGATGCTGGCGAACACGTCCGGAAGGACGAGGAGGAGGATGAGGTTGGTCGAGCGGAGGAAGGCGGGGTCGCAGGGAACGTTCCATATCAGGTGGACGAGTCGCTGGAAAAAAGTGGACAAGAGATAGCTGCACGGAGAGACGACAAGTGGAGGAGGAGTGAGGAGAGGTGAGGCACTGGGGAGTGGGCCATGCCGTGAGATGTCCCAGGACGGGGTGAAGACCGATGCGGGAGCAGAAGGATGAGTGGACACGTACAGTCCTGGAGGGGTCGTAATCTTTGGGTCCCAGGTCGTAAAGTCCCCGGTACAATATCGCTGAGCTTGAGGAATATGGAAGATCTCGTCCTGGACGACGGAACAGTCCCGTCAGGAGTGGGAGAAGAGCGCGGCGGGGAGGCGAGAGACGGTTAGCAGTGGTTCCCTCGCCAGCGCCGGGGTCTTCATCGCGTTGGCGTGCTGGAGAGAGCAAGGTGCGACGCACGAGGTATGGTTCTGGAACCAGCGTGTTTACTAGGTACGCCACGACCACGGACGACAGGCCGAGCACGGCCCGAGGGAGGAGCGAGCTTTGCATTGCCGCCGACATGGTCGAATTCGAACGGCCAGTAACGAAGACGAGAGAATACAGGGCATGTCGCCTGGAGAGAGTGCTGCGGCAAGGTACCGATGATGCGCCGTGAAGTGGTGGTGTGCGAACATCGAGACTCCTTCCACACATCCGGCTTAACGTACCCACCACGTCGCCCAAAGACGTCCTCGCCTGGACAGGCACATCGCAGCACGGCCACTGTATTTTTTTCCGGATGCCGGCCGGATCGATCTATTCTCATTTCCCTCCGCAGTTCTCCGAAAAGAAAAGTAAACGACCACGGCGCCAAAATCCAACATGGAAAGCGGTCGTGAGGGGCGTGAGAGGAGGGGAAAGGGGGAGGTCTATCCGTGCAGAGAAGAGAGGGATGGGCGACCAAACGGGCGTGTGGAAGCGTCGGCTTAGCGTACGTGTTCGTGTGACGATCCCCGGCGTCGATGTCGAAGGGAACGAGAAGGGTTGAAGGATGAACGGTGAGACGAGGAGACGAATGAAAAAAAGAAGTCTATCTGCGCTTGCATCGCGAGCAAGTATGAAAGGGCGAATGGAGAATGTCCCTGTCCATCCTTCCGCGGCCACTGAGACGGGCGAGAAGAGAGACGACCTTTGCGACGGGCCCGTCCCATCGATCGACACTCAGTTGTAAGGAGGGCCAAGGACCTTGCGAAGCGAAGAGAGGACGGCCTCGACGACGAGGAGGAGGACGCCTCCTCCCGGGGCGAGCCGGAGAACCTTGGGCGCGAAGCCCTTGTAGAGCGCGCCGAAGCCCTCTTCGCGGGCGATGAGCGCCAGGGAGGGGTACGTCCAGTTGTACTTGGGCACTTGGCCTGGCACTCTGGGCGTCTGTGAGAGGACACGGGACGGATCGAGCGGGCCCGGGGCCGGTAATGGTATAATGATCAGCGGACGGGCCCATGCCCAGAGTTTCCATAGAAGAGAAAGGAGCGCGCATCGGTCCAGCAGCTTACGTTCTGGATCCTTGACTTGACGACGTCGAAAGGCGTGTTGAGCATAGTGCCGGCAGCGCCACCGATCGCGCCAGCAATGAAATTGTTGAACAGCGTTTGGCCCTTGCTCTCTGCCTTGGGAAGGAGGGACCGGACTTGGAAGATGACGCCGAAGTAGCCTCCGTTCCACCACACATGCCTGACGGTGACCACGGGAAGCGCCGGGACGAAGAATGACATAAGCTCTCATCCGCCTACGACGCACCAAGCGCTAATCAGCTCATGCGGCCGCCGACTCACCTCCAGAACGTGCTCTCCATCCCGGCGTACATGCCGAGTAGGCCGTCGGTCTGGATGATCTTCCTGACCACGTCCCCAGGGCCCTTGTAGAGGTGGGCCTGCGCCTTGTCCTGCAATCGGATCTTGACGAGCTCGAAGGGAACGACGACGACCGACTCTGTCGCTCCGGCTGAGCAACCGGTCAGGATGGAAAGACCTTGGGACATCTGGTTGACTTCAAACGTTTTGCGGTATGTCTTTCCCCAGAAGTCGTTCGCACTGCACGAGACGGGGATGAAAAATCGGTCACAAAGCTCGGCGGGATTGAAGAGCGGCAACTCACGAGAACTTGACAGCCCTCTTGGGAGCTTCGAGAAGCAGAGGCGGGACGAGTCCTCGGTACAATCGACCGGCGCTGATGAGAGGCACCGATAGGGAGTGGGTAGGAGAAGGACGGATGAGCGAAATCGGACCGAAATCGCAAACAAGCACGTAGACGCCAAGTTCGTCGTTCGTCTCCCTCTCCCCCCGGGTCATATAGTCCAATTATTCGCCTCGGCAAAGTCAACAGTTTGTGCTAGCCTTTCACGAACGTCCGGCCAAACGGAGCAATCCTCCCCCTTCTCCAGTCGTATCGCCTGCTGGCACCGGCTCGCACACGTCACCCCAGGCGAATCTGAAAACTCACCCCTCAGCGGCGACGATCTTTTTGAAGCAATCGATCATGCCATTGTATCGCTCGACGCCAGGAATGACCGTGGAGGATTGGAGCTGCATGCGGGTCTTGACGACATCTGAAGGGTAGATCGATCGCGGTCGGTAAATGGGTCGGGAAAGGGGAAAAGAAGAGCAACGTTGAGCATGCGTGCGGAGTGGCGGATGAGAGCAAGGGCGGGCGTGTCTAGCGGGCGAAGACGTCTAGTTCCTATCGCTCTAGGTACGACCTGAGCCGACTTAACTCCGCTCCATCCACGCCGGCACCCTGCCTCCTTCCGTCCGCTTCACACCTTCCCAGCGGCCAGAAGCAAATGAGCATCGCGCTACCACTCACCCAAAGGATAAAGACACAACAGTTCGGTCACGCCAGCGATCGCGCCCGCGCTGAAGTTGGCCCAGAAGGGCAGGGCTGCGAAGGGGGCATTGGCACAAGGACGGAGGCAGCCGCGTGGTGGGCGGATGAGAGGGGAGGAAAACAGAGAAGCAGAATACCACGGATGAGCGAAGCGACCCAGGAAATAATGAGAACCTCTCTCGCCTCGCCTCGTCCCCGTCCTCCGAGGTCGGAGGCCGTCACGTCCTGTCCATGTGATACGCACGCTTGCGTTCCGAACTCATGGACGGCGAGTGCTGATGTCGGAAGCGATGGATAGACGGCAGACGGGCTGGGCTGACAGAGGTCTGTCTGTCCTACCGTACGATGGGGGCGTATGTGGTCGTTAGACGAGCGAGCGTCTAGAGACGTCCGTCGTGTGCGGTGTGGATGGTGTGGGGTAAGAAGAAAAAGACGAGTCGTGCGCGGGGTCGGGAGGTGGAGGAGGGCCGGACCGGACGCTCGGCAACGGCAACATGCGGCAACTCACACGGCTCGGAAGCTCGGTCCGAGATGAGACGACAGCAAGACGAACTCCAAGGAAAGAGGTGATGGGGGAGAAGGATGCCGTGAGTACCTCGTGCACAGGCGAGACAGACCGGTCGCCTTCCAGTCCGCAAGCGACGATGCAGGCTCGCAGGAAAGTCTCCACCAAATCGACCCAAGTTTGGTTGAGCACGCAGCATGAGAGTAGTGCTCCGTGTCGCGACGAGGGAAGAGTTCCGAGATCTTGTACACGTGACACCACGGTTCGGGACAGGACGACGAACATAAGGACGACGCAGAACGGGGGCGGGAACGGGGCTGGGAGCAGCGACGCGAAGCAAGGACCTCCGCGGCAGCACGGCGAAACGACGACGTCCGTACTTGAAGGCTCCTTGTTCGTTTCTCCGGCATCCGCCCCGGACCCCGTCGCGTTCTCTGGCCTAGCGGTTCGGGACAAAGGAAATGAAAGGAAGGGGAGAGGCAGGGCGCGGCCTGACGGCGTACTTGTACAAGACGAGTACGAGCGTGGAACAAAAGAAGAAAGGAAGAGTGTGTGGGTGCGTGGGTCTGTCTACCTAGGCCGAATCAGTCCGTGATCCGCATGGTCGGTCCGTCGTCTGTCAGACAGCCGGCTTCCGCCTGTAAGCGTCCTCTCTCGGCGGATCGCCGTTGAACTTGGCCGTCAACTCGGCGTCTGTGCGGGGCGCGAAAGAAGAGGTAGGCCATGTGAGCGTTCGAACTAACACGGTCGCCAGCTCGCGACCTCCCAGGCCACTACTTCCCGCTCGAACAATGGATGACGCGACTCACATTCCTGGTCGTCGTCGACGTGAACAAAGTACTCGAGCTGATGCGGCGTGTTGGCCGCCTGCTCGTCCTTGCGCCGCTGTCTTTGTTCGTTCTGGGCAGGAAGGAGCGGAAGGAGGGTAGGTATCGAAGACGGGAAGACAGACGGAGAAGGGTCAAAATGGGGACCGCCACCAGCGCGGGCTTTAAGACGACCATCGCTGGGTCCAGACGCGCCGCTGTCCACTCACTTCGATTTTGGACTTCTCCCTGCTGGCAGTCTCATAGTCGCCCGATCTAATGCCGTTCGCAACCTTCTCCCACACGCGTCTACTCTCCCACATCCCCTGCTCCTCGATGGGCTTTACCACGAGCTCCTCCCTCGGCGTCGTGGCGTCCCAGAACACGTCCCCGGCCTTGCCGATGGCGGAAGAGGAGGAGGAAGAGACCTTGGACGTCTCATGCCAGACACCGTCGAAGACGGCGAGGGGGTGGGAGGAAGTGGAGGAAGAGTTGTAGAGCGTCGCCTTGAACGTGTGCGCTTTGCCGGAGAAGTAGCCCTTGCCGGAGTAGTCGATCTTGCAGACGATGCACGAAAAGGGCAGGAAAAAGAAGCGTAAGCAACGAAGACAAGGGGAGAAGAACACGACTTGGGAGGGAATAAAGCTAGCCTGCTCACCTTGGCGGTATAACCGGTGCTGCTCTGAATGTGACTTGTCTCGGTGAGCTCAATGTAAGGGCTTCCGTAGAGAATACCGTCGATCCGGAGCTTCGGAAGGGTGATAAGATAGAGCTCCTCGCCCGATCCGCCTCCAGGGACCTTGGAGAGGTCGACGCGAAGGACGGCGTGGCCGACCTGCTTGACGATGATCGACCCTTTGGACCACGACGTCTTTTGTCCGCTGTGTCCCTCAAGGGAGACGCCCGCCGTGGCATTAGCGAGGTTGTACGCCGTGATAGGCGGGTGGTGAGACACTGCAGTCACAACGACGGACGGAAGACGGAAGAACAAAGTCAGACAAGATGAAGGAAGTGCCGAGGGAGGGCGGACGCGCTTGCCCACCCTGTTCGCTGATGAGCACCGTCTCGCCGCGGCCGTCCTTTTCCGGCCAAGAGCCGAGAAAGATCTCTCCGAGGATGGGGTTGAGGGGCTGTCGAAGGAGGGCAGGTAAGCAAAGTGGTCGGCATGGAGATGAACGAGATGGCTCGTCCCACACTCACCTTTTTCTCGGTGCCCATGCTCGTGTTGCGACTGGTGTACTGCCCCTTGAGCGTGGCAATAAACCACCTGAGCACGTTGGTCATACGCTCCACCTCGTCCCTTCCGTCCTTGACGGCAGCGAAGAGGTCGGGATGCTCGCCCCAGTAGGACGGGTATTCGGTCAAAGACACGGGGGAGAGGATGAAGGGGGGCGCGGTCATGGAGGAGAGGTCGCCGGAGAAGGAGGCGATGTTCTTGAGGAACTGACCCTGTCGGTGGTGCAGCGCACGGTGCATCGCGTCAAGGCAACCCGAAGCCAGTCGTCAGTCAGGCCCTGTTCACGCCGACGACTCCGACCAGCGCTGCGCCCTGGAGGGGCCATCGTCGAACCTCCCCGCAGGACTCACCCATCCCTGACGCTGGTGAGCGGGGACGCCCGCGCCGATGTCACCGTCCTCGGACATGGAGTGACAGAAGAGAAGGAAAAACGCGGCGGGAGAGGGAAGGATCGAAGGTGGAACGAGTCGACGGGGTGACGGCGAGCCAGTCGATGGTGGTGAGCGGAAAGGAGAGCGAGTGCGTTTCACATCGTCGCTGCTGGAAGGGCACGTGACCGCCCGATGGGAAGAGGCCGGGACGGAGGCGTTGGGATCGAAAATGTGAAAGCCACCTAAGCAGGCCAGATCTCGAACGGTATGACGTAGCGCCAGGCCGAGCGAGGCCAGACAAGGCCAGGCAAGGCCAGGCAAGGCCAGGCGATTCGTTCCTCCGGCTTCGACGCCAATGTCGGCCACCAACGCCGTCGCCGCTTGCCGGCCACATCCTCGCATCGACAGCAGCACGAGGGCTGGAGGACCATTCTGCGTTGGACATTGGATCCTGCCAAGGAACTCCCAACTTAAAGCGACATGTTCAGGCGGCCGTTGTGGGTCGGTCGAGCGAGTCTCAGCTCTCCTCTCGCGGGCTTCTATGATCGCAGCGAGCGCACGCAGCGCCGCTCCCTCTTCCACCACTGATGGCAGCCATCGCCTGCGTCTGGGAGATGTGTGAGCTGGCCGGCGAGTCGGCGGACTTCATTGCCTTCATTCCCCTCCCTCCCTCTCGCCGTGCGATTCTGATCCGACTCCCCTGGCATGCTGAGCCCAGTATCATGGAGATATGTTCCTGACCGTGGCAACGTTTTCGGAATACAAATGATAACACGGTATCGGTGGGTGGGGTGGCTAGTCAGTTACCACACCACCTCTTCTTTACCTGTTTATGGCCCAAGGGCCACACATCCAGGGCTGGCTGGTCCCCGTCCTCCTCCGCCGACACTGCTGCCGCCCATTCCATAAGCCTCGCGGGCCAGGCTGGACGGAAGGGGCGGGCAGTATCAACTACGCCGGCGACGGCATTCGGCAACGGAGGCGAGCTTGAGAGCCCAAAGTCCATCCATACAAAGAGTCTAGGCGGGGTTGCAGTGTATGATCACATCCTCCAAGGCTTAGTCCGCGTGTCCCCAAGACTGATATGAAGGATGGAGACGGCCCGACGTCGTTCCGTCTCCCTATGTTTTCGTCTAGGCCCTTGTCGCGCTTTTTTCACATGATTTGCCAGTGCTCTCTCTGCCCGCTCCGAGAGAGGAGGAGGAGCGGTCCAGCGGCCGCACGTTGGGCTCGGTGCAGGATGGTCCGAGGCGAGACCCTGGCTGGCTGGCTGGAATGGGTGTGAGACCGGGTGCGACTGACTGTGTGGACGACGAACGGGAGCTGATCAGCCGGCGTCGTCGGCGTCGCGTCAAGAGGAACAGAGACGGGTTAGTGAGCGAGGCTTGGACGGGCCCCCTGGCCTCTTTTCGAGCAAGCAAACAAACAGCAGACCTGTTGTCGCGTTTCGTCGAGTCTCGTTGAGTCGAGTCGATTCGGGTCGACGCTCTCCGTCCCCTCACTTGCCTTGCCCTTCGCTCCGTCGGCTTCCACGCACACCACACCACAGCACACCACAGCACGCGGTACGCCCGTCGACGGGCCCGGAGGCAAGCACGAGCAGGCCGGCCACGATGGCGTCGTCGTCGTCCAAAGGTGCGTGCGTGCGCTGGTCGGTGGGCGAGGTACGCCTTGCTGGCCGCCTCGACGTCGTGTCGTCCGAGTATCCCCCTCGTTGTCGTCGTCGTCGTACGACACCTCCCCTCCCTCGCACACGCCCGCACGTCCTCGACGCCGGACGCTTTCACACGCCGAGCGCCAGACCCGCTTGGCGCAGCGCAGCGTCCGTCGTGGGCCGTCATCGCTGTTGTCGTCACACCATCATCTCATCCGCTCCGGGCCGCTATCGCCAGTACTGACCGCTCGGCCTCCTTCCTCCTCTACGTCCCTTTGCTCCCCTTTGGACCATTCCCGACCCCCTATCCCTCGTATTCGCCGAAATCTCTGAAACATTACCGTATCGGACCGCATCGACGACGCCGGCACGGACGGAATCGACCGACCGACGACCGGCGGGCTCGTCCGACCCAACCTCACCTTGCCGTCGCCATCCCGACGTTCTCCTTCTCGCTCGCCATGGCCTTGACCTCAACCCTCCCGGCGTCGCCCGCGGCCAACGACCGCTCGGATCGTCTCCCCTCGTCGCCGCCGCCCGTCTCCCCTCGAACAGCTTCAGTCGGCGACCCTACCAGGCCACGCCTCGCCTCCGTCCGCTCGTCCTCCCCCTCGCCCTCTCGCCCCCACCACGGCCATCCTCACTACCAACATCCCTTCGCACACTCCCCCCACGCACAGCGCCGCGTTCGCTCCGGCAGCGCGGCCACACCGACGCACGCCGGCTCGGCCTCCGCCGCCTCTGCAGTCGACCGCTTCAACTTCCCTCCGAGGCCGCAAAGCGCGCTCAGCTCGGCGTTCTCCTTCATCAGCGGCGGAGCGGGAAGCGGCGCCGGCGCCGGCGCCGCCAGCTCCGACGACGCTGGAAGCAGCGGCATCGTCT
The DNA here is from genome assembly GCA_029717555.1 of Peribolospora baueri. Classification (NCBI taxonomy): domain Eukaryota; kingdom Fungi; phylum Basidiomycota; class Peribolosporomycetes; order Peribolosporales; family Peribolosporaceae; genus Peribolospora; species Peribolospora baueri. The sequence goes on along the minus strand of JAMDHS010000035.1, from coordinate 165,843 downwards.
CTGCTTTTTCCCTCGGAGCAGGCACCGGCGGCAAGAACCCGGCGGCGGACAGGAGGTCGTCGTTCAGCTTGAGAGAGGGAGAAGTGTTGGGCGGGAGGAACTAGTGAGTCCCGCCGTCGGGCACGCCGACCTGGGATGCCATGTCATGCCAATCTCACCTCGTCTTCTTCCTCTCGCAGTCACTTTCAGACTTTTGACGCTCTCGCAAGCGGTGCCGGTCAGGGCTCCGGCGCCCAGGCGGTCGCCGTTCCGTCTTCCTACACCGCTAGCACGCAGGACATTCGCGGCAACACCACCGCGCTGGCCAGTATGGCTCTCAGTATGTCCGACTCGGAAGATGCCGAATCGAGAGGCAGTCGGGTTTCTTTCGATGCCGGAAGCGGGAGCGAGCTCGATGACGTGGGCGAGGATGAGGAGGGGGAGCTGGAAGAGGGCGAATTGCAAGAAGAGGGTGGCAGGGACGATGGAGAGGACGTACGGGACACCATCACCTTGACCAAGGCACCTTCCCCCTCTCCACCCCGCGCGCCCTGCCAGGCCCCGAGCGGCCTGAGCGTCCTACTCCAACGCACCTCGCCTCCCACCCCTCCGGACGGGGAAGGAGCGAGCACCAAGACGAGCAGCACGGAGGGCACTCCCAAGGCCACCTTTCAGCCGACTTTTGCCTCAGGCGTCGTCTCGGACATTGCCTCGGGCGTCGCCTCTGGCGCGGTGAGTCTCAGCTCCACCCGAGCCGTCAAGAGCCCCGTTCCTTCCGGCTCCTGGCAGGCGGGTGGCGGGAGCTCCCAGATCTCCTTGACTGCCGACGAATCTGATCTTGAGGCGGGAAGGGCACGAGGCGAGCGCGCGCCGCTCTTGAACGCAAGGTCGGCTCGGTCGGCGCACGAGGAAGGCAAACCGCGGTATAACACTTTCGAGCCCACAACCGCCGGTTACATGGTCGTCGACGTTCCGCCCGGCGCCGGAGGCGGAGGCGGAGGCGGAGGCCGCCGTCCGCCTGGAGACGGGGCGGCCGCGGTCCCGGACCACAACGGCGGCAGCGGCTTTTCCGGCTCGCCCGACGACATTCGTTTTGGTCAGGAAGGGCTGACGACCGCCACCACGGCGGGCAGGCTCCGCCAGTGCTTGCCTATCCCCTCGCAAGGGATCTCGCACGTGTCTACCGCGCTCCGCAAATTGACGATGCGAGACGTGGTGGAGCACGCCGTCATGGAGCCGATCCGGCTTCTACCCGCCGTGGTGCTGGGCCTGCTGCTCAACATCCTCGACGGCGTGTCGTACGGGATGATCATGTTCCCCACCGGGACGCTCATCTTCTCCGACTTTGGCGGCGACGGAGTGTCCATGTTCTTCGTGACGTGCATCGTCGCCCAGCTCGTCTACACCCTCGGCGGATCTATCTTCAAGGGCGGAAACGGGAGCATGATGATCGAGGTCGTGCCCTTCCTTCACATTATCGTCGAGATCATCACGCGCGTTGTCGGCGAGGAGAATGGGAGAGCCATCATCGCCACCACGATGGTCGCCTTTGCCCTCAGCGCCATTCTCACCGGCCTCGTCTTTTTCGCCCTCGGCAAGTTTAGGCTCGGCGTGCTCATCACCTTCTTCCCCAGGCACATCCTCGTCGGCTGCATCGGCGGCGTGGGCGTTTTCCTGATCATCACTGGGTGAGTCGCGTGCGCTAGCCAGGGACATGACGATGGGGAGCATACTGACCTCGGCTCTCTTACGCGCTGTGCTCCGCTATGTGCTGCCGCCGCGCCGCTCCCCTTTATAGTCTCGAGGTCACCGCGCGCTTGGAAGGGGGTATCGAGTTCACCCTCGACTACCTTCGTCTCTTCTTCGGCAACATGCACATCCTCTCTCTCTGGCTGCCTCCTTTCCTTCTTGCCGTCCTCCTACGCGTCATAACCCAACGCTTCCACCATCCTCTCGTATTTCCCGTCTTCTTCCTTTGCATTCCGATCGTCTTCTACATCGTCGTCTTCGCCGCTGGCCTCTCGTTCGAGACGCTTCGCAAGGAAGGCTGGGTCTTTGACGTCGGTCAGAGCGGACACACGCCATGGTGGAGGTTCTACACGTATTATGGTGAGATTATCCGCTCAAAGCCATGGCCGGTTCTCTTTTGGGTTTCGTTTGACCTGATGACGCCGCCGCTTCCCTCGTCATTCTGCCGTTGTTCAGACTTCAGGAGCGTCAGCTGGAAAGCACTTTGGGCGACCATGCCGACGCAACTCGCGCTGACCTTCTTCGGCATCCTTCACGTCCCTCTCAACGTACCCGCCCTCGGCATCTCGATCGGTGAGGACAACGTGGACACCGACCGCGAGCTCGTCGCGCATGGCGTCTCCAACCTGCTCGCCGGCGTGATGGGTACGGTGCCGAACTACCTCTGCTACGTCAACTCGGTGCTGTTCTACAAGACTGGCGGAGGCAGCAGGCTCTCCGGCCTCATGCTCGCCGCCGCCACCTTTGGCATCATGGTCCTCGGACCGGGCATCATCTCATACTTGCCCATCGTCGTCGTCGGCGCGCTCATCTTCGTCCTCGGCATCGACCTGACCAAGGAGGCCGTGTGGGACACGTGGGGGAGGGTGAACAAGTGGGAGTACGTGACGATCGTCATCATCGTCGTCGTCATGACCCTCTGGGACTTTGTTATCGGCATTGGCGTCGGCATCATTTTTGCCTGCGTCTTCTTCGTCGTCCAGAATTCCCGCGGCCGCACCATCCGAGCCACGCTGACGGGCGCGTCGGCAAAGTCGACCGTGCGCCGTCACCCCATCCAGCGCGCCTTCCTCAAGTCGGCCGGCGCGCAGACACAGATCCTCAAGCTGCAAGGTTTCCTCTTCTTTGGCACAATCTCCTCGGTCGAGCAGCACATTCGCAAACTCCTCGACATTGCCACCTGGCAGCGCGACCCGATCCGTTTCCTCATCGTCGACTTTACCCTCGTCACCGGGCTCGACTTTAGCGCCGCCGAGGCTTTCATGCGCATCCAGCGGCTTCTCTCCGCCAAAGACGTTCTTCTCGTCTTCTGTGGCGCCGCTCCCGAGGGAGAGATTGGACACGCGCTCCAGCGGATCGACCTCTGGGCTGAACCGGGCAATTTGCGGTCTGGCGTGTGCGTGCTCAAAGACCTTAACGAGGCGCTGGAGTGGACGGAGAACAGCTACTTGCGGGGCATGTACTCCTCTCAGCTCCACGCTGCTAAAGCCTTCGGACAGGCTTCGTTCGCCGCCGGCGCTGGTTTGGGTGAGCGTGACCGAACGATGCGGTCCCGCAAGGACGATTCTCAAGGAACCGGTCCGCTGACAGTGTTTACTTGTCGGATGTTTGCCTTCTTCACAGACGTGCCAGCGGCATCGGGACCGGCCGTGTTCAGTTTGAGCGAGTCTTACGAGAACTCGCCGCGTCGAGTCCAGCTCCACGAAGCGGCAAAGTCGGCTATCGTCTCCACCGTCGGAAGTGAGTCTTATCCCTGACGAGGTCCCTCCCCGGATCGCGTGTTCGCCGTTATCTTATGCTTCTCCCCACCGCTCGCGCTCTCCCTCCCCCTTCACGTAGCTGGATCTCCCGGTCCCATATCGCCGGAGCAAGCGCTCGCTCGGCCCAACTTTGCGCAGCCTTTGCCGCTGCTCCTTCAGACGTTCAGAGCGTACACGGGCCAGAGGGAGGATTTCTTCTGGAAGCTCGTGCCCTATTTCAAAATGCTTGTCGTCCCTGAGGGGCAGGTGCTCTGGCGAGAGGGCGACGAGGCGGATAGCATGTACATCGTGAGTGGGGCTCGGACGGCATGTTTTCCTCGATGGCGAGGTCACGGGCGAACTCGCATGGAGGACGGGGACGAATGACAGAGGCTGACTTATGGCTCGGCTCTCCATTCAAAGATCGAGTCCGGCATCCTCAAGGCCAAGTACTCGTACGACAAGGAAGATTTCACCGTTCAAGAGTGCATGCTCGCTGGCACTTTGGCCGGAGAGGTGAGCGCGCACGGAGCGTTTTTCCTGCTGACCAGAGGTGACTCAGGTTCCTCTCCCCATTCTCTCCTCCAGCTGTCCTTCCTCTCACGGCACCCGCGCAACACCACCGTCGCCGCTGACGTCGAGTGCACGCTCTGGCAGCTGGACGCAGACAGCCTGAAGAGATTGGAGAAGGAGTTGCCGTCGGTGTGCTCCGAGTTCGTCCAGATCATCCTCCGCGTGTCGGTCGAGGAGCAGGACGTTCTGATGGTGAGTGGGGCGAGCGGGCGGACAGAAAGGCGGACGGATGATCTGAATGGTCCGGTGCTCGTTCGACTCACTGCTCTCTCGCCTTTGGACATGCCGCGCACACCGTTCTTCAGGGATACATGGTTTCCCAGCTTACCTGAGCCAGCCTCCCTCCACGCGACGCGGCTGCGACACGACATTCTACGACATCACTCTCCAATCCCTGCTATCATCACATCGTCCTTTGTTCTATGCCCGCTCCGCCCTCTAACACAGCATCGTACCGTCTCTCCTCCGCTCTCTGCCTGCTTTCCCGGCACGCTTGCTCGCCCGCTCAACATGCTCGCCCGTCCAAACCCACCACGTCCTTGCCTCTGGTGCGCCGCACCACCGATATCTTGCAATCTCGTCGTCGGCGTCTATTCATCCCGCGTCTTCCAGTGCACCGTTCAATCTGTTTTCACTGTCACCGTGCTCCTTGCTTTGCCATCTCGTGCCGTCCGTCCGTACCTATAGAGACAGTCTCCGCTTGCTTTCGTCCCCGCGTCCTTCCATATGTTTTTCTGCTTGCTTCGTTCGCCTCTCTATCGAGCGCACGCGCATTCCTTCTCCCTCCTGCGCTGCATACCTCTGCTTGTTTTAGTGCCGCTGTCACCAAAATCCCTAGTAATCAATGACATTGTCGCGAGAAAGCGGGGTCGATCGACCCTGGGGAAGACGGGGGCCGTGGGAACTGGCGTCGACGACGGCCACGGAAGAAACGTGTCTCGGAACGTCTCTGGTGCGTGACGTAGCTGCTGCGGCAACTACGTCGCATGTGATTGCGCTTCGGCGACTTGCACTTACGTCATATGTGGCCGGCCTCAGGCTCCGGCCAACGCCGCCCAAGTCCGAAGCGAGGTTTTTCGAAAGCGACTTCCTTAAGAGGAAATGGCCTCCTCTTCTCCCGGCCAAGACAGCAAGCAGATGCTCATCGTGTTCGTCACCATGACCCCACGCCCGGCGTTCTTCCATCCTCCCCATTGTCCGCCCGCAGGGGGCGCGGCCTGCCCGCGGGCGCTCATGCCCTTCTCCACATCTAAGACCAGGAGTGAGACGCGGGGGAGCGGAGAAAAAGGAAGGCCCATCGCCCACATTGTCTCCTCACCACGGTCTCGGCCGTCTAAAATGGCCCCGGGTTGCGGATGGATGACGCGCGATGGATGATGGAGATTGGGCGGCGGCTCAGCACCACACCCGCCCGCCCGCCCGCCCACCGGCAGCCAGCATCGGTGCGCACCGCCCGTCGCCGTCGTCCTCGCGTTGATAAAAAGGCGGGGCGTGGAGGACGGGCAGTCAGGCACGGCTTGCTCACCAGCATCTCTCCCACCTTCTCACACCCGCTCGCACGGACGAGTGGCTCATCCCGACCGGCTTACGTGCACACACCGTCCCTCTTCTCTCCCCAGCGGCAGAGGAAGAAAGAAGGAACGAAGGAACGAAGGAACGAAGGAAAGACACACGCAACTCCAGTCGTCGTCCAAACGCGAATCGCCCGGCGCGCTCGCTGATCATCCCCGTCCTCGTCTCGCAGCGCTCGTAGACCTCACCCTTCTGTCCCGAGAACAAGCCTTACTTGCCCCGACTTCGTCTTGCGCGCATTCCACACCATGTCCGCACACGACTCCACCCCTCCGGCCGCCGACGCCGCCACGCCTTACATCGCATCCACCCTCACGCTCACCGCAGCCTCGCTCACCACGCTCGCCCTCGCCTCCTACGCCCTCCGGGTGCGCCACCAGCGCGACGCCCTCAGGTTCGCGTACGAGGCCGCCAAGGGCGAAGGAGAGGCCTGGAGGGCCGTCAGCCGGCACGCCGCCAGGACGGCGGTCAAGGAGGACGGTGCGGCCGCTCCTTCCATTTCGGCCAAGCACGCTCAGCCACCGGTCAAGGACGAGAACGAAATGGCCTCCGCGTCTGTCCTGCCCGCATTTTCAGCCACGGACCGCGCTACGGACTCGACTCGTCCTCGCGGTCGCTCACCCGTCAGGCCGTCTCTGAACAGGACGCGCTCCTTCTCGCCTGCCCCGTCCGCCTCGTTCGATCCGCGCTGCCTTGACTTTGTGGCGCGTGCCAACGCAAAGCCGTCCAACCCGTCCAGCTCGACTCTTTTGTCTCCTTGTCCGCAAGGCGCCTCCCTGACCGGATCGCCCGCATCCTCCTCTGCATGGGACTCGTCGGCCATGCACGCCTATCCCACGAGCCTGCGCGCGCTCGACTTCGCACGTCCCTACGTCCAGAAGCGGGAGACGTTGGCGGAGATGAACGCGCCAGAGAGCGATATGAAGCGAAAGAAGGAGGAGGAGCGCAACAGGATCGCCAGCCTGGTCGCATGGGACGGGTCGGCGCACAGGAGCACCGCGACATTTCCCCCCCCTTCCCATCTCGAACGCGTCGCACGTCGTGCCGCCAATTTCACCGCTGGACGAGCATCGGCCGCCGCCGGCATGTCCTCCTCGAGCGCCAGGCCCAGGGCGGCAACCCTCTCCACGTCCGCCTCCGCCGCCTCGAGTGGCGCCAACGTCGAATCAGACGACAACGTTGCTCCTCGCTGGTCCGACCGGCGCTTCTCGTCATCCTTCAAAGTCCGCGAACTCGAGCTGCTCGAACGCAGACGTGAGGCCAGGGAGGAGATCCGTCGAACGTGGGCCGTCTCGCGGGCACGGGCTGCAGAGGAGGCGCACGAGGCCTCGAAGGAGACGCGAGAGATGAAGGGGAGCGTGAAGGAGGCGTCACAGAGCAAGTTTGAAAGGGACACCGACGCGAGGAGGAACGGCTGGGCCGTCGTGGCTGGGTTTGCGGATGAGGTGGAACGAAAGGTGTGTGATCGATCCCGTATTCTTTTTTCTTCATTGCTCCAAGTCCCTCTTTCTTGTACTGACACCTCCCTCCGGCCCATCTCACATACACACACACGCGCGCGCACACACCGCAGTTTTGCATGCCCCCTGCGTTCTCACACGGCTTGTAGTCATCGCCCATCTCGTCGTCCGGTAGGTGATCTTCTCAGCGACATGGCCACCGTTTCGCCGCCATCGCTCTCAAGTGACGCGACAACGGGACGACCTTCACGCCGTATGAAGACGTCCCCTATTCAACTCGCACTCGCCGACCGTCGACGCGCCAGCTTGCATCACCCGTCCCAGTCTCGGTTCTTCCTCTCGTACAACATCATAAACAGCCCCAGGGATCGCTGGAAGCTGTTACATGCACCACACACGCCGACCCTGACATCTTTCTCCCCTTCGGCGACGCTGCACTCCCCGCGCGTTTCGTTCAGGCGACGTTTCTGGTGCCTGGTTGGGCCGACGACAGTGTCGATCCACAACCGCCGTACACATGGCATTCGCATCCTCTCCTCGTTCGCACCTTTTCCTTTCATCATTCAGAATTGAGATCCCGTTCCGTCCGCGCTCGTCTGTCTCAGCCATGTATCAACAGTTAGCTCATCCCATAGCATCTTCTCCCGTCCTACCACGAATGAACGAAGCGCACGAATCTTGAAACTGTCGTCGGAGCCTGGCCCTTTTTTTTCTCACTCAGGTGGTCTGAGACTCTTCGCGTTCGGAGCGCATCACATGACCCGTTCGCCGGCGATCGACGATCGTCACATCCGTCCTCCGCAAGCGACCACAGGTCAAGGAGGACGACGACGACAACCATGTCCCGACGCGCCGCCACCTCGCTCTTCTCCATCCGCTCCCACCCGCTCTCCAACTACTTCTGCAGGACCTCCGCCCCGAGCCCTGCCACGACCCTGAAGCAGCCGGCGCTCTCCTCTCTCAAGCTCGACTACCGACCCGCAGGAGTAGGGCCAGCTGGGGCGGGGGCGAGGGAAGGATGCGGCTGTGCGGCCTGCGAGAGGGCGAGGGCGTTGGGAGGTGCAGTGCAGGGTACGAGAGAGATGAGCGGAAAGAGTGCAGTGCGTCCGGCCGAGTGTACAGAGAAGAATCAACGTGATGGGGCAGCTGGAAGGACGGAGGAAGGAGGTGGCGCGAGTGCGCGGTAAGCCAAGCCGTCCCACTTCCTTCCCTTTTCTCGGCGGCCCGCATTCGAACCTTTCCTCAATTGCCCTTCACCGTCCTTCCACCATCGATTTGCTCTCTGTCTCATGGGTCCCGCGCGGCCCCCAGCGCCGACGCGACACCTCCGAGGGACGCGAAGCCCGTCCAAGACAAAAATGACCTTGCCGCCGACGCCGAAATCGTGGCCAAGCTACTAGAGCGGGACGGCGGGGTCAGCAATATGCGGATCGTCGACGGACAGATCGAGGGAGGGTTAGGGAGGCATTCAAAGGCCAACTTGTTCCGATATATATGATTCTGATGTGCTCGCGTATGAACGACATGGTACGGACGAAGTCTTCATTCAGACTGCCTCGCCAGACGCCAGTCTAGGTTGAAACGGCGCAAACCACCCTCTTTCGCATTGATCTCAACATGGGGAATTTCCGACCAGAGCCAGCCATGCATTGCGCCTACTACGCTCTGAGTGTCCCCGACCGTCTGCCCGTTTCCTGTCCTCGCGCTCACTTACAAGCGATCCTCGCCTGGCCGCTCTTCCAGTAGGCGCCATCGGGGAAGCTATAGTCTTCGATGCTCTCCTGGAACATCTCAATAGAGTATCCTCCGCGCGGGTCGTCGGGAATGTTGTATCGTCCGTCGTTGATGCTGACCGGGTAACGGAAGTGCTCGTGGAGGTGATCTACGAACTCGAGCACCTGCGTCGCGAACGATGACGGAGACACAGAAAAGGCGATGATGGATGACCGGTCAATGGAGGTAGGCGGGTGAGTCGACCGGATCGTGTCAACCGACGGGGAGGGGAGCAGCGAGTGCCCCGGCCATCGAACGAGGAAACAGATGAAATGGAACAAGGCAGGCTCCATCGACTCACGTTCTGCTCGATGCTCCCGCTCACGGCGATGTAGTCGATCAAGCTGAGGTGGATGACGTACTCGCACAGACCGACGCCGCCCGCGTGCGGGCAAACGGGCACGCCAAACTTCTTGGCCATAAGGAGCACGGCGAGGATCTCGTTGACGCCTGCCAGGCGGCAGCTGTCGATCTGGACCACGTCGAGGGCTTGGGCTTGGAGGAGTTGTTTGAAGAGCATCCTGAAGAGGGGGGAACGATCGGTGCGGAGTGCCGTGAAGACGGGAGAACGTTGGTGGGAGGGAGTCAGGGATGGGGTTCGCCGTCGTGCGCTCACACAAAGGCAGGCGCCCCTCTCTCACCTATTGTGCGCATGCTCGCCAGTCGCGACCTTGATCCCGAGTGGCTTCAACCTTGCGCGGATGTTGGCGTGACCCTGAGTCGAAGGCGGGACGAAGGACGGGCGATGAGCGAACGGTTCACCTCGGAGAACGTGCCGGCGCCGTCGTGCGTCAAAGGCATCTCCCCCATCGACTGGCGCTCTCGCGCGAGCTCACCAGAGCATCGTCTGGCGCAGTCGGCTCCTCAATGAACCAAGGCTTGAACTCGTTGAGCTGGGTCATGTACTCGACCGCCTGGTCGACATCCCACACCTGGTTGGCGTCGACCATGAGTACGCAGTGATTCTGTCGTAGCGACAGAGAACCGAAACGAGCGAAGTGCGAAGTGGACGAGTCGACGCTCGATCAGAGACGGCTGGAGAGGATACGAGCTGGGTTGGCGCCCGCACCGCTCACCTCATTGGCATTCTTGCCCTCTAAGCTCTCCTTGCTAGGGATCTTCCTGCCCTCCTTGAAATTCTTACCATCGTCGATGATGCTCCTGACGAGGCCCAACCTGCGCTTATCGTCCTCGAGACTGGCGCCGACCTTGACCTTGAAATGATTGAAGCCCTGATCGAGCGCCTCTTGAGTCAGGCGCGCCACCTTGGCGTCGTCATAGCCCACCCAACCGACAGAGGTGGTGTACGCAGGGAAGCCATGCTTAAGAACGTACTCTGTCCGCGCTGCTCTCTCCTTCTCGGATTTGCGGAGAATGTCGAGCGCTTCGGCAGGGGTGATCGCATCTGTGATGTACCTGAACGGCTAGGACGGAGGCTTGAGATACGGAGGCAGGAAACATGACGCATACATCCTCTCGACGGCGCCAACGACGACGACGACGACTCACCGGAAGCTCACACAGCGGACGATCTCCTCCGGCGTCATCTCGGTGACGAGCCGCCAGAGTGGCTTTCCACGTGCACGGGCGAACATGTCCCACACTGCGTTGATGACGGCCGCGGTGGCGATGTGGATGATGCCCTTTTCCGGGCCCAGCCTGGCCGAGTCGACACGAGGCACGAGAAGAAGAAGAAGAAGAGAAAATTCGTGGTGTTTCAGTCACCGGCGCTCTCCCTCCGTCAAGAAGCCGAGCGGCAGTCGCTCACCATCTCAGCTGAGGATCGGCGACGAGCATGTCCCACGTCTTGCCCATATCCGCGAACAGCTCCTCGACCTCCTTGCCCACGATCAGCCGTGCGATGGAGCGTACGGCGGCACAGACGAGGTCGTTGCCGCGTCCGATGGTGAAGGTCATGCCGTAGCCGACCAGTGATTGCACGCCATCGCTGGCGACGGTGGCGGTGGCAGAGGAGCGGGGGGCGGCGCGGAGAACGATGTAGGCGGCGGAGTAGTCGCACTCCTTGTTCACTGTCGGACGGAGGGAGAGGGCGGGCGCGTAGGGGCAGGGCAAGCGGGAGCGAAGGAAGACACGGCGATGATCAGCGACGAGCGCGAAACGCAGGCCGAGACGACGATCAGCTGGAACGGGCCTCACTGGCATCGGTGCCGTCGCCAGACAAGCTGGTCGGGAAGCGGATATCGTGCACGGAGAAGTCGTCGCCCACGATGTAGCCCTCGAACGGCGAGCCCGCGGATCGGTCCGCATTGTTGGTTTGGCCGGCGGTGGAACCGGTGGCGTGTGACAAGCCTGTGCTCTCCGAGTTGGCCGCGGTCACGGTCATCTTATCTTGCCTGAGTACTCCGGCGACGTCGAGGTGGGGGGACGATTTTACCACAGAGAGGAGGCGCGGCGAGCATATATGTAGGCGGTCGCCGCCGCCCTGGATCCCGGCGCCGCCTGCCGTGAAATCGTTCCTCCATCACGCTGGCCACTGACCCTCCGCCTTTGCGCCTCTCTGCCACTCCCTCCCGACGCCAATACGATCCCGTAACCGACTCCGTTCGACTCTCTGCCCTTCCTCGAGCGCCTTCACGTCCCATCGACGGCCCGAAGGCCCGACGTCCATGTCCGGCCCTCGGTCCGAGCGCCGAGCGCGTCGCCCAAGCCGGTGGGACCGGATCGGCTGTTATTTAATCCGGGATAGCACGGACCGACACGTGGCTGCCTCCGCTGCGGGGACTAGAAGCACCTGTCGTGTGCGAGCGCTTGCCTTGGATTGGAACACGACGGACGGACGGATGGACGGGAAGCCAAGGGGAGTGGAATGGGCGGCGTTCGAACCGGCGTCGTGTCGAGTTCAGAGTGTCTGTTTGAGCTGGGCCCGTCGGCCACGTCCACCGGAGGCTGTTGATTGTCGACCTGCGCAGAATGCCGCTACTCTTCTGCAGAACAAGGCCGTGGTGCGTTTGCAAAGAATGGCTCACGTGGTCCGTCATGATCGTGCATAGCCGTCTCCGGCGGGGCGACGACGGTTGGGCTCGGAAGAGGCGATAAGGGCATTCGACTAGGAGGAAAGGTCCGGCTGTCCTGGCCTCGCTTGCGCTTGCGCACCACCGGCTGCCCCACCCCGTGACTTCCAACGCTGCATTTTCACGACATGACCGTCGATAGCCGCCCTCGGCGGAACAAGAACGACCAAGTTGGAAGTGATGATATGATGATAGATAGACGCACCCTAGCGCCGCTCATCGTCCGGACGCGACGAGTTTACGGTTCAAAGGAGGGGGGGCGGAGCAAAGATAAGGAAGGACCAGAGTTACGGGCAAAGACAGTCGTGTACATTCCTTCTACCATAGTGTTCGTGCAAATACATAACAATCGACAGCTGTGGCGGTCAGCAATCCGTGTCGGTCTCGTTCGACGTACGTGAGAAAAGGGGCGGGCTCCGCCAGCGGAGTGCGCAACCCCGTCAGTCCAGAGCGGCGATAAGATCTCCGAGCGCGCGGGCAGCGCTGGGGCCAAAAGGGTTGGGGCGCAGCGAGACGAGGTGATGCGGATCGAACCGGCTTTGGACGGAATGCGAAGCAAGTAGGCAATCGTACTATGACCGGTCCCAAAGGATCTGCGCTGACCCTCCGCTTCAGTTCACCGCGAACCGAAGGCGGGAGAGAAGACGGAGAGAACGTCTTCGATGCTCATCTCCGCCCAGTTTGCTATTTCCGTCGCCGTGATGGCCGCAGTCGCCCGCGAGGCAGCCGCGCGTCCGAGGCGGGAGGAGCGGATCGGTCGCATGCACAACGAGGGCCGTCTACCATGGCTACGGAGAGGTCGGCCGACGTGCCTGAAGCATTCGACACGTCCATGCACGGTCGAGGGACGATCATGGATGAGAAGGTGGAAGGGGAAACGACGGCGCTGGCGGTGAACCCGTCCGTTCGGAGGGTCGTCGTCATTGCTGTGGATGGGAATGACGTCCCACTGGGAAAGGGCGCCGAGGCGACACGCTGGCCGTCGCCGTCATGAGTGGCCGCGACTGAGTTGGCGCCGACCCCTGACACGCCCTGATAGTCTACGCCAAGGCCTAAAGGGTCGAAGAACGTGGGCGGGGCGGGCGTCGTAAAGGTGAGGCCGGTCGCGGCGGAGTCACTCTCGCCGCTCGCGTAGTCAACGCCAAAGCCTAGTGCGTCGACAAAGCCCATGGGCGCGGTAACAGCTGCCGTCCATGGCAGACTGTCGGCGGCGTCGTGGGCCTGGAAGGAGCTTGAGTTGGATTGGCGGCCTCCACCAAGGTCGAGCGCCGTGGAAGCAACGCTGGCCGACGTTTGGGAGAGGGATGGGCCGGCGGCAGTGTCGGTACCAAAAGCGAAGGCTGCCGGGGGCGGGGCGCCCAAGTTGGTAGAACAAGGGCTCGTCAGCGCAGGGGCGTTAGACTGGCATGCCGACTCGAATGGCAGAGGTGTGCCGAGAAGGGCTGCGAGGGCCGCACGAGCTTCGTCTTGGAAAGAAAGCGTCTGGCCTGAGGTGGTCTGAGATGAGCGACGAGATTCCGACCGTACGCGCGGTCAGCCAGAAAGTGGCAGCGAGGCGCCGTAGTTCTTCAAGATTGCCAAGCACTCACGACATCAAAGCCTAATCCGAGGTCGATGCCACCGTCTCCGCCCATCCAGTCCCCCGTCGGGAGAGGAGCCGTCGTAGAAGAAGAGGATACGCTGGGCTCCGTCACAACGGCGGCACCACCCGCTCGAACACCATCTTTACTCTCCGTTCCCAATTCCACCGCAGTAGCGGTCCCTGCGGGCGCAACGCTGGGGGGCAAGAGCTGCACAGACGAGGGAAGGAGAGTGTGGACGAACGCCTCGAGCTCCTTAACACGCAGCTTGAGCAGGGCGTTCTCGTTCTCGAGCATGGAGACGTGCAGGACCTGCCGTTTTCCTGGCGAGCCAATTGAGACAAGAGATTTGAGAAGGAATGGTTTGCAAGAAAAGGGGGGCCGATGACGGCCAACGCTCACGGTATTCCTTCTGGCTGATGAGGTTCCTCGCCCTCCTGCTCGCCGACGTCTTGTAGAACCTCCGCTGCATGCCCTCCGCGTCGACGCCGGCATCGTCGCGGCAGGCCTTACTGTCTCGCTCCGCCTTGGACGATGCGCATGAGGGCGTGTCGTGGTCGTTGGTGGGACTGGGGCTGTCCCCTGCGAGGGCCCGGCCCTTCCCCTTGTCGAGCATGGCGGCGATGTGAGCGTGTTGAGCGAGCGCTCGGGCTCGGCCGCTGGCTTGTGTGCGCCGGCGGGACATGCTGCGGTACGTACGATGTTATGCGGAGGTCCGGCGGAAGGATGCGGGTGCAAGTTAACCACCATCGTACAGACGGGCGGGCGGTGCGAGCTCAGTGGCTGAGGTGAGCGGCGAGCGACCCGGACAGCCGACGAAGGGAGTTGGAGGGCCGACGAGGATGGTGGGAGGAACGGAAAACGTTTTGATCGATTCGATTCGACCGACAGCGTGCGACGAACGAACGAACGAACGAACGATGACGATCTTGGCACGACGGCCGATGCGCTCTCTGTCTCTCACCACCATCCACTGGCACTTCCTGACCCTCTCTGTCGTCCCCCTTCTCAGTCGTCTCATAGACTTCCTTCGCCTTCCTCCCCTTCTCCCCTCCCTCGTCTCACAAATGATAGACGCACGATGATAGAAGAGCCCCGACCATCCACCACCCCTGCCCGCTCTCCCTCTTCCTCCGTCGCTCGCCCGCCAGCTACCAGTAGAGGAGGACAACGAGGCGCCGACTCCAACGCCTCCGGCACCCTCTTCGATCCCGCTCGTCCCGGCGACGACGCCGACATCGAAGGAGGTGCTGCCACGCCCGCCACGTTGTCCGCCGCGAATGGCGGTGGCGATGGCGACGGCGATGGTGACGGTCCTAGGCATTTGGCTGCCTCTCCACCGTCCCCGCGTACCGCTACCGGGCGACAGCCCGGCGACGCCTTTCATGACGGCCCAGAGCAGCAAACACACCACCGCCGCAGACGCTCGTGTCCTCGCTGGGCCAGGATTCACCCTTTCCGGGGCATGTACCGAGACGTCAAAGCGCGCCTGCCATACTACTGGTCCGATTGGGCGGACGCTTGGAACTATAGAGTCATTCCCTCCACGGTGCAGATGTTTTTTGCCAAGTGAGCTACTGTGCTTTTTTTCCTTCATGTCCTCCGAAAGACGAGCGAGAGAACGGGCGAACGACGGCGGGGCGGGAGTGCGTAGGGCGCTGGCGGGTTTAGTGGTGACCGCGAAGACGGCGCGCCGGAAGCGGTTATAGACCTCCTCATCCCTTCTCCCAGTTTCCCGGCCTCTAGCGATTCGGAACGTGCTGTATGTCATGCTGACCTTACTCTCCGCCCCCTTTGCCGACGGCGGCTCCACTCATCTTTATCTCGGTCGGGCTCTCTTTTCCTCTTCCTCGCTCCTGTTCTTCATCTCCACAGCATTCTCCCTGCCCTCGCCTTCTCTTTTGACCTCTTCACCCAGACGAATCAATCCTACGGCGTCAACGAGGTCCTCTTGTCCACTTTCATGGCCGCATTCGTATTCTCCATTTTTGGCGGCCAGCCCCTGCTCGTCGTCGGCGTCACCGGTCCCATCACCGTGCTCAGCCAGACCACATACAGAGTCCTGCCCAAAAACGTGGACTATCTCGCATTCATGGGCTGGGTCTACGTCCACGGCGCTTGGATGCACTTTTTGATCGCCGCCCTGAACGGTGAGTGGTCTGATTTTGAGGAGCACAGAAAAGGAAAATGTTGACGACGCCGGTGGGAAAAACACGACGCTTATCTCGTCTGCCCTTCTCCCTTCCAACTCGCAGGCGTAAACTTTTTGAGATACGTGACGAGGTTCAGCTGTGACAGTGAGTCTTCTCCCCTTTCCAGATGCAGCAAAGCGGTCCGCTCAACCCTCACGCCGCCCCTTCTCCTTGCCAGCCTTCGGTCTCTACGTTGCGCTAGTGTATTTGCAATACGGCTGCCAGACGGTCGACCGCTCCTTCTCCCAATACGCGCAGGACGAGGCGCTCCTTACCCTCGTCTGTGGCCTCCTCACCGTCATCGTCTGCTTCCTCTTCAACCGCCTTTCCATCTCCACCTTTCTTCACCACGTCGTCCGCCGCGTCTTCGCAGACTACGGAATGCCCATCACCGTCGTCGCGATCAGCGCCGTGCCCCACTGGGGCAAGCTTCTCCGCTCTCACATCTCCACGTTGCCCACAGGGGCTGCGTTCACGCCCACTAACGGCCGCGAATGGTTGGTTCGCTTTTGGGAGCTCCCTGCTAAGTGGGTCGGTGTCGCTGTGCCCTTCGGCATCCTTCTCACCATCTTATTCTACTTTGACTCGAACGTTTCGGTAAGTCGCGACGTGTTCCATCGTTTCTGCGCACGCTGTTTCCCCGCGCCAACGACCTTGTCCGCTCTCACAGTCGCTCATCGCCCAAGGCTCCGAGTTCCCGCTCCGCAAGCCTCCGGGATTCCACTGGGACTTCTTCCTCCTCGGAATCACCACCTTTCTCGCCGCCCTTCTCGGTCTCCCTGCCCCCAACGGCCTCATCCCACAGGCGCCGATCCACACCGAGAGCCTGCTCGTATACGAACGTGTTAAGAAGTATGACCGGAGCAAGAAGCGCGAAGGCCTCGGCGAGCGCGGCGAAAAGGCCGTCATCTCGCCCGAGCAGGCAAATGTGGACGAGAAGGTCGCCGCGCGTGCCGGTGACGAGCCGCCGTCGGTTGGCGGAGGCGGCGACGACTGCAAGGCCACGCTCAATCGCCGTAACACGGCTGCGTCGAATAAGGCGAGCGCAAGCTCCTCCCCCTCTCAACGCGCTGTGGGAAACGGCTTCGGGGCCAAAATCGTGGACGAGGGTCGTAGGCCGACGTCCAAGGCAGAGGGAGAGGACGAGTCGGAGACCATCGTCGAGGACTATGACGTGGAGGAGCGACCTGTGGCCGTTGTCGAGCAGCGCTTCTCCAACCTCGCGCAAGGGAGCTTGTGCCTCGTGCTCATGACCGAACCGTTCCTTCACGTCCTCGGCCTCATCCCTCGAGGCGTTCTCGCCGGCCTTTTCTGGTATATGGGCGCGTCGGCCCTCGAGACGAACGGCGTTGTGGAGAAGATCTACTTTCTCCTCCGCGACCGACACTTCACCCCTCGCGACCCTAACGTGGAGCCGCTCAGGAAGGTGCGCAAGACGGCTCTCATCGCGTTCGTGGCGTGCGAGCTCGTCGGCTTTGGCGTCACGTTCGCCGTCACGCAGACCATCGGTGAGCGTTGTTTTTTGCAAGTGGAGAGAGGCGAGAGCGCGCCTCACTGACATTCTCCATGCGTGATGTTTTTACCTCCATCCCTCGCCTCGCCTCCCTTCCTTCCGGCAGCCGCCGTCGGTTTCCCGATCCCCATCCTTCTCCTCGTCCCTCTTCGTGCTTTCCTCATGCCCAAGATGCCTTTCTTCACCACCCAGGAGCTCAAGATTCTAGACGCTCCAGTGAGTTTGCTCTCTCTTTTTCGTCGGCCTTGGCTGCTCTCACCGGGCGGCTATGCACCCCAATTCCGCTGCTCGTGCACGAGCCTCGCGTGACATCTGCCGCTCACTCACCTCTTGCTGCGTCACTTTCCCCGTCTTCTTCCTCCCATCCTCCTCTCGGACATGCCTTGCTCGCTCTCATCGCCACCTGTCACCGCCGCCCTCTAGACGGCCTCCGAATTTACCCTTCGCTCTGTGGGAGGCTCGATCTGACCTAAGCACATACAAAAAGATCAGTTAAAGATACCAAGCGCGGAACGCTCTCCTTTTTTTTATTAATTTGATCGGAAGAAAGGGAGGGGAGGACCGGTTACTTTTGGAAAATTCGTCCTGTTGATCGGATGGTTCTCTTTCGTCGAATGACTTCTTCCACTCTTTGCGCATGGCAATGAGAGATGCCGTGTCACGGCCGTTCACCTCCGCCTCCGCCTCCGAGATGTGAGCCTGCAAGATGAGCCATTGCGGGTCGACGATGAAGTTCGAGCTGCTGGTAGGAATGAAAGCTGGTGCGCACAGGTATTTCAGAAGCGATGGAAAGGGTTTGTGTCAAGACGCGGGGAGCTTTATAGAAGTTACATTCACAACTGCGAGTGAAGGGCTAGAGGAGGAAAGGAGAAGCGAAGCGATACAGGACGAGCAGGTCGAAAGCTAGCTACACCGGTTACGCGGTTACCATGAGCGCAATGTGAGAATACAGATCGTTGTGCGAGCAATTATATATTTACTAAGTAGAAAAGAACACCGTTGGACGAATGTGGATGGACCACGGAAGCGCCGTTCTCCGCTTCCGGCTCATCTCACGCCTGATGAGGTCGTTCGCGCTTGTCCTCGTAAGCCGGCGGCGGCGGACCAGGCGGGGCGGCGTACTGGGGTGCGGGGGCGTCTTGCTGCTGAGCGCCGTAAGAAGACGCAGGCTGGACGTACGGCGCGTACCCGTACTGCTGATGATGCTGCTGCTGCTGAGCGCCGCCGCCATAGTAGCCAGGCTGGTACCCTTGATTCTGGGCCTGCACTCGCCGCCAGAAGGCGGCCTGGCGCTTGCGGCGGGCGAGAAAGAGGAGGGCGATGATGAAGATGCAGGCGGCTGCTGAAGATGGTCGGAACCGATCGGAACCGAGTTGGGGGATGAGAGGACAGAAAAGAGGCGGACAGGGATGGATCAGCAGGAAAGGGAAAAGCGATATAAAAAACACCTGCCTTATTAACCACTATCCCACTCACCAACAGCAATGCCTGCGCCGGACAAAGACGACAAAGACATCAAGGCGAAAGGAAGTGTGAGAAGGACAGGCTCGCGAGAAGAAGCGGCCAAGGACCGGCTGGCAACACGCTCAAGCGTCCATGGCTCCAGGAAACTCACCGACTCCTACTCTGGCGCCATAGGACCATCCATTCGTCATGCAGTTGCCAAACCGATCGTACTCTGGGAAATGAAGTAGAGGAGGGGAAGAGCGAGAATCCGGGTTCACACGTATGAGACCGGGTGAGGTCAGACGGCACGAGGCGCTGGACACGGGCGGGCTGCCCACTCACGTTGACAATCTGGGCGCAACAAGGCAACAGACGGCCGTGGATGTTGGGCGACAAAGTCAAGTTGAGATCAGACAGACGTCCGTACTCCAGTGCTCGAGCCATCCACTCACAGGCTCGGACGCCGGACGAGGCGAACGCCAAGAGAAGCAGGAGGATGGTGAGCGGTGCGCTGATGCTCATGGATGTAGCCAGACGGGCCATGGTTGGTTCCGTTGTTCGTCGATCGGTCGGGAAGCGCCGATGATGGGGTTGATGGGGATGGGGCGGTGGCGATGAGAGGGTGGCAAAGGCGAGAAGGGCGGGGGAGAGAAAGAACGTCGAGGCTGGGACGAGAAAGTGTCGCTGAGGTAAGGCGGAGGCGGTGGTGGTGGTGGTGGTAGTGGAAAGATGGGAGGCAGGTCGGGTGGCGATGCTGGGTGACCGTAGTTGCCAAGAAGAGAGCGATGATATCATGATCAGCTTTCGTCCGTCCTCCCGCCACCTTTCGCCGTGATGGGCGACGGCTGGTCCGCTTCATCAAGGCCGCAGGGAAATCTACTTGCCTGTCAACTAGAATGGTGTGAGAGCTGCTGGCGAGACCCACGGGGTACCAGGTAGCCAGATAAGTAGAAAACGTGCCATGGTCCGCAAGAGAGACTCGGACCGGGGTGACGAGTTTTGCCAAGCTTCGAGTCACTGAGTGAGACATGATCTCCTGTTCTGTCAAAGCCCTACGATGAACAGCGGTCTCGCGAGGTCCTTTGGAACCCCCTCACCATCCGTTTACGGGGATCCCATCTGCCATCGACGCACGCTCAGCGCCACCGTTGCCCTATCACTCGCCTGCCCGTCGATCCCCGTGTCGAGTTGATCTTATGACGATCTAATCAGATCACATGAGCGGCTATTTAATTTTTCTATTTCTTTTCTATTCTGACTGTTTTGGCAAGGGTGCCCCAGCAATGCTGTCGGGGGTCTAACTCCCCCAGTGTGAGCATTTCAATGAGCTGATCTGTAGTGCTGATGAGCCATCGGAAAAAAAAAAGCTTGTTCCTCGGGAGGTACTGGCTATAGAACGGCATGCTGATGTCAGCGTAAGTCGATGCATGCCCATTCCCGCTATCTTGAACTATATTAAGATCTTGAACATCTCTTGAATCTTGTGTAATAACAAAAGAGATATTGCCTCGTTTTGCTACAATAACATCCGTCGCCTTTGGAGATGGTTTGGCGCGGCCAGCAAGCCAGTCAGTCGGATGAGACAGAACAAGACGTGCCCATTATCGCTCTCACTCTGGCACGGAACCCCTGTGTCACCGAGGCCGTCGAGCCGCTGTTCCCCTGTCTTCTGCAGCCCGCCTTCCCATCTCGGTTTCCACGAAGCTCCGGTCAAAAGCCGACGAGCGAGACGGTCTTCCCCGTCTTCCGGCACGCCGAAGACGACTGTGAGCAGAGACGCAACGAAGGCTGCCGTATGGAAGAGGCTCACGGGCGACCGAGATCGCTGAACGCATCGAGGAGGGACTAGGCAGATCATCGAATCCGAGCTTTGATTATTCACGGGCGGCCCTTCGCGGTTTCGTGGTGGCATGATCCGCCCTGGGGCTCGATCGGGGGGAGTCGTCGCGTCGGCGTCTCAGCCGCTGACCTCTTGGCTGCCTGTAGGGACGGGCGAGACGTAAAATGAGGATGGACGTATGTGACGAGCGACCATGTGAGTTCCTTGTGGGCACCCTCCCTCACGCTCCCAGCCCTCGCCCTCGCAGTTTCCGCGAGCTCTGCGTGCCTCGTCAGACGATGAGGAGGACGTAGGGGAGAGAAGGGCCCGTCCGAACTGGACGCCGATGGGGACGACCCCCGATCGGGATCCGGATCCGAGATTGATCAAGACCCCTGAAAGGAGATTGGCGGACATATGCCGACACTCACCACCACCATCATTGACCAAGAAGAGAAGAAGACCAAGACCCTTCAACCCCCTTCCCGACGTCCTCTTCTCTGCCCGCCGACACACCCATCTTCCTCCCAACCCCCGCCGCCCGGCGTGCCCTCGCCGCCCGCCATGCCGTCCCCGACGTCCAGTCGCAGCAGCAGCGGCCAAGCTCGCGCTGGCGACCCGGAGACTCCCCATGTCGCGCTCAACCTCGAAGACCCGCCCCAGTCGCCCCCCTACGACGCCGCTCACGGCCACGAGATGTTTTCTCTTCCTGCCTACACCCGCTCCCAGAACGACCACGGCAAGCTGCGCTCTGACGCAGGCAGCGGCGCCAGTCCCGACGACGGCAGGCCCAGTCTCGGCAGCGCCCTCACCATGGTTCCGACCATCGACGATATGGGAAAGGCAGACAAACACAGGCCCGCCGAGTCTGACCCCTTCGCGACGCAGCCCCGTCTCTCTCACGCTCCGCACTCCGCCCCCGTCTTGCCTAGCCATGGCATACAATCTGACAATCCTCCCACCGCACCCATCGAGGCCAGCCAGGAGCGTCCCTGGGGAGGAGACGACGACGACAGCTCGGACGATGATTATGACAACGCCGCGGACTTGTACAACTGGAGCGACGACGATGATCTGGACGAAGCGGATAAGTACAACGAGGAGCATGAAATGAAGATCAGGGGCAAGTGGCGCGGGCGGTGCTCCCCTTGGAAGTGAGTGGCGTCGAACCCGTTTGCTTTCCTGGAGGGCCTCGTCGCAACACGCATATCGGGCGGAAGACGTCTCATCGCAGTGCTTTTGGCTTTCTTCGTGCCTCCCTCCCAGTATCTTCTCCTTCCTCGGCACAACCTTTCTCGGAAACCTGATCGTCTCCGGCGCCCTCGTCACCCCTGCCATCGTCGTCCACATCATCTACCGCCACAAGAGCCATGCCAACAGGATGCTCGCCGACAACGTCGAGGCGTGGCTCATCTGGGCTGCCTTCAACATCCATGTCTCTTGGTGGCTTCATTTCTTCGTCGAGGTCATTCCGCGCCTCTTCCTCCTCCTCGTCAGGATCGTGTGGGGCGACGTCAGTCAGCGCTTGCTCAGCTACATCGAGATCTATAACTCGGCAAAAGGCTACATCAAACCTATTTTCTATGCCTCCATGGGATGGGGTGAGCCGCCGCATCGCTTTCTTTTACTTCGTCCGACCCCTCCACTGATTTGCCGGCCGACGTCCTTGCTTCTCTTGTCTGCGTCTTCGCTCCCCTCATTTAGGCTCCTGGGCAATCATCTTCGGTGGCATCTACCACCTGTACAGCCATTCCGATCCCAAGGGAAGTCCGGCCGCGTATACTTACAGGGTAAGCCAACATCGACGGTGGGCACCGCTTCGCTTCGCTCCCTCCCGAGGTTGATCGTCACGTCGATACCTTTTTCCCCTTCCCTTCGGACATTGCAAGATGTACGAAGTCGTCGAATTTTTCTTTTTCCTCTTCGTCATCGTTTGCGTGGAGAAGATCGTCATCCAGTTCGTTTGTAAGCACACGCTTCCGCATGCATCTGCTTGTCTCTCTCCGGCCATTCGATTCGCACTCTTGACCCCGATTCGACTATGACTCGCAGCCATGGACTTCCATCGCGTCGCGTACGCGGACCGCATCGCCGAGATTGGCCAGGCGCTGGCGAGTGAGTAACGCTAGCGGAGCGGAAGCCCCCTCACGACGAGCGCGCTCAGCTCATTTCCGGTCTCACACGCGCCGTGCCGCATGCAGTCTTCGACAAGCTCAAAGATTACCGTCCCAAGCGCAAGCGTCCCGCCTATCCCCGCATGAACTCGGGCAATCGGTTCGGCGGCTCCGCTCCGAGCTCTCGGCCAGGTACACCCTCTGCTGGGATGGCCTTGAAGATAACTACTCCCCCACACGGCGAGTCCCACAACAGAGGCGATGAGCGCAGCAAGAAGTTCAGCTGGGGTCCCAGCAAGGACAAGAAGAAGAAGAAGCATGAGGACCGGCGTCCGCCTATGCATCGGCACAAATCGAGCGACTACATGTCAATCCCACTCTCTGGCGGCAGCACCACCGCCTTCACAGATCCCATGACGCCCGGCACGGCGTACTCGACCGAGTCTCAACCGGCGGTGGACATCGCGCGCAAGCAGAAGGGTGCGATGAGTGTCGCGAAGAATGTGGGCAATGTCGCGGCGAGCACGCTCGCCCGCGTGGCGGTACAGGACCCTCTGGGCCTGATCGCCAACCGGAAAACCGGACTGGGTTTGGACATCAACAGCCCTGCCGAGGCCAAAAAGCTGGCCAAGAACTTGTACTACTCATTCAAGGCGGACCACAAGCGCGATTACCTCGTCCCCTCCGATTTTTTCCCCGCCTTTCCCAACGAGACCAAGGCCAAGGAAGCGTTCCGCATCTTCGACCGCGACGACAACGGCGACATCTCCAAGCGCGAGATGAAAAGCACCGTGCTGAGGGTGTACAAGGAGCGCAGGTTCCTTGCCAGGAGCATGCAGGACGTCAGCCACGCCGTCTCACGGCTCGACACCATCTTCTTAGTCGTCGCCCTCGTCCTCGTCTTCTTCAGTGGGTGCCGATTTGCCGGAACGCCGTTCCGGTTCGAGCACGGCGAAACGAGCCCGTGGAGCGACCGCTGATCGAGCTTCCCGCCGTGTTTCGTCGTCCATCTCTTCCGTGCTGCATCGCAGTCGCCCTCCAGATTTTCAATGTGAACATTGGCGGCGCCCTCTCGACCTTCTACACGCTCGGCATCGCCTTCGCTTTTGTCTTCAAGGAGTCGGCAGCGAACGTGTTCGACTCGATCATCTTCCTCTTCGTCACCCATCCCTTCGATACCGGTGATCGCATCTTCCTGCAAGGTGAGTGCACGAGATCTGACGCTGGCTTCGTTCGTCGTTCGTCGTTCGTAGTTCGTCGTGCTCAACGCGAGCCTGGCATTCTGCCTTACCTTTCTGTGCGTGCAGATGAAGTGCTTGTGGTCAAGAAGATGGGCCTCTTGAACTGCGTCTTCATTCGCTGGGACAACACCGAGATGTGAGCACCATCGGTCCTCCTTCATTGCGCGTTTTCCGTCTATCGGGCGCGCCAGCGTTTAACCAGCACCTCGTCGCCTGTCCTTCGGCCTCGTGTCATTGCACAGGTACATCTCCAACGTGCTCCTCGCTAGCATGATGATTACCAATCTCCGTCGCAGTGGTTATCAGAGCGAATCCGCGAGTGAGTCCCCCGTTCGTCCCTTTTCCCATCATTTCCTGAATCGCTGGATATTTCGACTCAACCTTCACCGCACCACCGATAGCCATGCAAGTCTCACTCAGCACCTCTCAAGAAAAGCTAGACGCGCTCGAGTCAGACATGAACCACTGGCTGGCCACGGAGCCGGACCGCATGTTCGAGCCGGCAACGAGCGTGTGTCCGCAGAAGCTCTGCTCCAATGGCGTTTGGGATTTCGAGTTCACCATGACCATGACTGTGAGTCAAGCCGGGATCGAGCCTGGACCGCGCGCCGTTCTTTTCGTGGTTCGGCGATTGTCCAGTAGGCCACGTCTTGCAGGGGCTTGGTTTCGATGCTAATTTCCTCTCGTCCCGAATCGTTTGCACGTTGGACAGCACCGCGCCAATTGGCAAGACTGGGGTGCGCGCTGGCAGCATCGCACGGCGTTTTACGCTGCGCTCACTTACTTCGGTAAGCGAATCTGACCGCCATCTCGATCCGATTGGCCAAGTGTGGAGTGGAGTACTTCTGGCACTGACTTCTCATTCCCTCCTGTGTCCTTCGCTGCGGGTGCTTATCTCAAGCCCGCAAGCACGGCATCGAGTACGTCGCACCGGAGGTTCCCATCAAATACTGGGTCGAAGACGCCGCGGCGCTTCCGCCAAGGTACGAACAGAGCATCAACGGCGATGAGCCGAGGTCTCCCATGTCCGCCTTGTCCGAACTCTCGCCCTCCGATGACCCCGTGGCTGGCCTCGGAGCCGACGGTGCGACGACGGGTGCGGGCGGTACGACGAGCCAGCGAGCCAACAGGACTTTCATGAACTTCACTCGTGCGTTCATTTGTCGACTCTTGGTGCTGCCGGTCGACCTCGGTCCTTGTCGGTGCGGGCCTCTGACTTGGTGCTTCTTCCTCACGTTTCATGTCTGCGAATCGCTTCCTCGATTTGGCAGTACCCGACGGGGAAGGCAATGCAGGACTCCGCGCTCGGAAAGGAGGTGGTCGCAAGAAAGCCATGGCTCGCGAGGTCGGAGGTTAAGCCCGAGCTTGGCCCGACCAGTCAGGCCCCGATTGGCTTTCTACCCGTCATTTCTCCTACTCTGGTCTCGTCTTCATCTGTTTCTCGAAAGTCACCTTTGCCGTCGGCCTTTCCTTCTCCTGGCGGAACATTTCCCTTCATCCCTGCATCGTGACAGCGCTTGCGCGAGCCAACGAGGACTCCGTTCCGCGTCGTCTTTCGCCCCTGGACTGGGCGAACGAACGGAGGGATTTTTGTATAAACAAACATTTCATTGTTCCACTCTTGCTCTCGTGGATATTTTCTCTATGGCTTCTTTTCCCTTTCTTTCTTTGTCATGGGATCCGGATCCTCCTCATGCAACCTAGAACATTAGATGCAAATGGACGATGAATGCTCGGTCCGGGGGCGGAGTAGCCCAAGCTTGGACGCCTCCGTGAACGAGTCAGGTGGTTTTAAAGCGCAGGGAGCATCGCGTATCCGAACGGAGTGGTGGGCGCTATGAGTGTAGAAGACGTGCGGGAGGCTCGGTCAGCCCTTCGTACGAGCAAACTGCTCTATCCGACGACGGTTTCTGAGCGCATCTTTTCCAAGGCCGAGCAAAGCAGTCTCCTCAAATCAGAGGACATGAGAGAGAGGTACTTCTTTCACTTGAGGGTATCGATTTAGTATTTCTCCGTTGACTGGAACCCTAGAAGTATGGCTCGACGGGAGTGAGATGATGAAGAATGGGGGAGATAGGTAGCACTGTAGGTAGAACGGCGTAACAAAGTGGAAAAAAGGAGAGAGCGCGCAGAAGGAGGCTGAGGATGACGAAGGAATGATGACCAGGCTCAGCACTTAGGAGGACGGTGGCTAGGATCGCCAAGAAAAGGAGGCCCGCATGGCGAGGCAGAGGGGCGAGGAAAAGAGAAAGAGTAGAGTCATAAAAGGAAGGGAGAGTGAGCGTCTACGCACGACCCGTTCGAGTCTTGCAAGCGAATGACATTACTCTCGAGGAGAGGAAATGCGGCTTAACTAGCTCGATGCGTCGCGACTGAACAAACGGACGAAAGGGGTGCAAGGGGAAACGAAAGGAAGGGACCAGGGTGGGAAGCGCGCCGAGGGGTATGGATATCCTGTACAAATCGGTCGCCGCGAAGACAGAGAGGGTGGGAGGGGGACTTGGGTGCCTATGGAGTTATTCCAGCAGAAAACGCTCGGATTGGCAGGTGAGACTGGCGTCTCCTCAGATCTGGTGCCCCCAGTAAGGAAGAGAAAGACGTGGCAATGAAAAAAGCGCAGAAACGAGCCAGCCGGTGAGTATGACATCCTAGCAGAAAGGGCGACACCAAGTCTGAATCGAGCGGCTTTGACCGCTGAAAATCCAAAGACTCACCAAGCTCAACTCGAGCGTCCACACCCTCCTCGCCCACACCCTCACTTTCTGACCCCGACCACTCTCGAGTAATGCTACCTCTTCTTCGGTCATTCCTGTCGTCGTACCCGCCGTGTCCGCCGCGGTTGCCCGGCCTGCCGGGACAGACTCGGCAGCGCTGGAAGTGGGGATCACAACGTCTACGCCGTCCCACCAGCATTTCCGCTGCATCCAAAACGGCGTGAGAAGGACGAATCAAAAACAAGGAGGCGTCAGACAACGCCTTTACCAATTCACCGTAACCAACCGCGCCAACACCGAACAGAAGAGCGCACAAATGCGGATGGCCTCGGTTCGACTCACCGCAGGCTTCCTCCAGAAGAGCAACAGCTTCTGTGCAGTCGCCAACTGGTGCTGGTTGATCTTCATGCCACCGATAGACGTCTCTCCCTCTGCGAGCTGCTGCGTCTCCTCCTCGGCTCCCCCTTCGGCATCAGCGCCCGCCGTCTTGCCTCCGTCCTCCGGTCTGTTCGCCGCCCCAGTCGCAGAGGTGGCGGCAGCGCCGGCGTGGGTGATGCCCGTCTTGAGGAGGACGAGAGCGATAGAGGTGATGCAGCACCGCGACGGCTCGAGCGCGCGGTATCCCCACAGGTCGCCTCGGTCGAATCCGCTCATGCACAACATGTCGATAAGATGCTGCTCCGCGACGTTGTTCTCCTTGTTCACGTTCCTCTGTAGCGCCGTGAAGATCTGCTTCCGACCCAGTAGCGCGGCGCCGCAAGCTCGCTTGAGGTCGAGGAGGGCGGGGTTCGCCTGTCCGCGCTCGTCCGTCGCCGCCACCGCTTTTGCCTCAGGATCGTCTGCTCCCTTGGAAGCGGCCTTGGGAGGAATGGCGAAGTATTCGAGCTCTTCACGTAGGACGATGATGGCCTGCTTGACCAGAAGCGGGTTTCCGCCCAGGCTCGGCGCTCCGCCCAGGGGCGTCATGTCGAAGTCCGCCGAGCTCTGGGTGTGGTGATGTCCCGCGGCGATTTGAGCGGCCTCCGGGTTGTAAAGCCCCGGTGTGGTGGGCGTCCCGTAGAAATCTTCTTGCGCTTTTTTGAAGAAAGACAGTACGAAGGAGAGGCAGTGTGGATCGAACTGGAGGTTGGAGGTGAGCAAGGAAAGAAATCACGGGTCAAATTGAATTCTGCCACTGAAATCATCGACGAGGGAGAGGAAGCCTGTTTCAAGAGCGGAATGTTGGCACACTCACATCAACGACGTACACCTCCTCTTCTTCCTCTTCATCGTCATCCTCCCCATCGATGCCGAACTGATGCTGGCGACTGAGCACAAGGCCATTGGGGAAGAGGCAGAGCAAGACGCTCTCCGGCAGGTTCATAAGCGTCTCCCGCTCGATGACGAAGCGAGTGCTGCGGAGGTCGAGCGTGAGCCGCTGGAGAATTTGCGAGTGCGTTTCGAGCGTGTCGTCCATCATGATGAGAGAGATATGGGGAGCTACGATGAGACGAGTGCAAGGCTGATAGGAAGATAAACGAGGGTGGGTTGGCGACGCCGAACAAAAGAAAGAAACTTGACGGGGGGGCGGACGGGTTTGTCGCTAAGGGGTGAGAGGGGGGAGTATTAGGAGACGAACGCTCTACGTGATCGTCGCAAGACGAGAGGAATTGGTAATCGACAGGCGGCGGGGAGACTGGCCAATGGGGGTCGAAGTTGTGGCTCGGGTCTTGTCGCTCGCTGGAGACCGGCGGGGGAGAGGTGAGAGGACGGGTGAGGGAGCGAATACGAAGGAAAAGCAAGAAGAAGGAAGAGGACGAGGTGGATGAAGGAGCGAGAGCAAGGCGGCAAGCAGCGCTGTTCGGCGGCGAGCGAAGCGAAGGCGCGAGGCCAGCCTCGAGGACGCGTCCGCGCAACGCCGTCCATCGCCGTCGGCCGTCGTGCTCGGATCAACTCGCCAGCGATGTTCTCCTCACCGAAGAGTTCTTTCTAGTGTACAAGCAATGCGGCGGCGAGCAGGAAGGAGAAGCGAACGACGATGGACGAGGACAGGAGAAAGAAACAACAGGTATAGGAGCAGACCTGCTAGCGGACCCGCCTTGCGCGCGGCTCATCTGCCGATGAAGAGGTCCTCGTCCTGTGGCCAGGGCCACGATCCCAAAGAGACACCGTCGTCAGCGAAAAACTGGAGCACTGCACGGTGAACGGATCCGAGAAGACGTTGTTCACCCTGAATTGTCTTTCACAAGCCGTGCAACTGGCGAGAGAGTCAACCCAATGAGATATTGGAATGAGGATAAACATTCCCAGAAGCACACGAAAACAGGCTTGGAAAGCAACTCGGACAGTCGACTCGACTCACACGTAGAACAGGATCATACGGTTCTGTTCGCGCTTTCCCTGATCCTGGAACATGATCGCCCTACGCAGTGGAGGAGGGAGCGATGGACCGACAAAGAATGAGTATCGAAACCTTCTCGCTACTACGTAGCCTCATTGCTGTTGCTCGAGCAATCTCAGCGGCACCGCTGGGTGCGAGTGATCAAAATTCTCTACCAACCGCCAGTCCAACACTAGGAAGGAAAGAGATGCCTCACGTGTCACTACCGCACATCGGGTCCGGACAGTCCTTCTTCGTCCTCGCCAGCGTAGGGTCCGTCTTCAGGTCCTTGGTCACACCAGGGTGTTCTCTACACGTTGGGGCAGTCGTAGCGCACGTTAGTGAAGCGCAGTCAAATGCAAGGACACAAAAAAGAGAGCGCAGGCGGTCAGCGCGGTTGCCTCCTCCGTGCCCTTCCCCCCACCAACTCAATCCAAGGCACAAGCGTGAATGAGACCCCTTTCCTTCAGTCGTCCGTCCGCCCTCCCACCCTGTCCATCACTCGCTTCACACCACCTAGCACTCACTTCGTGATAGCCATCAAGTCGTTCCTATACACCATCTTGTTATCCACAGCTTCCTTCGCCCACATGCAGTTGCGGCATTCCCACATCAAGATATGGTTCGTCCGGTCCACCTTTACGTGGAAGAGGCGAAGGTGAGGACAAATGGACAAGCACATGAGCGAGAATACAAGAAACAAAGCAAATGAGGCGGCCTCTAGCCACCTACCTTCGGATACAGCAGATTCGAGCTGAAAAGTGTCGAAAATGCCGAGCATCCATCGAGCAGCAGAAGAGCATCCAGCCAAGAACCAGGCGAAAATCAGCTCAGGTCAAACCAACCCCCGATGGCGGCTTGTCAGGTCCGACCCTCACTGGTCTCTCCTCCAACTCCAATGGCCTCCCTCTCTAAGCGTATTCAAGCGTGCCTCACCATCTGTCGCAAAACTCCATGGACGACATGGTGGCGAAAAGCGGATGGGGTGTCGTAGTGATCCTGGATGGGCCGGGTGGGGGGAAGAAGGCACGCGTGGAATGATCGACGGGGTTGCCGCAGCACGTCTGTTCTTCTCGACCCTTGGGCAGGTCCCGTCCCATCCCGTTCATATCATATCATCTCGTCCTATCAACTCCCCTTCCCGTTCCCCTTTCTCTTCCTCCCACCCATCATGATTGGACTAA
Organism: Peribolospora baueri; assembly: GCA_029717555.1. NCBI lineage: Eukaryota > Fungi > Basidiomycota > Peribolosporomycetes > Peribolosporales > Peribolosporaceae > Peribolospora > Peribolospora baueri. Next base: position 135,804 of record JAMDHS010000035.1, on the reverse strand, counting down.
AGGTAGGTGGTGCGGCGTCGTCTTGTACTTTTGTTTCTTGAGACGATGGATGGAAAGTGGAAACCGCCGGTGAATGAAGAGAGGAGCGCCGGACGGACCGACATCGCTCACCATCGCCCTTCACTTTTCTCCTTTGCCTTGATTCGGACACTGTCAATCGTGTTCGTCTGCAGGGGACGATGGTCGTGAGCGCTTCCCTTCTCTTCTCCTGCCCATCCTGCGGAGCGGGGACCCTGTGCCGAGATCTTTCATTGCCGCCAGGACTGACCAGTCGCATTCCGTCGTCGTCTGTATTGTTCCAATGGAACTGCACCACTCGCCCACTTCAGGTGATCGACAATTCCGGCGCTTTGATTGCCGAGTGTGTCAACGTCCTGAAGGCGAAGAACACGGGAAAGGCTTTGGCGCGGATAGGTGAGCGCGGCGGTCCTGCCAGCGTCCTCTTGGTCTCCTCTCCGATCGTCACTCTTTGATCTGCTGGTCTTCGCCTGACAAGGTATGTGTGCTTGCGCCGACCTCGCTTTCGTTCGGTCGCTTGCATCTTCTTGTCCTAGGCGACGAAGTGGTCGTCGTCGTCCAAAAGGCTCGTCCCCAGTCCCAAACGGCGACGTCGAGCGGCCCGGTGACGTCGGCCACGCTCGCATTGCAAAATAAGGTGCGACGAGGGGACATCCGACGTGCGGTGATCGTACGCACCAAGAAGGAGACACGACGGGCGGATGGACGCTATGTGCGCTTCGACGACAATGCCTGCGTGCTGTTGAACAACAAGAAGGAGCCCCTCGGCACGAGGGTCAATGGCGTCGTCGCCCAAGAGCTTAGGGAGAAGGGCTGGGGCAAGATCCTGAGCATGGCGCCGAAGGTGGTATGATAGCAACAGGAAGGAATATGCAATTATTCTTCAAACTTGCGCAGTTCGCGTGTTGTTCGGCCTTTCCTAGTTTCTGCCGTTCGTTTTGGTTCAGCGGGCGAATCGTTAGACTGCGTGATACGACAGGGCACCATGGTCAATGCCCTCCGGCCCCTCGTCGTCGTTTGGGATCCTTGGGAAATCGACGTATGTGAAGATGTTTTGCCTCACATACTTCAATCGGTCGTGCGAGCCGCACGCTTTGGCCGTCGCCGTCGTCGACGAGGCGACTAAATACAGCACGGTTAGTAGATGGAGCGGGCAAGAGGACCGCGACAACATTCTCGTCGGAGATATCACGCTCCGTCGGTCCTCTTCCCTTCTTCCTCACTGGCGTCCGTGTAGACGCTGTTTCTTTGCGATAACAGTGCCCATGGAGAGTTTTTTTTAATGAGACGTAAACCGAAGATGAAAGGGTACAAGGTGAGCGGACTCATGTCTACCTTCAGCGCTCCTTAAGCCAAGCGGAACCCGAAGGCGCCTTTGTTGAGTGTGAATGAGACGATGTCCCGTCTCGGGATGAAATTGCAAAGACAAGGTCCCTACTTAGTGAGCGTGAGCGAGGTCTCAGAGTTCTCGATCTGGGTGAACACTCCAAGACACGGTCTCTGTAACGACGGAAGGAGAGTCAGCCGTTCACATTCCCCGCATCCGATAGTACACCGCTCTCGTCCTCATGGAATCACCGCCCGCTCAGGCCTCGAACCAGATCGAGACTACCAACCATCCAAAGCCGACCCAACCCCTCCACGCATCTTGTACACCTTGCCCCCTTTCATCACAAAGTTGATCGAGCTTGGATTTTGCAAAGTTCTTGTCCGGGTCGATAGTGGTGGCCTTGGGAATCGGATAATGGTGGGGGAAGGAGAAGGGAGAGTATCCATGAGCCGCTTATCCATCGAGCTCTACAATTGCTCCACGCCAACCACACCACGATTCCACGGCGCGCAAGCCTCACCGAAAGCCAGCTGACGACGATGACGATTATAACGACAACGACAGGGAGACAAGCGAGTACTAACGATGATGTCCGCCGCCCAGCCCGGCTTGACGGACCCGAACGGCACGTCGTTCTCGACCTTTTGCCACCGAAGGACGTGTCTTCGTAGAGGGCGTATCTAGCTAGGAGAGCGAGCTCTCTGCTTCCTTGGCCGTGCGGGAAAACGCCGGTGTCGCCACCTGCGATGATGTGGATTGAACCCGGTGCGGTAGACGTGCAACAGTTCATGGAAACGCGAACGTGCCTTTCTCGCGCAGGCGAGGGAGCCGCGCTCTAAGGTCGGAAATCAGTTTAGAGACATCGGATGACACTAACGAGGTGGTGCTTGTGCCTTGTGAATGACTTAGCGCGAGGAGCGCGTCAATCTGTACCTTGGTCGCCCTCAGCGCTCTCTCCGTTTGCCTTTCTGCCTCCTCGCAGGCTGCCAACGTGGGCACCCAAGCAACCCATTTCTCCTTCATCAGCTTCAACGTAGGCTCGTCAAGGCCGAGCCCGTGCTCGACCGGTCCAAACCCGCCTCGACCGCACCGTACCACGTCAGGGCGAGAGGCATGCACGGCGACCTTGACGCCCGAAGAGTGGGCCCTGGAAATAGCGCGTGGACTTCTGCAGACGTGAAAAGGGCGTAGTCCTCGGAGGCCGTGGAAGGGGAGACGGGAGATTGGCGGGCGCGGAACGTGTAGTCGCCGTAGAACTTTATCCAGTCCGCTCCGGCACCGACCTGTCAGCGAACGCGTGGATGAGGGAGGATATGCCGAGTAGGTGCGTTCATCACTCGTATGTCTATCCCAGCTATCGCGAGAATCGCACGACGAATCTCCGACGTTCATGGGAGAGCGAAGTGAGACTACGCAAGCACAAGGTCCATCGGGGCCTCACTCACCTGCCGCCTCACGGCCTTGACCACACCGTCCACCCCATCGGCAACTTCCGCCCCACTCGGGCCGCTCGTGCCGCACCATGGCAGTCCGGCCTCTTCGACGGGGGCGGTATTGGATCCGGCCTCGTCCCATTTCTCACCTCGAGGGCCATATGAATTTGTGGAGACGATGGCGTGCGTTGAGCACAAGTAGCGTGGGCCGGGAAGAAGGCCTTTCGAGAGGCAGGTTCGAAGTTGGACGTCCGAGTCTAGCGCGCCTTCCGTGCCGAGGTCGCTGGCGTAAGGGGCACGGTAAAAGATAAGAATGGAAAGAGAGTACGGATGTAGGAGTCTAAGTCATTCGCAGAACATGCCCGCCCTCACCGAACGGTGGTAAAGCCAGACAATAACGTGGCCTTGGCGCGATTTGCAGCTCTGATGGTGCGTTCGACGAAACTGAGTGACGATGCCAGTAGGCAGAGGGAAGAAAGACGGGCGAGAGAGCAAGACAGGTTGCCAGAAGAAGTAAAGGAGGCCGTCGGCACGACGCTGGAGGGGCAGAGGCCCTCCCGATGCCGTTGGTGAGCGAACACACCTCTCGTTGCAAACCTAGTCTGTCCAGCTGGTCTCAGAGTAAGCGTGTAAGAACTGTCCGAATGTGATGAGATGAGATAGAAGGATGGTCGGTAAAGCGATGAAGATGGGGTAGAACACTTGTTTGCGACGCTGCATCTACACTCACACTGAAGAGAAGGCAAGGTGGGGTGAGTCAGAAGCGGGAAAGAGTACAGACAGGTACGCAACTCCAGGATGAGCGAGAGGAGCATTGAGACGGAATGGAATGACCGACGCAAAACCGTTCGCCCAGTCGGTATTGGTTCTCGCGACCCACTTCTCCTCCTTCGCTTCCACTCTTTCGCCCACTCACAAATGAACGTGAGCGTCCACAAATGCGGGGAACACGAATTTGCCTCTCAGATCGATGACCGGAGCACCATTCTCGGTCTTAGCGGCCCTCGCGACATAGTTGACGTCGAACGCCTCCTCCGCTGGCTAGACGGAGATGATGAGGCCGGTGGAGCCATCTATCGTGATTGTCTGGTCGGTGGTCCACTTGGCCTCGAGAAAGACGTGGGAGGCAAGAATATGGAGACGTGTTTGCATCGCATCAGGTTGGTCGGACGACGGTGAGAGAGACATCGTGGGAGGGAGGCGAGTTAAGCGGGTCGTGCGCCGTGCGCCGACTGCGGCAACGTGCTGATCTTGCTGCTCTCCGCCTTACAACGAACGCATCCGGAGCTGGACAGGGCGCCAAACCGAAATCGCGACGCTCCTCTTCTCATTACAAAGGAACGGCGCCTCGATCTGAGATGGGGGAAGGAAGAAGAGGGGGGCAGAAGACACAAAGCAAGAGGGTACCGAGTGGGAGGGAAGGACGAAAGCGAAGCTGGGATATCCGATAGATCGAAAGCGAATGAGGCCCGAAGGGCGAACGAGTGGCGACGGCAAGAAAAACGAAAGGAAGGGCATTTTCGGAAGAGAGAGACGGAGAAAGAAAGAACGACAAGAACGATGTAAGTAGTGCAAGGAGCGTGGTCGTTCGGGTGGAATAAAGAAACGAAGAACGGCCGTCCGTCCGGCGGAATAGGTGGTAGAAGCGGAAAAAAAAGGCTTGGAACACGAATGCGGGTATGCGAAACACGGAACGGAAAAGGGGCGGTCAGAGCGAACCGAACTGGACGAGACCGGGCAAAGGGAGGCGGGTATCGAGCCATGTCGATGAGGTAAAGTAAGCGAAGAGGGAAAGGAGGCTCTGAAGGGGAATATAAAGCTGGCGACGGATCGTATCAGTGCGACGCCGCGTGTGGGGGCGCCGGCTAGTTTGGGAAGCGAGACAGGCGGGAAGCATTCAAACTGACAACGACAGAGGCTGAGAACGGTGAGGCGCGCTACGCTGAGACGACGCTCTCGCTCTCCTCGTCCACGTTGGCGAGCGGCATGCCAGGCTGGTACGGCGGTACGAACCGCCCGTGCATCTCCATCGCCGTGTCTTCGCCCTCGGCCTCGACCCGCTCGAGCCTCCTCCACTCCCGCTGCTGTTCCTCTTCGCGCAGTTCCTCCTCGCTCATGGTGGAGGTGGACACGATTGAGGCGCGCGAAGGGCCTTCACTCTCTTCCGAGTCCCTGCCTGCCATCGACGCTGTTCCAGTCGACGGAGCGGTGAGAGTGTCGGGCCGCGGCACCGCGGCGGGAGCGGCGGGAACGGGCGACGTGGCGCCGGAATCGGTGCCGGCGCCATCGGTCTCGATCTGGCGCACAAACTCCTGAGCGGGGCTCGGCTTGGGGAGCTCCTTCTCCACCTTGCCCCCCGCCGCCGCCGGAGGAGGTACCTGTTGCTTCTGTTCCTGTACAGGCTCCTGCGGCCGCTTCCCCTTCCCTCCATACATGTTGATGATGTTCGCGATCCTCGCCGCGTGCTCGGGGTCCCGCTCGCCCGTGCGCACGGGGATGCGCGTCCCCGCAAGGACGCTGGAGCGCTGGGGGGTCAAATTGGCCGACGGGCCACCTTTGGCTTGCGGGTCGTCCGTTGGCGACGGCGGATCGCGGTTTCGGAGCCTTGCCCGTTCGGCCCACTCTTCGCGGGGAGAAAGAGAGCGGGGAGGCGACTGAGCTTCGTCGACGGGGCCGGTCTTCGGTGCCGGCGCCGGCGGCGAAGGTTCCCTCGGAGGCTGCACGACGGCGGGCATGTGGGGCGACGGCGTCCGCGCCGCTATCTCCGCCTCCGCCGTGGCCGGGGGCCGCTCGTCGGTTCCTTTCGGAGCCAGTGCAATAGGTTCGGGCGCCAGAGGTGCGGCGGCGACCGACGGGGGCGAGGTGGGGCTCGCCGGTCCAGCTTCGGATGCCGACTCGAGGCCGTGGATAGGCTCGAAGTCGGACTCGTCGCCGTCGTGTTCCGCGGGCGCGTGGTCCCGAACGCCGTTGCTCCTCGTCGTCGTCGTCGTCATCGCGTCGGCCAGCTCCTCGACGTTAACCGCCTTGGTGGCGGCCGCCTTCGCCTGTCCATTACCCTCCCCCACCGCAGCCGCCGGTGGGAGCGACGGTTTGTCACGCCGGCTCGCAGGGGGCGCGGACGGCTCGGCGTCCTGCCCGGACGCGCGACTGGGCTCGGTGCGTAGCATGATGTCGATCCACGCGTCGTCCTTGCTTTCTTGCCTCCCGTGTCGGCTCAGCCGGCGCTGCGCCTTTTGTGCGATCGTCAGAGGCTTGTCGTCCCCATGTAGCACGCCGAGTTCGTCATCGTGGAGGCTGCGAGTCTCAAAATCGAGCGGGTGGAAGCCGGACTGAATGCCTCCGGCCATAGCGCTGCTGCGATCAAGGCCGTCCCCTTTGACGCCGGCGCGCGCTTTCAGCCGGCGGTTGCGAATGGCGGCCAGGATGGAGTTTTCGCTCTTGAGGTTGGAAGGCCCCGAGCCGAGCGGCACATCCGACGCCTCTGGCTTCTCGTCCTCCGCAGCGATCGGCATTGGGGCGAGGCTATCGGTGAGCGTGTATCGAGAGGCTAAGGTGCCGCCAATGCCCTTTCCTCGAGGGTCGCGTGAAGCCGTCGCGTTGTCGGACAGAGGCGGCGAGGCGGTAGCGCTCGTGAGAGCGGTTGGGGAGGTCGGCAGGGGCGGAAGGCCGGGCGACGGCGGGGGTTCGGTGAGCTTCTCGCTGAGATGGATGCGCTTGGTCGTGCCCCCGGGTCCGGGACGGAAGACCTGATCGAGCTCCTGTTCGGTGTGACGGCTCTTGAGCGTCCAGTTGCTCGATCCGGCCCCGGTCAGGCCGCCGGCCGGACCGTCGAAGGGCTTGCCGCTGGGCTTCTTCATCGTCTTGAACACGTTGAGCTTCTTGAACGCCTTACCCCTGTTCCGGATCTGCTGCTCCAAGTTCGCCCGGTACTCGCTAGGCACGGTCTCTTGGACGACAAACCAGGCCGACTCAACGCGCGTCTCGGGCTGGATCGTCTGGCCAAACTCGTCCCGCCTCGTCACCAAGTTTGCGCTCGAGCGGCCGTTGGCGGAGTTCCGACTAAGGTTGATGCCGGGCGAGCGCCGAGATTTGAACTGGAGCACGGCGAACGATGCGGAGCGGTGGGTGAGCTCGTTAACGTTGCCCCAGCCTCCGCCGAGGAAATAATCGGCCCACGCCTCGGCGAACACCTCGTCCATGGCGCTGATGGGATGCTCTAGCGGCCGGGCACCGGTCTGACTCGCACGCGTCGGGCTGGCGACGACGCGCGGGGTGGTATCGTAAGGGAAAGGGGGCAACTTCTTCTCCGTCTTCCTCAGCTGGCGCATCAGCTCCTCCCTCTCCGTCGGCCAGTTGTCCATCTCGTCACGAAGCGTGGGATCGAAGTTGAGCTCGGCATTGAGGGTCTCGTCGCCGTCGCCGCCGCCGAAGCCAGTGACGGTAAAATCGCCCCACTCCATCGTCCTCCGCTTCGTCTGCCGCTCCTTGCGCTTGTTCTCGTTCAGGTCGAACGCGAGCTTGGACACATCTGGCGAGGAGAAGCCGCCGAGCGCGAACTCGTTCCATTGCTTATCGACGAGCGAGCGGTAGGCGGCCGTCGGATCGGAGTCGAGCTCGTCCGTGGCGGTGGACGACCTGGAACGCTGGACCTTGGCGGCGGCGGAGGGCTCCTTGCGACCGAGGATGCCGCCGCGGTAATTGATCAGCCTTCTGAACCGATCCGACAGCTGCGGGTCCTTGCCGTAGCGCTCCTCGTCGCCTCTGCACGCCTCCCACTCTTCGCAGCCGGGCACGTCCCACTGGCAGGCGGTCTGAACGAGGTCGGCGCTGTAGAGGCGCACGGTACGCTCGATCTGCGTCACGGGCACGGTCCGAGTGTGCTTGGAAGGCTGTGCGAGCTCGGAAGCGAGCATGGCGGGGTAACCCTTGATGTGGTCAAGCAGACGGATGGGGAGGGAGGACCGGTAGCTCTGATCGCGGATGTAGGCGAGGAGGAGGTGCTCGGTGGCGTTTGAGGCACGCAAATAGGCGTCGTATGTGCGCACAAACGTCTCATCTTCGGGGAGACCGAAAAGGAGGGAGCCGAGGTGGCGCGCCAGCTTGGAGGGCGTCATGCCGTTCTTGAGCGAGTACGAGGTGGTGGAGGAAAGGAGGGAGAAGAGGGTGGAGAGAAGCGAGGAGACGGGGAGCGGAAGACGCTCGGCAAAGTCGGTGTAAGAAGTGGAGCGATACCCTTTCACTGGTGACCGGGAAATAGGAGAAACGAAAGGGCGGGGACGACGCGAGGTCAGGAACAAGTCAGACAAACAAGGCTGGACGGAAGATCGTCAAAACGAGGGAACAAGCCACTCACTCCTCTCCTCCTCCCTCCAAGCCATGTACACCTCGGCGTCCAAACACCCCCGCTGCTGGACGAAGACGGTGTCAACGTGGATGTCCTTGCCGGACTTACCGCCGCCTCCATCGTGGTCAGCGCCGACAGGGACGGGGAGGACTCTGCACATTCTGCCGAGTGCCCACTTGATGACGGCGGCGAGGTCGTGCGGGTTGGCGAAACGGATCTCGCGGGCGAACGAGTTGGGCAGGGAAAGGTATTTCCCCGCCGGTGACGGTCGGCCGAGGGATGTCTGGGAGCCGAGGGGGATGGAGTTGGAGGAATCATAGAGGTAGGATCGGATTAGGGACACGGTGGTCGTGGCCGAAAGGTCAAGGGCCATGGAAGAGAAAATCAAGGGCGAGTCCAAGCCTGCGGACGAGGAGGGGAGCGAGAAGGAAAAAAAGAAGATCCGAATGAGTACGTTGTCGCGGGAGAGACGAACGTCGGTGGGGCCCTAACTCCGGACGGTCCGACTGCCGCTCACCTCTGGCCCTGATTTCATGTGCGCAAGCATGGACGATCTCCTCCACCTTCCTGGGCTCGAGGGTGACGTCGAGGCCCTCGGGTGCGTAACCGTAGTCGATCTGGCCGATCTCCTCTTCGCCGAGGCCGGAGATCATCCCGGAGCCGCCGAGGTGTCCTCCGAGCGGCGCGGGCTTCCACGCCGAAGCAGGCGGCGGCGAGCGGACGCCTTTCTGATGCCTCGAGGCGGACGAATGAGGCGCGAGGCGTCCAAGGTCATCCTCGAGGCTTCGCTGGCGACCGAGGTCGGGTTTGACGGCCTTTGCCGACGCCCTAGTGCCGGCCGAGTGATTGCGGACCCTGCTTGGGGGGCTGGCGAGCGCAGGAGAGCCTGCGCGGGGGGAGGAGGCGACGGGCACGGGCAGGGGCTTGTCCTTGCTGGCAAGGGGCGCAGCCGAAGGCTTGCGGGAGAAGAGAGACGGCATGACAGGAAAATGAAAGGATAAAAGGAGGAGGACGAAGACGAGGAGCGACGGCCGGCCGGCCGGGCGGAGAAGGAAGGTCTGGGACGAGAGAGAGGGAGGGAGGGAGGGTGAAGAAGGGGAAGAAGGAAATTACAGAGAGGAAAGAAGGGAAGAGCGCTACGCTTCTCTCTTCTTCTCTTGTCTTCTCCTTCTTCGCGGTCAGGAAGAGGAAGGAGCGTGCGGAGGGGTCGGAGATGCTGGGACGGTGCGAGGTCAAATGGGGCTGGTCCTGGGTGGATGAGCGAGGGAACGAGCCAGCTCAGGAACGAGGAAGGCGGGGATGACGAGGGCGGAGCGCGGAGATGGAGACGGAGGTGGGGAGGTGGGGAGGAGGAGGAAGGGCGCGAGGGGGACGAGACGTCAACGTCGTCGTCGTCGTCGTCGTCGGTGATGGTGGTGATGGTGATGGTGTTGATCCCGGAAGAGCGTCGGTCGGCTCGTTCCATCTTCATCGGCCTCAGCACGTCGTCGTCGTCGTCGCTTCAAAACTGCCGCAGTCGCCGCCTCAGCCGACCACCGAGCGGGCTGGCGGGCGGAGGAGGGAAGGGCGTCGGCGTCAGCGGAGATGAACGGGGACGTGCGGCGGCGGCTGTCGACGGAAGTAGACGGACACGCGACGAATGTTCTGTCGTCGCCGCATTGCCGCAGCCACCTCCGCCCTGACTTGGATTCGACCTCCACACTCGTCCGTCCGCGCGGTACTTGTATATACTCTGTCCTCCCCTCCGTCATCACTCCTAAAGGCGGCGTGCCCACACGCGCAGACCTTGGGATGACACTTCCGCACGAGCGCAGACGAAGGAAGGAAGGAAGGAAGGAAGGAAGGACGAAGGACGAAGGACGAAGGACGAAGGACGAAGGACGAAGGACGAAGGACGAAGGACGAAAGAAGGAGCCGTGTGAGGCGACGGACGGCCGACAGCGTGGAGACGAATGAGCGTGACAGCAACGGGACAAATGAGAACCTGGAGTCACACGTGGCGTCATATTGGGATGATTTGGTATGTATCGGTATCTAGGGGTGATGGAATGGACGTCGGCAGCGAGACGAGACGTGATATGACATGACAAGACGAGACGAGACGAGACATGACGTCTGAGACGAGTAACCTCCAGCCAGCCGAAGCAGGAACGACCAAAAATGAATGAGATCAGACGAAAGAAACGCAAAAAGGCCATCGAAGCGACCCTTCTTCTTCACCTTGGCCCGCCGTGGCAGGCGGTAGGCATCACACAAACCCCCTCAAGACCAAGCCCTCCAACCTCACAAACTCCTCCACCATCCCCCCATAGTTCCTGCTCGCGTCCCCGTCCGGCTCGGCGACGCGCACGAGCCCGCGCCGCCTCTCCTCCTCAATCTCCCTCGCCCGCGCCTCCTCCAGCATCGCGGCGCGCTTGGCCGCCCACGCCGACGTGCCCGCCACGACCGCCGAGCCACCGCCGGCGCCCAGGACGGACTCGGCGGTGTGTTCGGTGTCGGCCGACAACGAGTCGCCGCCCAAGCCGCTCACGTCAGTCAAGTCGCTCCCCGGCGCCGTCATCGCGCTCGACTCTGTCCGGCTCCGAAGCCGGTCCGAAGGCGAGCCCCAGCAGTAGCCGTAGCCATAGCCGTAGCCGTAGCCTCGCGCGGAACGGGCACCGGTATCGGTACCACCGGGAACGGCCCCGACGCCCGTCAGACCCAGCCCGGCGGGGCTACCACCACCGGGCGACGAGGCAAACGGCAAGGCGTGCTCTTGTACCCCGTGAGGAGGCAGAAGATGGCTCCGCTGCGGCGACCCGTCGTCCTCATCCCTCTCCGACACGACCGTCAAGCTCGGGCTCGTGGCGGCGCCTCCCGCGTGCGCGTGCGTGTGTCCGTGACCGTGATGGGACTGGACGTGTGCGCCGTGCGCGTGCCCGTGTGCTAGACCGCCGAAGCCATGGCTGCGGATGCCGAGCCCGGTGGGAGCGATGTCCGCCTCGGGGTCGACGTCGACGTCGAGGTCGAGCGCGGCCCTGCGAGCGAACCTCGCACGGATCACGTCCTCGAATGACGGGAGCACCACGCCCGCGACCTTGCCATCAACCGCCTTCTGCAGCCCCGCCCCCGCCCCGTCCTCGTGGGTCGTGTGCCACCACAAGGCGCGGTACGCGACGCCCAGCGCGGCGCGGCTCGCTTGCGCATAGGCGCTTCTGAGGGGCCCCTTGCCTGTTCCGGAAAGGTCCGCATCGGCGGCAGTGCTGGACGTACTCGCCGCTGGACCGAAGCCGAAGCCGAGGTTGAGGCCAAGGCCAAGGCCGGAGGAATTAGCGGGCCGGGCTCCGCCGACGCCGAGCAGGTTCCTCCTCTCCTGCGTCGGACTGCTGTTCGCGGGCGCTCCGGGCGACGACGCGGACGCGGACGCAGACCCGTCGCTGAACGTGGACGTGGCCGAGGCCACGAGACCGGACACTCCTGGAGCGGCGGCGGCGCCTCCGGAGAGGCCGGAAGAGGCAGACGAGGCTGCGGGTGACGACGAGTAGTAGAGCGTGTTCTGATCTACCACGAGCGGCGCGCCGAGGACTGTGCTGACGATCTCTGCGATCATCGGATTGCTCGCTGCCTTTCCGACGGCGTAAATGCGGCGCGGGAGAAGGGAGGCGTCGTGAGGGTCGAAACCTAGGCTGCCGCCGACGCCGCCTCTCCAAGGTGTGCCTGCCTTGGTCTTGGTCTTCGTCGTCGTCGTCGCACCGTCCGACATCCACCGCTCCGCCCTCGCCCTCGCCTGCTCCCTCTCGCTTCTCACCGCGTACGCCTCTCGCTCTGCTTCCCGGTCGCCCTCGACATGCACCACCACCACCTCCTCCTCCCCCTCCTCCTTTTCCTCCGCCTCGCGGACCGCCCCCGCCACCTTGGCCGCTCGCACGCGCATGCTCAAGCTCTGACTCTCGATCACGCTCCTCGGATTGGCGCGCAGGTCAGAAAACTCGTGAATCCGACAGCCGAGCTCAAACTTGAAGATGCCCTTGGTATAACCGAGCGGGTGCTGCTCGAGCAGCGGCCACACGAACGAGATGAGCGGGTTGTCGAGCCTGCGACGATCCCCCGGGGCGCAAACGCAAACGGAAGGCGTCGGTCCGTCAGCCCGCGTCATCGACGGTCCGCATCCGGCGCACGTACGGAGAGGCGGGACCTCCCCTTGCTTCTCCCACTCACCCGACCGAACCTCCTGGCGGCACGGCGCTCACGACCTGCTGGAACGCGGACCAAGTCCTTACGGAGGAAAGACGGAAACGAAGGGGGGGAGAGAGAGAGGCCGCTGATCAGCTGGGCACGTCATTCTCGCCCGACAGACGCACACGCACCCGTTGCAGTACACGTCCCTCGTGAACGCCCTGCTCACGGCCGCGTTCTTCCAGCTCGCGACGGCGATCCAACTCGTCGTCGTCGTCGTCGTCGTCCGCTGCGTCTCCCCGTCCCCGTCGGGCGCCTCTTCGGCCCACGTGAGCGTCTGTGCGGGGTGGGGGACGACGGCCCAGGCGGCGTTGGTGAGGTAGTGATGGCGGAGGGGGAGGATGAGGTGGTCGGTGAGGCGCATGCTGAGCACGGCGTCGGTGTGGGAGGGGAGGAAGGAGAGGTAGGAAGAGAGCGGGGAGGGGAGCGAAGGCATGACGAGGGTGTCTGTGGGAGGACGACGAGTGAGCCGTCTGTCGTCCACATCGATCCGGCGCGGCAGCATGGTCACCGTCGACTCACCCTTCCGAAAGCCATACCTCGCCCTCGCCCATGCGCCCACCCTCCACGTCGCGCCCACCCTGCTCCTCTCCTTGTTCCCGTGCCTGGAGCGCGAGTCGGAGCCAGAGCCAGCGGCGCCGCACCCGACGACGCCGTCGTCGCCGCCGAGCATGCTCCGCAGCCGTTCCGTCTGGCCGCCAGAGACGAGGTCGAGCATGTGAGCGTCCCACGCTCGCGCTCGGGGGTTCCACATAGCCGTCGTCGCCGCTTCTGAGGGGTCGAGGCTGTCGGGACGAGACGGGGTAAAAAGCAGACGAAGGGACGAGCAAGGTGAGCGACGTACCGAGAAGCCGACCCGCGCTCCCTCTCCCCTCCGAGCAAGGACGCGGGGCCGCTCTGACTTGGCTGGCCGGCGGAACGAGAGGAAGGGGAAGAAGAGCGGAAAAAAAGAAGAAGAAGAGCTCACCCGACGACATCGCCGGCGAACAAGCTCGCCAACAGCTGTCCAGCCGACACGATCCGCTCCGTCCTATCCCACGCATTCGCTTCGGTATCGGCTTCGCTGCCGGCCTCTCCGCGCCGCCGTCGCCGCTGGTACTGCCCCTGATGTCGGAGCATGTCCTGGTATCGGACCATATCATCCTCGACGCCGACAGCTGCAGCCGTAGCTGCAGTTCCATTTCCGTTCCCAGATCCGTTCCCAGCTCCCCCCGTCGACCCGCCTTCGCCGACGGCGAGGCCCATGCGCATCTTCAAGACCTGCGTGGCGGCGGAGGCAAAGGTGGGCCTGCAGCCCAGCTGGCGGGCCATGGCCTCTGGGGCGCGGGCTCGGAGGTCGGCCTGCTGGGGGTGGTCGCCGGCGTCGCTGCCCTCGTCCGCGTGAGAGGAAGGAGGAGAGGAGGAAGAAGGAGGCGGCGGTCGACACCACGCGTCCTCGAGGATGGTCAGCTGGGCGAGCGTGGATAGATCTTGTGAGGTGGGCGAGAGGGCGAGTGCAAACGCAGACGCGGACGCAGCCGGTCTGCGGTGGGCGTGTCGTGTTGATGCCGTACGTGGGGGTTGCTGCGTGGTAGCGGAGTGCGGAGACGCAGGCGTCGCTCCTCCTGGCGCAGCGGGGCCAGAAGGAGGGAGGGCGCAGAGCTGGGCATGGAGAGGGAGGGAGGGGGAGAGAGAAGCGAGAAGGGATGGGAAGTGCGCGGTGAGGAAGACGGGGGTGTGAGGCTGGGCGGGAGAGAGAGGGAAGGGGAGATATATATCGATGAGCGTCGGTTGTCTCCGGGAAGGACGAAGAGGAGTACTCACCATGCCGCTGACGCCGACGGCAGCGACCCTTGCGAAATTGAAACCGGCCCTGGCCATCTTGTCGAGGAGCATGTCGAGCGCCTTTACGAGCATCTCGACGGGCGTGAGAACGGCGTCGAGGGGCGAGGGATAGGTGTAAACGCCGGAGCGGGTTCTGAGAGAGAGAAGACGTTGCGTAGCGTAACGTCATCAACGACGTCGTCGTCGTCGTCGTCATCAGCGAACGCCATGTAATTTTCTGCGCGTAGGACCAGTCGCTTCTGGGCCTGCACGACTCACTTCCAAATTCCGCCCAGCTCGGCCTCGTCGTCGAAGACGATGCCGTCGGCGTACACCACGGTGCAGCGGTCGTCGATGACGGTCACGCGGAGGTGTTCGACGGAGAGGTCAAGGCCGATGTAGAGAGGCGGGAGGGAGGGTTCGGGGTCGGAGGGGCTTGTCGACGGCGGCGGTGGTGGTGCTGCTGGTGGTGCTGATGCTGATGCTAGTGCTGGTACAGGTACTGATGCTGGTGCTGGTGCTGATCCTGATGACGACGCCGAGGAAGGGGAGGAGGAGGAAGCGAACCCTCTTCGGCGGAACGGTCCTCCGGCGGGCGCATCGCCGCTGCCACTGTTGGAGGTGGCTGCGAGGGGAGACATGGGGATGGGCAGGGGATGGAGGTGCGAAGACGTGGAGGGGAAGAGGGGACGAGGGGAAAAAAGAGGGAGCGAGACTAGGGGAGGAAAGAGAGAGAGCAGGAAGAGGAGGGCCGAGGGAGGGAAGGGGTTCGAGAGGTGTTCGGTCTGTTTGTGTGCCGCCGCTGGTTGTTATTGTTCTTATCGTCGACGGCGGTGCGAGCGGGTGGAAGGAGGGAGTCGTGGTTAGAGACACTACATGGTTACCTCTTGACGACAATGGCGACGACGACTTAGACGACGACGACGACGACGATGATGGGCGGCTTGGGCGGCGATAACGAGCAGCATTTGAAATGATGTGCAGATGAAGATGAAGAAGATGCGGTGCCGCCCATCGTCCCTTCGTCCCTTCGACGACGACGACCCCCGCTCATTCGACTCTTCTTCTCATCCGTCCCCTCTCATCCGTCGCATTCCATCATCCCTCCCTTTTACTCGCTTCTCATCGATGTGAGCCATGCGCTTTCATCCACCCCACGACATTAGCGGGAGCAGCGGCGTGCGTGGGGAGGGCGCAGCGCCGGCCGGTCGCAAATTAAGTCACGCTGGCGTACCTGCGCGCTGACCAAGGAACAGGACGGGGACGGGGACAAGGACAAGGATGAGGACGAGGACGAGGACGAGGTCCGGGACGATATGAGGACAAGCGAGGACCAGCAGGCCGATCGAGGAAGGGCCCCGTCGAGCGCGACCGACTCCACTCCGCCTTGCCTTGAAGACGACCCCAATTCGCAAATCCAGTCAATCCAGTCGGACTGATCGAGTCCACGTCGCCATCGCCCGAGACGCACACTACAGCACTCCACCCCGCCACGGCCAAGCAAGGCGAGGCGAGGCGGCGGAGAGCGCACGACTGGCGGAAGGATGGACGGGTGGGTGAGGTGGGTGGATGGATATATACCGACGGCCGAGCTGCTTGCTTCCCACCGCCGTACCTGGCTGGCCACCCGAAACCGCTTTTTTGCCACCGGGCGCCCGAAAATGAATATTAATATATTGCCATCCGTCAGGACCAGGGCCAGGCTGGACGGACAGGGACAGGGCGCCGCGGAAACAGACTCAATTCGCGCCCGCCGTGCGCCCCGGGGCTGGACGACGGCGACGGCGACGGTCGACGCAACACCTAACTACGTACGTCTTCCACGATGCGCCGCGCCGTCCGCACCTCGACGTCCATCCATCCGTCCATCACCTACTCACCACCACCATCCACGCACCGCTCGCCCGCTTCCGACGTGGGCCCCGCCTGCGCTGCGCCTGGCCGCACACGGGACGGCAGACGGCAGGGGCCGAGCCGAGCCGAGTCGCTGACGACCCGTTCGCCGCTGTCACGCCAACCATGCAGCGCCCGCGGAGTGTTCTTCAGAACTCGGTGCGACCAGAATCTGGGGCGTGAGGATGCGATGAAGTGCGAGATACTCAGCGGCCCCAGCTCTTCGGCTGTTCGGCTGTTCGGCTCGTCGGCGATCGGCCGCAATCTGGAGGTCCACGGCTCGGCGTTGGGGTCAGCAGTCCCCCATCGCAGCCCATCCTCGCCCAACCCCTTCATCTCCCCCTCGTCCCTTCGCCGCCCTCCTGCTGCTCCTTCTCCACTGACGCAGACTCGACACTGGACGAGGGGCCTCCTCCCATGTTTGAGAAAGGGCCATGTCCCTCTTCTTCCGCTCCTCCACCGCCGAGACGCCAGCGACGTCCTCGCCCGCGTCCTCAGCAGCGCCGACGGAGCCGCGCGGTCGAGCCCCCGTCTCCAACCCCGGTGAGCGCCGCCTGACGACCCCTTCTACGAACCACCCCCCGGCCTCTTCACCCGCCCCTGCCCCTCCCGCCAACGGTCACCAGCCCCGATCCGCTTCCGTTTCTCCCGCTCGAGCTGCCACTACCGCCAGCGGCGACGGCGGCGGAGGGGGAGGAGGAGGAGGAGGAGGAGGAGCGTCGTCCACGCTGATCCCCTTCCCCACCTTCTACACTTCTTCCCGCGCTTCCTCCCCTCGCGCGAGGACAAAGGCAGCTTCGGACGCCAGTAGCGGAAAGGCCAGCGGCGTGGGAGCGGACGCCAGTCCGACTCCGACCTCGTCCAAGGGGAAAGGGAAGGGGAGGGGACAGGAAGGACCGTCCGAACGAGCGGTCTCGGGCCCAGGCGGCGGCATCCGAAGCATGCGCAGCTTGCATAGTGTCAGCGTAGGCAAATACGGCCTTGGCCCCGCGCCCGTACGTTTTCCTGCCGGCTCGCAGAGGAAGAAGGCGACCGGGACGGAGGGCGAGGGCGCGGGGGCCGGTGGAGCGGCGAGCGGGGCTCCAGGATCTGGACGGGACGCCGCGTCGGACAAGGGAAAGGGGAAAGGGAAGGGGAAGCAGCGGCAGGGGAGGGAGAGGGAGAGGGAGAGGGCCATTTCCGATGTCCCTTCCGTTCCCTCCACCAGCGCCAGCGCCTCGCGCTCGAGGCCTACGCCGCCCTCCGTCCCTGAATCCCGATCCCGCACGGGCCGGGACGACGAAGGGTCGGACGCCGCTTTCTCGGTTGAGCGCTCCGCTTCAACGACGACGCCGCACGTCCTAGGGGACGACGGCGAAGGAGACGGAGACGGCGGTATGCAAGGCGCTGCCGATGACGCACACGCGCTCAATACGGCCCGGGCCCGACGGCAAAGTTCGGCTGCGTACCCGCGTCCGTCTTCCAAGACGTACACCTCCTTCCCCTTCCCCCATCCCTCCTCCCATGGCGGGCATGGCGTGCGCGACGGCGGTGATGGCGACGGCAGCGGCAGCGGCAGCGGCGGGCCGTGGGGCCTTTGGGCCTTCTTGACCAGCGCGCTCGGCGGAGATGGCGATCGGGCTGGGGGCGCGAAGCAGGTAGAGACTTTGCATTCTCATTTGAGCGCGAATCGCGTGCCGAAGACTGCGACCCATTCCCTTGGCGGCGGCGATGGCGGCGGCGGCGGCGGTTGTTCTTCGTCTACATCCGAATCTGCCGCGCCTCCGTCGTCTTCCGCCGGCCCACCTCGTCCGACCGAGCGTCGTCGTGGGCAGGCCAATTATAATACGTTCGCCTCTGCGAGAGGGCAGCATGAGCGAGCTCATGACGTGGAGCAGGGTGACTACGACGACGACGACGACGCTTGTTCGATCATCTCGGCCTCGGCCACCTCCGTCTCCACCTCCGCTTCGGACTCGACCTTCTCGGAAGACTCCACCTTTGCCCCGCCCGGCCGCGACTCCAGGAGTTCCAACACGGAGGGGGAGCCGCCGGACCCGGAAGATCCCTACGGGTACCGCGCGTTCGCCTTCGAGGCCTCCCTCCTCCCTCCGTCCGCGCACGAGGCGTTCAGCAGGCACCGCGAGGAGCGGCGGGCGCTGTTGAGGGGACGGCGGTGGGAGAGGGAGAGGGGCGAGTGGATCTGGAGGTGGATGTGGATGTGGTGCTGCTGCCCGGCCTGCGCGTCGTGGTGGCCTTGCGCCCGCAGCAGGGTGGTGTCTGGCAAGGGGAGGAGGAGGAGGGGTAGGAAAGTGACGGCGGCGGCGGCCAAGGAGGAGGAGGATGACAGGGCTGAGAGGAGGCGCGCGGGGGCGGCGGCCGGGCCGAGGGCGAGGGATTCGTTCGCCGTCTCAGACGCGCTCGAGGCCGCCTTGGCCGGTCCCCAAGCCGTGGGCCGAGGCCGTTCCGGCGGGGCGCGGAGCGAGGAGCTCCGGAGGAGGAGAAAAAAGAAGAGGAGACGAGGAGATGGCGAGGATCGACGGAGCAGGCGCGCCGCGACGCGGAGGATCGTCCGAGCGACGTGCGTCGCCCTCTTCCTTCTCCTCTGCCTTGCCTCGCTCGCCCTCCTCGTCATCGCCGGCTTTTGGCAATGGCAAGTCGGTCAGGGCGAGGGGCGGCGCGGCAGCGGCGGCGAGGGGGTTGGCGGGATGGGCGCCCGGGGCATCGACGACGGGATCTCGGCGAGCGAGCGGTGACATCCTTCCTCGCTGGTCTTTTTCGTCCATCCTCCCTCTCGTCGTCCATCCATCTACCGCGAGGTGCTCTGCTCTGCGCTGTTCTGCTCTGCTCTGCTATCATGTAACCGCTCACCGCTACTAGTATCGCCGTCACGAAATCGAAGACGGACGTCACGCATCGCTCCCACCGTTCCACCCTTCCGCCAGCGCTGGGCTGGGGGAACCGTGAACGCACTGGGCTCTCTGGCCCGGCTCCATCGATCACATCTAGACATGCCTCGCCGCCAAGCCAGACAGACATACGCACTACATAAATACAGACAGACAGACAGACAGACAGACCCACTGACGATGGGGTGGGTGATGGAAGGAGAGGACTCGTGCGAGGACGAGCGGCCCGCCGTTCGCTTCGCTCGCTCTCCGACGCTCGTGCGCGCCGCCACCTCCCTCCCTCCCTCCGCGAGCGACGAGGTGGCAGGGCAGGGCAGCGCAGGGCAGCGCGCACGGGCCGCCGCACGTCCGCCCGACGCTCCTCGATGTCATGGCGCAGGAGCCGGAGTCGGACGGACGGACGGGGCGAGTTGTCGTCGGTCTCCCGCTCGAGTTCGGTCATGGCCGAGGGAGGTCTGGGGAGCGAACAGCTGGGGACGATAAAGGAGGCCAGGGGCCGGGCGAGACGTTGTGGAAGGGATGGTAGAAAGGCACGCGAGATCGTCGGCGACAGATCTGCAGGGCCGGCCGGAGGATTAAGACGACTTGTGGGGGCGCTAGGGTGAGCGTCTCTGTGAGCAGAACTCTTTGGTCTCATTAGGACAACTTTGGACGCCGCGGCCCGACCGAGTCATGTCATGTACCCACCGGTTACGGGCGTATAATCGATGATCGCAGAAGAAAAAAAAAAAAAAGACGCCGTTAGGGGCGGGCGGGAACGTGGAGATGTGGAGGAGATTGGCATGATGATCAGCGTGCAAGCAAGATCGATCAAATCTTGATGCGTCGCACGCAACTTGCTGGCTGCGACGACGAACGAGGACGACCACAACGACGACCCCCACGACCACGGCCACGGCCACGAACCCCTCCCTAGACTTTTCGCCTTATTTATCCCTTTTTCTCCTTTTCTTAGAAAACGAAAATCGCACTCGCTCTGCGTTCGAGTCACGGATCCGGACCCGTATACGATCTTGCATGCTCGAGGACATTTCGCTCGCTCGACGATAGACCAGGCGGCCGCCTGACATCTTGTGTTACCAGAAAAAAGACGTACCCCAGCCTCTTCCCTCTTCAGCGCCCGCCATGGCCTCTCCCACCGCGTCAAGACCGGGCTCCGTGGCGTCGGTCTTTGGCTCGAGCCCGTCGCACCGCCATCAGCCCCCCCAGTCGGTAAGCATGGCCGTCGACGAGGCCGACTCGCCTCTCTCGTCGCCGTCACCTTCCCGCCGTACCGTCGGCCTCCATTCGCCGTCTCAGCCGGGCCCGTTTTCTAGGTACTCTGTCGACTCTCCCACCTTTGCCGCTCGGGGATCGCTGGGACATGCGCATCACGACAGTATCGCCGCTTCCGAGGCCGACGAGACGACCAGTTTCCTTGCCAAAGAAGACGGCGGCGGCGGCCAGCGGCGGTGCGGGAGGACGTCGAATTCGAGCTACACGGAGGAGGACGCGTCCGACGACGACGACGACGACGACGACGACGAGCCACCGTCGCTCACCTGGCATCGGGCTCGCGAAGAAGAAGAAGACGGCGACGAACTTGGCACGCCTCTCCACCAACGTCCTCGGACTCGCCTCGCCGGGCTTTTTCACCGTCTCGGCATCCGTCGCACGTCGGAGCGTCCTCTCTCTTCGACGTCAAGCGCGACGAGACTGGTGGTCACCGACGGCCAGGACCTGAATAAGCTGGAAGCGGGAGGCCAGGCCGGCGGTGCGTCGTCGGCGCAACAGGGCCCGAAGACGTTTTGGCAGAGGAACCAGGGTCTGTGGTACATTGCCGGCGGCCAGCTGTTCTTCAGCTTGATGAACCGTGAGTGGTGGCCGTTTCGTGTCGTGGAAGGAGTAGCAACGCGCTGGAATGTGCGTGCTGAACTCGTGTCGGGCCCCGGTCAGTCTTCGTCAAGCTCCTCAACACTGCCACGGTGCGGCCCGTGCCGGCGCTGGAGATCATCTTCATCCGCCAGCTGTTCACGTACGTGGGCGCGATCGGTTGGATGTTGTGGTCAGGCACGCCGGATCCCATCCTCGGTCCTGCAGGCGTCAGGAGTCTACTGGCCTGCCGTGGCGTCTCTGGCTTTTTTGGACTGTTTGGGAGTGAGTTGCGGTGGCGGTGGCGGTGGCGGTGGCGGTGGACAACGACGGCGACGCTCACTCATTCTCTTCGGCGTCCGCGCGCGCCTCGCCGGCCATTGTGCAGTTTACTACTCTCTAGGCTACCTCTCGCTCTCCGACGCCACCGTGCTCACCTTCCTCGGGCCGCTGCTCACCGGCCTACTGGCTTCGCTTCCGTTCACCTTGCGCGAGTCTTTCACGGCCAAAGAAGCGCTGGCGGGCGTGTTGAGCCTCTTTGGCGTCGTCCTCATCGCTCGGCCCAAGGCGTTGTTTGGCGACGAATGGTCCGCAGACGGCGGCGGCCGCCAAGGTGCCGTCTTGCCGGTGCCCGGGCCCGAGAACGACGAGGCGGGGGACGTAGCGGCGTTGGTGAGGAGGATGGTGGAGGGCGTGACAGAGAAGGAGAGGCTCGTTGCTGTCGGGTGGGTCGATTGTCGTGGGCGAGCGACCTGGCCTGGTCTGGTCTGCCTGATGACCCATCCTTCTTTCCGACCACAGAATCGCCCTGATAGGCGTCCTCGGCGGCTCGCTAGCCTACATCTCGATCCGCGCGATCGGAAAGCAAGCGTCAGCGCTGCACTCTATCGCCTACTTCTCGCTATATAGCGTGTTCGTGTGTGTGATAGGAATGGTCTGGTTCGACATTGAGTTTGTCGTGCCGACGGAGTGGAAGTGGGGTGTGTTGTTGGCGTGCGTCGGCGTGTTTGGCTTCCTGGCGCAGTGCCTTTTGACACTTGGGTGAGTGGGCGGTGCGGGGGGAGGGGCGACGTTGACCGACGGCTCACGTTTTGGTTTGGCCCCGGCAGTCTCCAACGCGAAAAAGCAGGCCGAGGATCAATGATGGTCTATCTCCAGATCATCTTCTCCACTGTCTTCCAGTTTGTCTTCCTCCACAAGCTCCCAGAGCTTTTGAGCGTCTTTGGAAGCGCTGTCATTTTGGGTTCGGGGGTGTGGGTGATGGTGAGCATCGGGAGCGAGCGAGCGAAGCCGGGGCGCTCACTCATTGACCCACTATTTTTTTTTTGCCCTTCCCATACAGCTTTCGAAAGAGAAACCCGTGGCGGCCAACTCCGGCTCCGACAACTCCAACTCCAACGACAACAACGCCTCGCCGTTGAACGGGGATGCAAACGCGCACGATCGGGACGACGGCCGGTCGTCGACGGTCGTCTGAAGCGATCCGATGGCCCACCGCATCTCGTCTTTCTGCCCCAGGGCCGTGTACCGTGTGTAGACTAGACTAGACTAGACTACGCGCACAATTGATACTCGCCGGGAAACGACGAGATGGGGATTTCAAAGCGGCGCACCGGCTGCGTCGCAAGGCAATAAAGGCGAGGCAAGGCGAGGGCAGGGCAGGGTAGAAAGGGTACTGTACGATTTACAGGACCATGACGGACAGATCGGTCGTGTCGTGACGTGACGTGACGTATTGAAACGAAAAGACATTAAAAAAAATCGAAAAAGAGACAACGACCTAGGCCTGCTCCAGCTTCTCCTCCTGCTGCTTCTCCACACCGCCAGCGGCGGCAGCGCCGCCCCTCCGAGCCGCAAAGTGCCTCTCAGCGGCCGCGGCGTCCCCGCGCGCAATATCGGCAGCAATCTTATCGAGCTCGCTCTCCTTCGTCAAGCCGCGCGTCTTCCAAGCGGGAACACCGAGAGCAAAGAACTCTTCAATCTCCTCCAACGTCTTTCCCTTTGTCTCTGGGAAGCAGAAAAAGACGTGGACGGTCATGGCGAAGCAGAAGCAACCGAAAATGAGGTAGGAGCGCCACTGGATGTTGTGGAACGAAGGCGGAACGAAATAGCCGAGGGCAAAGTTGAAGATCCAGTTGGCTGACGTGGTCACCGCGACGGCCTTGCCGCGGATGCGGGTCGGGTAGAGCTCCGGCGGGTAGATCCACGAGACGGGACCCCAGGTGGGAGCGAAGGAGGCAACAAAGAGGAAAGAGCAGGCGATGATGCCCTTGGACGCAGTGCCGTGGACGGACCAGCGGACCGCGTCGGGCTGGTTGGGGAGCGTGCCGGCGGGGGCGTAGTGGCCGTGGGCGGCCATGAGACCGGCGACGGTGAAGAGCCAGATCATCATGAACGTGGAACCGACGAGGAGGGTGGGACGACGGCCCCACTTGTCGACCCAGAGGAGGGCGGGGACGGTCATGACGACGTTGATGACGTACTGGATGGAGGAGGAGACAACGTTGATGTTGCCGGTAAGGCCGGCCATCTCAAAGACGTAGGTAATGTAATACATCATGACGTTCATGCCGGTCATCTGGGACCAGATCTGGGTGAAGACGCCGATGTGGAGGCGGTTGAGCATGTTGGGCGTGTTGACGAGGTCGAT
Organism: Peribolospora baueri; assembly: GCA_029717555.1. Lineage (NCBI taxonomy): Eukaryota > Fungi > Basidiomycota > Peribolosporomycetes > Peribolosporales > Peribolosporaceae > Peribolospora > Peribolospora baueri. The sequence continues at coordinate 112,379 of JAMDHS010000035.1, read as the reverse complement.
CCAGCCGGAGCCGTCTTTGGACTCTTCCTCGATGGCGATCTGAATCTCCTTAAACTCGGCCTGAACGAAAGGGTTGTCGACGTCGCCTTTGCCGTGGACGACGGCGAGGACGGCGAGACACTCCTCCCAGCGGCCCTTCTTTGCGAGCCAACGCGGGGAGCGGGGCATGAAGAAGAGGGCGAAGAGGAGGATGATGCCGGGGATCATCTGGAGGCCCCAGGGGACGCGGAAGCTGGCGGTGCCGGTGCCGTCGTTGGGCGTGATGAAGGAGCAGCCGTAGGAGACGTAGTAGAAGATGAGGATGCCCCAGGTGATGGCCCACTGCTGGGCGCCGACGAGACGGCCGCGGAGCTTGGAGGGGGCGAGTTCGGAGAGGTAGACGGGGACCTGAGCGGAGGCGATGCCGACGGTGAGGCCGTTGATGAAGCGACCGACGACGAGCATGCCGATGTTCTGGGAGGCGCAGACGATGATCGAGCCGATGATCCAGATGACGCAGGAGATCTGGATGGCGGGCCTACGGCCGATCCAGTCGGAGAGGATGCCGGAGACGAGGGCGCCGACCCAGGAGCCGCCGGCCATGCTGGCGGTGATGCCACCCTGGACGGAGCTTGAGGGGCCGGAGGGGGAATGACCGAAGTATTGGAGGTAGTTGGGGGAGGCGATGATGGCGGACATGGAGGCTACGTCGAAACCGAAGAGCATGCCTCTGTGGGGGGAGAGAGGGTGAGGTGAGCATGCGGTCTGGTCTGCGTTGGTGATGGCGAGCGAGGGCTACGAACCCGATGGTGGAGAGCGCTGCGAGCGCATACGGGTTGACGATTTGGAACCCCATGATGGGTTCGTGGTGGGGGTGAGGGCAGAGAGGGAGGGGGAGGGGGAGGGGGATAGGGAGGAGGAGGAAGGGGGTCGTCGAGGAACAGGCGGCGAGGGAGGAGGAAGAGGGCGTTAGGCGTGGGCGGGGCTTAAGTAGGGAGAGCGGGGGCCCACGCGGGGGAGAGTGAAGTGATGAGGAGAGGGCGGAAGGAAAAGGCAGGGACGGGAGGAAAGAGGCGAGGCCGAAGAGGAGGAGGAGGAGACCGGGCACGACGACGACGACGCAAGCGTACGCCCGCCGTTCGTTGTTGTTGTTCGTTGTTCGCCTTCGTTGTTCGATTTTCGATTTTCGTTGTTCCTCCTCGTCCTCGTCTCCGTTCCTCGCTCCTCCTCGTCGAGGTCAGTGAGCGAGTGGTACGATGGACGACGGCTGGCCGACGCAAACGAAAACTCGCTCAGCTCAGCCGAGCCAAGTCCAGAGGGCAGCGGCAGCGCAGCGAGGTCAGCTGGCTTTGGCTGGTAGTTGTTGCTGCGGTAGTCAGTCTCGCCCCGCCTTGCGCCTTGCCTCTCCCCGCCCTCTCACATGGCACACGACGACGGACTGCACGAGACAGGATCGCCGGCGCCCTAACCCTAACTAACTAACCCCGCGCTAAGCCACCGATCCAATGCCCACCATCTCCACTCCAGCCGAGCCCAAATCCGGCCACCTACGCCCGCCTTCGCCTGAGACAGTCAAAGACAGCGTACTACCCGCATGCGCATCCGCTCCGCGTACCTGGGCCCCGCCGGAGTGCGCGGCGGCTGCGTGGATTGGATCTGATCGGAGGGAGCGAGCGAGCGACAACGAGGCCTGCAAGCAATTCCGCTCGTCCTACTGTCCACCTGCCTCCTTGCTTACCCCACCTCACCGTCTGCCCGGGAGCAGATGGGACAAAGGAGCATCGCGTCAGGGCACAAGACACGAGACACAAGAACACGGAACACGGCGGCCACGGCGGCGCCGGACTAGATGAGACGACTAGACTGATGGTGCCACGACCGTTGTGGAATCATCAGTAAATATCCGGCCCGGGCGAGATCAAATCTCATCTCAGTTCGGTCCCGGTGGCCGGCCGGCATCCACCCATCCACGTCCCCGCCGCCGCCGCCCTCTTCTGCCTTGCACAGACCGGACCGGATCGCCGGACGGCGAGAACGGCGGTCAAGCAACGGCACAGGCAAGGCAGGGCAAAGCGAAAGCAGAGCCGGCCAGCGAGCGAGCGCAGCAAATACATCGATCGCATGTCGTTGTCGTTGTCGTCATCGCCTCGAGGTCGCCTCGTAGTCGTGTCTCCCTCGTCCAGCGCCACCCGAGCCGGCATGCCACATGTCACATGGGCCCCCATCCGCAGCTGCTGCGGCCAGTCTCGCTTTGGCTTTGGCTTTGGCTTGACTGGCTACTCACCGCCGCCTCCCTCCGTCGTTCCCCGCTCGTCCCCGTCCCAGGCCGCGTCCCCGTCTATCCATTCATTTCATTCATTCATCCATTCATTCCAAGTCCCCCCATCTACTCACGCCCGCCAACGCGCACCTGCATACCGACCGCATCCCATCCCATCCCATCCCATCCCACGGCCCGTCCTCCACCTCACCTCACCTCCTCTCCTTCTCCTTTTTTTATTTTTATTTTCTTTTTCTGTTCTCCCTTTTCCTCTTCACTAGAACTTTTCTACAGTACACTACCCTACCGGGCTTATGTATGTAGGTTTATGTGTATGCGCATGTAGGAACGGGCGCATGCATCGTCCCACTACCCCCGATCCACTTTACCATCGCCCATCGCCCATCGCCATCGTTAAAACCGAACAGAACCGATTCAAACTGACACACCGGCGGTCCGGTCCGGAGAGAATAAGCAAGCAAGGACTCGACGGATCACACCTCCGGAGACAAAGGGATTCGCTCTTTCATACACCCACACACTCCCTCCCAGCCGCAACCGGTGATTTCTTTTTTTCTTTCTCTTTACGCTCGTCACCCCAGATGGACGGACGGACAAGGACAGTGGACCTCCCATCCATCTCGCTCGCAATCTCGCTCGCACGCCAGACCTCGTAAACAGTCATTCACTCGTCTTCGAGAGACGGGTGATTCGCTCGTCTTCGAGAGAGGGGGGATTCACTCGTCTTTCAGAGAGGGGTGATTCGCTCGTCTTCGTTCCATTCACCGCCGCTCCCACCCTAGATACCATCGTCTCCCCGTCTATCGCCCCTCCCCGGCTAGGCCGTCAACGACGCGTCCGCCATCGATCCCCGTTCCTTGCCCACCCGAGCGACGTACGCACGCGAGACAATGTTAACTAACACCGTCCCAAAAGAAAACAAAGTTAAAACGACCGACGGTTAGCGCCGCCTTCGACCAGCCGAGATGACACCCAGTCGCGCTACCCACAAGCTTCCAGGTACCGGTCCATGCATCGGCTCAGGCACGTCTGTTCCGAGACGACAGAGCCAAACGCATGAGCAAGCCGTCGAGACACAGTCTAGCAAGCCCCACACGCGTCCGGCCTCCTCCTAAGCGGCCCACTCACCTGCTCCTTGCTAGACAGCGCCGTCCCAGGACTGGTGATGCATTTTTCGTACTGCACATTGGCCAAGAGCACGAGGGAGGCGAGCGTGAGACCCGCCGCGTTCGTTCGTTGGCACGCGCCCAACTTTCGCTTTCTCCTCCTATACTCACGCATTTCTCGTTCATTTTCTGCAGCGACCGCGAGTGAAGCGGAAGGACGTAGAGAGAGACCACGGCTGTCAGCTATGTCCACACCCTTTAGATTCTCTTCTCCCCCTCCTTCCCTGTCCGCCGGCGAACCACTCGACCGGGCTCGATTTGACTCACGTTGATGAGCTCCCTTTCGATGCGAGCGAGCGAATGAAAAAAAAAGAATGGACGGCCAGGAAGGTCAGGTTCACCACCATTTCACCGTAAACCTATCTGCCGACCTCCTTTCCCCGCCATCATCATCGCCGACCCCCCAAACTCCTCCGACCAAACGAACGAAAACCGAAAACGGAAAAAAAAAGCCAAACAAGCTCACTGCGCATTCGCCATCGCCAGCTCGTTCCGAACCTGGCTGATAATCGCCTCCTTCTTCTGTTCCTGCGTCAACGTCGCGCTCGAGCCGCTTCCGGAGGAAGAGGAGCCGAAGCCGGGGAGGGAGGACGTGAAGTCGGGCATATCGAACGAGCGAGCGAGCTACGGACGCGGCGGTTTCGGTGCGACAGGCGCGGCGGAGCGGGATGGCCGTACGGAGAGGAAGCTCTAGGAGGGTGAGAGGGAGCGAGGAGGAGCCAAAGTTCGAACGAAGAAGACGATCAAGCGAGGCGAAAGAGGCAGGTAGACCTTCGTCGTCCGTCGTTCTCGTCGGCCGAGCGAAATGGTCCGAAGAAGACGCGGATGATCGGCCCTGCCGCAGCCTCGCCCGTCTTCCCACGACGCCCGTCGGTCGCGTTGTGCTTTCACTTTCTCGCCGCTAGAAAACGCTGGCCAACAACATATAGTAACCGGTCTCGATTACATTGTCCGACAATCGACCGGCGCTATCGAACAGCCATTACATGTCACCAGGCAAAGTGTCCTGTGAGGAGGGAAGAGGAATCGACGGGACGGACTGGACAAGAGCGGGACTATAAGTAGGAAGGATCGATGGAGAGAGACACGATAGACGGGACACAGGGATGTAAACGACAAGACATGGGCACGATGGACGACGGACGGGCGAATGAATGAACACCGGTGCGGTGCGCGCCGGCCGATCTCGGCTCGTTCGGTGTGAGCGTTCCAGCCCTCAGCCCCACCCACCACCCACATCCCATCCCCCTCCGCATCCCGCGCCCCCATCCACCATCTCTCAGCGTCACCATGTGCATCCCTCGAGGCGATCAACACTCAACGGGTGCGATCAGCAACTCGCGCAATGTCTTGACGACGTCGAGAAGAGGTGAACAAGGGAAGCAGGGGCCTTGGAGGAAGAGAGGGAATGAAGAGAGTGGGGGGAGTGAAGGAAAGGAAACGAAACCCTTCGAGCTCGAGGAATGAAAACAGAGGTGGCCGAGATCAGGCCGCCTCGACGGTCTCCCTGAGCACCGATTCGCTAAAAGCGTCCGTCGCTTTGCCCTTTCCGTCCTGCTCCGCCTGGCCGTGAGGTGCGTCGATGAAGGCGGTGAAGAGCGCCGCCGTCGTCTCGTCCTCGTCGGCTGGGGAGCAGAGGAGCGGCAGCTCGACGTCCATGGTGAAGTCGAGGTCGAGATTGAATAGGCCATTCGTCCCCGTCGTTATCGTCGTCGTCGCCAACGGGAGCGGGGCGTTCAGCGTCGCCAGGACGCCGTCGTTCTCAGTGACGTCGGCGCGTGGGCCCATCGTGACCGTCGTCTCCCCGCCTCTGTCGCCATCGCCACCTGTCCCAAATCCCTGACCTTCGTTCCGGTTCTGACTCCGAACCTGGTCCTCCTCTTGTTCTCGCCGCTGCTCCGGACCTTGCCCCTGCGGCGGCGGCCGAGTTCCGTTTCCCTCGCCTGGACCGTCGCCGATGACGGGACCCATCAGCAAGCCCTCAAAAGCCTCTTGGGCAGCCTGAGCCGTAGCCGAAAGGTGAACCTGCGGGAACGGCGGGAACGGAGATCTGGCGTCATCGTCACGGCGTTCTTCCCTTTGGCCGGGTACACGGCCGGCGCCATCTTGCTCGTTGCAGCCGTGGAGAAGAGGGACGATGGGCAAATCGAGCAATTCGCCGAAGTTGAAGCCGTAAACGACATCGCCGCTCGCCGTCGACCGCAGTCCAACTGCCTCCGTGACCGCTGCTGTCGAAGCAGACTCGGCCCTAGATCCTGCACCGCCAGACGAAGAGGCACCCGCTGCAGGGCCGTCCCCCGCTCGACCTCCGCGTCCATCTCTTCCTGAGGAGAGAAGAGAGAGCGGGAAGGAGCTGACAATGAGGGGACGGTCGCGTCCCGTGCTGAGACGCGAGTGCGGTCGTCCGTGCCTTGGATCGGAGTCGCCGATGTTGCTGGAGTCGACAGAGAGGCAGAAGAAGGCGAGGGTACGGCAGACATCAACGGAGAAGGAGTGACGGTGGCGAAAGGCATGGAAGACGAGTGTGACGGCAGGGCCAAGAAGGGCGGTGTCCCCATCATGCTGGGCGGCGGAGCAGGGCTGAGGAGAGGGGCGGAAACCGGATGGAAGGGTGGGAGGGTAAAGACGGTAGAGGAAGATGAAGAGTCCGAAGAGGGGGTGGGCGGACGATGTGGAGAGGCGGTCGGCGCTTCAACCGAGAGACAATGCCTCTCGGCGAGGAATGTCCGGAGGAGCCCTTCGAGGCCTTCCATTCGGCTCTTGGTCTCGCCCAACTCGCGGTTCATACTTGCCCTCTCCATCTCTCCCCTGGCGATCGCTCCTCGCAAGTCATCGTTCTCTTTCTCCAGAGCGCAAGTCTTCTCCTCCAAGTCCGTCAAGTAGGCCTTGCGCGCGTTCCGCGACCGCTGTGCGGCTTGCCGGTTGCGCTCTTGGCGAGCCAGGAGGCGCGCGCGGCGAGCGGGATCCATCTGGGAGAGGGGAGCCTTGGCCTTGCCTTTGCCTTTCGACGACGTGGTCGACTCTTGCTCGTCATCGTCCGAGGCCTTGCGCTTGAGAGGGCTGTTAGGTCTTCGCGAAGGTCTAGCGACGGGGGTGGTGGGATGAGGAGAGGCGGAGGACGCCGGGGACGGCGCGGCGGAGGGAAGGGGGGTAGAGGAGGCGGATTCCTCTTGACCCATCAAGAGGGTGGCCGGGTTGATCGTCTTGTCGTTTTCTTGGTCCATGATAAGGAGGATGGAGGAGTAGATATGCGAGAGGGTCAGAGTGAGGCTGGACTGAAGGGGAGGAATGTGTGTAAGTTTCAAGTAGAGAGCGAATGAAGGAGAAGAAAGAGACAAGAAGAGACAATGTCAGGTCATGATGGTCGATGAGGTGGACGTGGAAGGTGAGGCACACTTGGACGTCCCGACGAGTCCCTCTCGTTGCCCCTTAAATGTGCAGTCGACGTCGACGTGGAGGGCGATGGTGTCGACGTGGAAGGCCGCCTCGCGTGGCCCGGGCCGGCTGCGGCGGCGGTCACAGCTGACAGAGCCACTCGAGGGGTTGGCACGTGCAGATCACGTGCTCATCTCTCGAAGATCCACGGCAGCGGCCCTAACGCGTGCTCACTTCGTCCACCTTTGTCCTCAAGCCCTTGTCCTCAAGCCCTTGCCCTCAAGGCCTTTGTCCTCGACACCTTTGTCCTCAAGGGTCAAGACACGTACGACGTGTCTATACACCCCGACGCTATGGCGCACACGATGGCCGACACGTCCTTTGCAGGCCTGCCAGAGACACCCTCGCCGCTCGAGCGTCGTCGTCGCACACATGACCTCATTCAATCCGACTCGGTCGCTCAGCCTTCCCCATCCTCTGCTCGAAACGTGCGGTTTGTAGATGACAAAACGGCAAGTCCAGCACTGTACGCGACGCCTATCCATCAACCTCATCACCACGACAGCTTCAGTCCTGGAGGATCTGCCTGGACACCTCCGTCCGCGCTTCGGAACCCTTTCAAGGATATGGGCTCGCCCTCGCCCTCCGCCGACGCCGTTGCTGCAGCACCGGAGCCCGCTCCTGCGCCAGCAACACCCACTAGGTTTCCTCACCAGCGCCCTACTCCTGCTTCCATCTCTCCTTTTAAAAATATGGACGCTTCCTTCGGATCTCCGCAGGCGTCTCGCGCTCCAGCTCCCGCCGCCGCTTCCGGTTCTCCTTTCAGAAACTCGGTCGGATCCCCACAGGTACAAGAATCGCACCAGGAACGGACGGAGACCAAGACTACGACCAAGACGCGTCCGCCGCCGCAGGGGCGAATCCGGCTAATCACTAGGATAAGAGCCAACATTGTGGCGCTGGTCGTCTGGAGCGTCCTGGGATACACAGACTTGTATAGGTAAGTAGAGGTGGGAATGGGCAAGGATGAGACGTAAAAGTCAACTGGTTTCTACCACGAGCCGCGGCTCCGGTAGTCAAACTGGGCGCGCTTTTCTTAATCGTCACTTCCTGTTTGGCTCTCTCATTAATTAGTTTCCTGCGGCGCATAACTGCTCACGTCCTCGGCAAGCCGTCGATATGGTACCTGGGTGAGACCACGCTTCAACATTTGTTGGGGAGCCCTGGCTGTGCCACTGCTCTTCTTTTCGCTGATCTCATCTCTCTACGTGCCCATGCTCCCTGATCCATGTCCTTGGAACAAGCAGAAAACACCATCACACTCATCTTGCTCTTCAACGTTGTCGAAGCAATCTTCAAGCTTTCCCGACTCCCTTCCAAGGTCGACGCTACGGACGCTGCCGGCGCCGTGATCGACAATGGCGGGTTGCCTGCCGGGATGCCTGGTCCAACACTAGGAGAAAAGTGGAAGTCTTTCAAGGGGTCGCCAAGTGTGAGTTCGTGACGCGAACAAAGAGCCAGGAGGACATCCAAGACAAAAGGAATGGAGTGCCTCCGTCAAAACTTTTGGGATACGTTCTCACCGCTACCTTTCTCGCTACCTCCTCCTCCTGTTAGAATCGACCCAGGCCACCTGATCGACCAACCTCTTACTTCCCCTCCGATCTCTCCATTGGCACACCGCGTAGGGCTTCCACCGCCACCCCTTCTCTACCCAGCAAGAGCTCCCCCACTGTACCGAACAAGAGCAAAGGCAAAGCTTCCCCAATGGGGATCGGAAGTGGAGGAGACTCCCCGCTCCGTAGAGCCATTCTTGCGACCAGCTCTAACCCCGCTTCCCCCTATAGCGGTAGCCCCCTCCGTCGGTCCGTCTCCACCCCCATTCGCGGTCAATTTTCCCTCTCCGGCTCTCCCGGTAGCGGGTCAAACCCGAGCTCGTCGCCACTGGCAAACGTACCAAACCCGTCAGGGCCGCCGGCGTCATCACTGGGCACCCAACAATGACAACGACAGCAAGGGCGCAACCAACTCTCTCCGGATCTGTTGCGCGTGTGAGGGGGATACGCGAGCTCGTTCGTTGGGTCGTTCGGTGAGTCAGACGGGGCCTAGTGGGTGTAAGTGTTCCTTTGTCCCTTGGGCAGCGATGCGGTCTCTCCGCAGATGTACCGGATCCGTTCGTGGATGGACGTTATCTTTCGGGGTTATTCGCTCCTATGTTCTTCTATGGTACATGCGGGGCTTCATCGTGCTCGTGCATTTGGCGCTCTTCTGGTAACATGCTAACTGAAGCCATCTTCCATTCTCTTTATCTTCGCGCGCTCTCCTTCTTGTTTTCCTGCGTCGATAAACTCTCGTCTTCCTTCACTCACTCATCATCGATGGACAAAGGCCGCGCTGGGCCACTCTGATGCCGGCGTTTCGAGGTTTTTTGGGCGAGGAGATGATTTGATTCATATGGCTGCAGTCGGTCGGTGGTACGCCGGGGAAGAGCGGGTTTAGGTGGCTTTATGTCGTCTTCCATCACCGAAAACGGGAAGAGCGCAACACGGCACTACGCTTGATGAGATTTGTGCGCGTCATGCCATCTTACCTACTTTGTTGTCTCGTGTCGTCTGGCTAGGGCAAGCATCCCAAGCTTCAGACCACCACAACCCGGGAACGAAACGATCGAGCGAACCCGTGTAACGTATGCCACTCATTCTCTGTCCTCCTGTTTCCTGTCCGCCTGTTGTGAAATGTCACCATCGTCGAGGCGCGATGACGGTGCTACATGCAGTCTGACCACAGCGAGCTTGTCCGTTGTGCGCAAGAACGTCCCGTCACGCACCCTGCTCTTCGAGCGGAGGCGCGAGGGGATTGGTCGCAAGGCGGCGCCGACTCTTCTCATCTCGTAGCGTTCGCTCAGTAAAACGTTGGCGTCGGCAATCGTTGGCGTGGGCCATTTGGGATAAAGATGGACAAGTCCTTGGATTATGGAAGCGAGGCTGATCGTCACAACTTGTGATAGCCATACATGTTCGAACGAACGTCATTAAAGAACATGGACGCCAACGCCCAGCAGGGGCAGAAACTAAAACATCCGACGGGGCGCTGCCGTTCTCGATGGCCACCAGGTTGCACTCATCCGTGGCACTGGCTGAGGCCGGTGGAATTGAAGAAGTTCTGGCACACAAAGTTCTCCTGCGGGTCCGAGCTGTTGACGGGCTTGACGTTGAAGTCTTCAAAGGTCCAGCCAGTGCAGGGGCCCTTGGTCGAGCACTCAAAATCAACGACCTGGCGAGTGGAGGAGCGAAGGCAAGGAACAGCGTGGGGACAACATTTTTAGGTGAGGATGAACGAGGGACAAGACTGCGCAACCACAACATGATAAAGGCTTACCTTATCCGTAGACGAGGTCCCGGATACGTTGTAGAAGTGAATGTCTTCGTAGGCCAACGTGGAGGTGTTTGCGTAGGTCGAGTTGAGCTTGATGTAGCTGTTACTGTGAAAATAACGAAGCGCAGAAGGGGGCGACGGAAAAAAAATGTGTGTGAAAACCTTTGAGACATTCAGAGCGCGTGAGCCGATGCACGAGCACTCACGTCGACGTGAGCGAGAGAGGCAACGTGTTGCTCTCGCTGTAGAGGTTCCTGAAGGTCATGTTCCTGACGATTCCGCTGCCACCTGACGGGAGAGGACGGGAGGGGAGAGAGGGGTTCAGATTGGAAGTGAGGACCAGAAGAAACGCAGGTCGCACCTCCTCCTCCGTTAGGCGGGGTTCCGACGTATTCTCCAATCCTGTTTCGAACAGAAACACGGGCGAGAAAAAAAAAGCCCCAACGGAACTACTTTCAGCAAACGAGCAGCTAAGGACTCCAACAGGAGGGAGCCACAACCCACCATGACTTGAAGTAGACATGGTTCTTAGCTGCCATGTGAAGGGACGGCTTGGTCTGGATAGGGCATCGCAGCAACAGAAGATATCGAGTGGGGTCAGAAAGGTGCTCCCTCTTCGCAGCAATTTGTCGACTGGACGCAGCTGTACTTACGACGATGTTCTCCACCAAGGCGTTCTCCACGATGTCATACTAAGCGAGGCGATCGGCCGATGACGCAGCGGGCGCGCAAGAAGATCATTGTCAGCTTTTCCTGTCTCACACTTCTACTTCGGAACGGAAAGAAGGGGCAGGTCACGTACGCGATCCGGATACTGCCCGAGGGAGCCTGTGCTCGGGACGGTGAAGGATCAGCAGCAGGTCTTCACACGGTGAACGGACCTTGCGGAAAAAAACGAGACAACTCACCGATGGCGATTCCATTTGAACCGTAGCAGGTGAAGTCGCCGATGTAAACGTTGCTAGAGTTGCCCTTGAAGGCGAAACAGTCGTCACCGCCTTGGTAGGTAAAGTTCTTGAACGCGAGCCAGGAGCTTCTATAGCTGTCTCCTCCGTCCGTGTTCTGTACCCAATTCTGGCCCGCGCCCTATCGTCACGGTGAGGTTCAATGGTGGGTCAGTCCAGTTCAGCCAACCGGGAAAAGAAGGGATTAAGAGTCTGGCCGGCGCAGAGTACGAAACTAACCCTCGGGTCAGTGTTAGTAGCGTTGATGTAGAAGTTCTCCATCGCGATCTCTTTAGAGTCCTGGACCACGGCAGAGAACACTCTTTCAGTCTCCGAACAAGATGGAACTACCAATGACATCGCCTCACAATAACGAAGGTGGCCCTGTTCAGAAGAAAAGAACGAAGCTCGCTAGTAAGGAGACCAGTGCAAGCATGACAGTCAGAAAGGGGTGTCTCTTACCAGAACTGCGGCTGGATGATGTTGAAGTTCCTGATGATTCCCCTGGTCGCATTCGTGACAGTGAGGCTGATCGGGCGGCCGAAGGAGTTGGACGCACCTGCCGACCAGCTGTACCACGTCTGGCCGTTGCCGAAGATGCCGCCCGAGCCAAGGGCGTCGACGACAAAGTCCGAGCCGGTCACGAACCACGCGGTGGACTGGTTCTGGAAGTCGACCTGAGAGGGAGCAGGACCGAAAGACACGAGAGAGCGAGCTCAGCTGACGTGCGAGGTTGTCCGATCCCACGACCAAGAAGCCGCACTGACCCTGTAGCTGTTCTTCACCCAATAGTCGACGTTGGGTGTGAAGGACAAGAAGCCGTGCAGCTCGATTTCGGCGCCATGCAACTCGGTCGTGATTGGCTGAGCGATAGTATAATTCCTGGACGAGCCAAGGTGGAATCGGTGGCGCTCATCAGCGTGTCCGTCGGCTCACCATCGTCGAGCCTTCTTCTGGTTCTCGAAGGCGCACTCACTTGTCCGGAAGGATGATCTTTCCGCCTTTGCCGCACTTGCTGACCGCGGCCAGCAGCGCCGGGGCATCGTCGGCGCCGTTGCCGGACGCATGGACCGTGCAGGTCTTCTTGCCTAGAGGCACGATGGAGTCGCGACCATGGAGAGGCGTGGCCGCCGCAAAGGCGAGACAGTTGGACGCGAGAAGAAGCGAGAGGGAGAGCAGACGCATCCTGGGCAAGATCCAAGTCAGACTCCTGGAAAGAGGTACACTGTGAGCGCGGATGTCTTCAGGTCGTAGCGATGGAGGGGCCCCAAATCCGTCATTTTATATACACGCAACAACGAGGGAGGGAGAGGAAGGAGACGATGGGCATATCCACGGCAGACCAACCGGTGGGAAGTGCGGGTGAACGTGATGCGGGGTCCCGCTTGTCAGGCACAACCGATTATTCGACCGCCGGGGGCAGTAACTTAGTGTCGGCCTTCGGTCCGGCATCAGAGAGGCGAAGCGAAATCGCAGCCGAATGCGGAAGAGCGATAGTGCCGGGAGACCCCCATGGACGGGCAGAGAAGAACGCCAAACAAGAGGTGAGCTCGCCATGACCCAGGCCCCAGAGGCGCGAACCCCAGAGGCGCAAAGGTTCCCGGACAGTAGGCCGATGTCCTGAGTCTTCCCCAACGATGCACTCTCCCTTCCCCGTACTCCAACACCACCCGACGCCCGCCTCTTCGGACCGATATGCCTTCCGCAACCTCCGGTGGAACGCTTCTTTTGCCGTTCGGGAGCAATCACCATGGCGAGACTATTTGAGGGAGGCGACCAAAGCGACGCCGCAGCAACTATCACGTGTATAGTCACGCGATCGTTTCACGTGACATCCACGTGCAAACTTTTGAGGCCGTTCTCAAGAGTTTGTCTCCAGATGCAGAAAGGCCCGAACATCAGGCCAGATGGAGAAAGTGCTTGCACGTTGAAGTCCGGCTTTCTAGATTCGTCACAGACGTGAGCAGCGGCGCTCTCGGGGAAAGCAGGGGTAACCCAGCAACCGCCTGGGCGCTTTTTGCACCTCGTCCCCGCATCGGCCCTCCTTTGGCCTCGCGTTTTGGCCCGGATTCACCGGCGGCAACTGGCGCCCTATGCTGGACACTTCCATGTCCCCTTCCTCCTCGCCATCTCTCTCTCCCAGCCCTTTCCCACCTCGTAGGTCCAACTCCAAGTCTCCGCGTCCTGGTCCTTCATCTTCTCCTCGAACGTCGCTCGCCTTCTCTCAGGGAACGCCATCTTTTCGTGGAAGTCCCGCGTCTCGTAGGGGCCCCGACCCGTCCTCCTCTTCTTCACCGGCTCCGGAACCGGTGGGCCCTGTGGATGTCTCTGCTCGACCGATTCTTCCAGGCACACCGACGGCAGCGAATGCTGTTCTCGGCTCCACAGGGATTTGCACCACCGACGTTGTCGCGCCACCAGGTAGCCCGGGTGCCCCACGCAGCGCGCTCAAGCGAAGGAGGAGCTCCCCAACTGGCGGGCAGCCTGGATCGCCACCACCGATGGGGGACGCGGAGAACGGTCCTACGGCGCGCACGTCTCCCTGTCTCACGGCCGGTTCAGGAGGCGCCGCTTGTCTGTCGTCGACATTTCCAGCAGCACCACGAGTTTCAACCCCACCCTCACTGGTCCCGACACCCCCTTCGCCGCGAATCGTACCCAAGGCGACGCCAGAGCTGTTGCAGGCGCAACAGGACGCTGGAAACACCGAGCGTGCAGGTTCTCTAGCCGGCGACTCTCGGTCAAATCGGTCTCCACGCCATGACGCGGCTGGAGCGAGAGATCCGGATGCCGGAGTCGAGCAAGAGGAGGGTGAGATGGCGGAGGGAGAAGAGAAGGATGACAGGACGGTCATGCCTCGGAACTTTGAAGATGCGAGGGTAGAGGACATCATCGTCCTCGTGGGTGAGTAGGCGACATCATTGGAGGCGTTAGCCGCTCGTCCGTGACGCTCACCTGCTTTCGTCGCCACCTGGTGCCATTCTAGCCGACATGCTGTCCCGTCTCGTGGCACACAACGACCTCCTCCCCCTCCACCCGTCCAACCTAACCCGCTTCCACTCAAGAGCGACGCCGACAATCTCCATCGTCGCCTACCTGCATCGCATCGCTCGATACACAAACATTGAAAAGTCGTGCCTGCTTATCCTGCTCGTCTACATCGATCGCGTGTGCGAGCGATTAGAGGGTTTCACGATTTGCGGTCTCACGGTGCATCGATTTGTCTGCGTGAGCGTCGTGGTGGCCAGCAAGGCCCTTTGCGATGCGTTTTCGACGAACAGTGAGTGTTCGTTTCGTTTCCCCACGAGCACGTCCAGGTAGCCATCCTGCCTGCGGCTCGTCAGGATGGATGGATGGGTGACTCTGTCTGCCCGCCTCGCCTCGCACGTCCTACCTACCGTGTCGCATCTACCTACCGTGTGTCGCATGTGTTTCGTCATTTCCTACGTGTATCGACCTGGCGGTCATGTCAGCACAGAGGCGTACGGCACTGCCAGCGGTGCGCGTCAGCCACGTCACGTCACGCTACGCTTTGCCTTTTCGGACCAGGACGTCGGACTGACTTGTGCTGTCCTCGCTCTTCTCGCTGGCTTCCCCCCTTCACCCCATGTTTCCAGGTCACTACGCCCGCGTGGGAGGTATTTCGATGACGGAGCTCAACGTGCTGGAGAAGGAGTTTTGCAGGATCATAGATTGGCGCTTGACGGTGAGTCTTTGGATCGAGCGTTGCGAAGGCTAGCCGGCCGACTTGCTCACATCTATTGCTCGTTCCGCTTTTCACGTACAAATAACAGTGCCCCGGCGCACTACTCCAGCACTACTATCACTCTCTAGTACGCTCTCATGCAGCGTACCGGCTTGAGCGCACGCCGGCGCCGTCGCGCTCTGCTTCTCGGCCAAGGTCGGTATCTCCGTCGCTTTCGGGCATGTCGGAGGACACGGCGGCGGCCGAGGCGGCGGCGGTAGAGCCGGTGGAGGAGGTGGGGACAGTGACGAGGAGTGATGCAGGTGATCGTGCAACGAAGGCGACGGACGCGACGGCGGAAGACGAGGTGGGCGTTTCGGAGAGGGAAGAAGGGCCGTCGGACGCGGCTGCGGCGGCGAGCGTCGCCGGAACGCTCTTTTCGACGCGGACGCGGACGCCAGGCGACGAGGACGGGCAGCACAGGCCCGCGGGGCCTCCGGACACGGAGGGCGTCGGCTGAGGTGCGGGCCCGGGTGTCAGTGTGGGGTGGTTGGTGGCGTGAAGTGGGTGCGATCTTAGAATGCGTGGCCCGTGCGCACCTTTGTCCCACCTACCTACCCAACCGCATGAGATAGCGTAGCGTTGCGTTATTGTAAGAGTAGGTTGCCGACTCTGGAAATATACATATAGTATACGGAACGTGGAGCGCTGTGTGGCGCCTTTTTTATTTTTATTTTCATTTTGCTTTACTTGACTTGGCTCGGCTCGCTTTGTCTCGAGACGACAGGTTCGTGGCCGCGTCGCGTCGCCGCGTCGGGCGTTCGCCGAGGCGGGGGAAGGGGAAGGGGACGGTGGAGGTGGAGGTCGAGGTTGGGAGCGCAAGTCCGCCTGTCTGTTCGTCGCACGTGCGGTGTCGGGACGACTTGGACGGACGGACGGGTGAGACGGCGGGCCACGCGACGTCACACCGTACCGCATACGTACATACATACATCCCACATGGCGCACGCATGGACGCCGGGGACGGCCTGCGTCGGACGGGGGCCGAAGGGGGGAGGGGATTTGTCGTGGCGACACGAGGTGGTGGGTGAACGCGTAATATCGACCTGGTCAAGGCGGACGAACGACGTTGGCAAGGAGGAGGGCGTTGGCTGGGTTGTGCGATGAGAGTGAATGAATACGTTGTTGCATTGGGGGAAAGGAAAGCGGTGGCCACTCCGACTCCTGGACACTCGGCCGGAGGTGTTCTCTGTTGTCTGTCTACCTTTCGTGGTTGTGGTCATCATCTATCCATCCGTCGTCGTTGTCGTCGTCCATTTTGTCCTCCTTTGTCCTTCATCATCATCATTGTCATCATCGTCGCCTCCTTTGTCGCCCTCCGTGCGAGGGTCGCACGACGAGCGGAATCATGCACGACGAGATGATTGTCCTCGAACGCCACCACACCTTGCTTTCTCCGCCTTGTCCACAATGACCTTTCAACTGTCGCCTCATTGTCGCCTCTTCTCTTCTTTTTGTCCGCAGCCACACTCTCTCACCCATCTCCCATCATCCCATCATCCCGAGACAAAGGGACGCACGCGCCCTGGTCGCCATTCCTCTCACTTCCCCCACACAGACTGCTTTCTTTCCCTTTCGGGCCCCTCCCGGCCCAACCGCTCGCTCGCTCGTCCACTAGATATGATCCCGTCTCCCTTTGTCTTCTTCACTCCTTTCTTCCTCCAGCCGCCGGCCGGCCCGCCACGGTCGTCAGTCAGCGCCGGTCGTACGACGGTCTACGACCATGGATTCGGTCTCCGATGTCAAAGATATAGAAAGGGACCCTCTCCCCGGTGCCGTCCACCGTCCCGATCCTGCTTCGCCGCTCCCTTCGACGAGCTTCACCCGCTGCCTTTCCCGGTCCAGTCCAGTGTCCCATGTCCCCCTCTCCCAACCTTCCGTCCAGACACACGTCTTGGAACTGCACCTGCATGCCCGGTCCAAATCACCAAACACCATGTATCTGCCTCGGCTGTTCGCCCAGATCCGGATCCGGATCCGAATCCGAATCCGACGACAATCACAACCGTTCCTCTTACCCCGCCCACTGGCTTCATGCTCAAGATTCTCTTTCCCATCGCCGCCGTCCGTCGATCGTGGACTCCACGACCGATGACCGAGCGCGCTTCCGTCGCGCTTCCGCCTCCGAACCCCCGGACGCCATCCCGGCCAAGCGCTGGCGACGAGACGACAACGCCGATGGGGACCACGGCGAGCGTACCGTCGACGGCCCGGAGCCTGAGACGCCAGCGTCGTCATCGCGAAAATCGAGGCTGAGGAGAGCCTGTAACCGTTGCAGAGGCGATAAAGTCAAGTGAGCGTCGATTCCGGCTCTACCCAGTCTCGCTGCCGTTCTAGACTGTCGCTTGCTACTTCAGCGCTTGCCGTCAACGTCGCCGGCGCTCACTCATCTCGCCTCCCCCCGGGTTTGACGGCGATCCAATCCCGCAGGTGCGAGCGCGTAGACAACCGACAGGAGCGTTGTGGCAGATGCACCAAGCACAACCTCATTTGTCGCTACTCTGGCGACCTTTCTGCCTCGAAGCTCAAGCGCCTCAACCTCGTCAACGCTGACGTGAAACCGCCGAGGTCATCGGTGGTCGTCGCAAGGCCGATGACGGCGGGCGGCTTGTCAAGCGGGAACGGGTCAGGCTTTCAAACGCAAACGTGGGCCACTCGAGGCGTCGGACGACACGGCGGCCACCTTACTCCAGCCTCTCTCTCCGTTCATGTCTCAGCGTTCGACGCGACACCGCAACGTTGGCCAGCATCGGCGCCGCCGGCGACAGCCACGTTCGGCGGCCTTTGTTTCGGTCCCGTACCGAGCTCGAGAGGACGTGGGCACACGGCCGACGACGTTGTCACGACCCCCTCCTCGTGTCAGTCTATTGGCTCACTCAGGCTAGACATGCCAGCGCTGTCGACGACCAGCAGTTACGCTCCCGCTTACACGTCCCCGACCACCCACGGCCCTCCGACGCCGGACCTGTCCGCCCAGCTCGTTCCTTCTCCCGCCGCCTTTGGTCCGCTCGACGTTTCTCAAGAAGCGCTCCCACAATCCGCCGTCGCGTCGCACCTCGACTTGCCTTGCGCTCTGCCGGACTTGTCGTCGTCGTCGTCCGTCTGCGGACCAATCCTCCCAACGCCTTCACAGTCGCCTCTTCAGGCCACCTTTGACATGCCGTCCGGTCTCGGCGCGGGCATGCCGCCGGGATGGGCCGAGGCGATGATGATCGAGTCGACGCCGGCGCTGACGCTTGGCCACGTCGACGAAGTGGCGAACATTGCCATCGGACACGTCAACACGGATGCCAAGACCTGGACGCGGAGGCGCAGTGAGTAAGTTGTTTGCTGTCTGTCTGTCTGTCCGTGCGTTTGTCCGCTCGCGAACGAGCTAGCGAGCGCTGATTGCATTCCGTGCCTTTTTTTGCTCCACCCTTTGCCTCTTTCATAGCGTGGACGACATCCTCGTCTCCATGACCATGCCCCTCGGTCCGCCGTTCATGGCACTAGGCTACGTCTGATACCGAGCGTCGCCGCCGACGATCCTACTCGAAGGCAACGGAAGGCAACGGAAGACCAGGGAAGGGCGAGTGTGAACGCACATAGAAACAGACCGGACCGGACCGCTTTCTTTATTCCCCCCGCTTCCCTTCGCTCCCAGGTGCGATTGACTGACTGCTGATGGATTTGACCGTCTCTCCTTATCTAACGTGTACCGTGCGTGTGCTGCTGCTTCTCGAATCGAGATTGTACTTTATATCCCACCGTGTTGTCTTTGTCTTGTATCCACCGTGTGCTGTGTTATCCTCGAGTTGTTCTCCCGTCTCGGTCTGCCGACGTGCGTGTGCATCCAACACCGCGGCGTCGGCTCGGTCATCCGTGTGTGTGCCCTTACCGAAGGCGAAGAGAGACGAAAGGAAAGGAAAGCATTCCGGCCCACCGTGCCGAGATCCCACCTGACATGGCACACAGCACACTAACTAACCCGAGGCCGATGAAAACGCTCCGAATACTTCACAGTTCCTCCAATGCCAGTCCTCACCGCTTGAAGTTGAAGCCACCACGAACGACCACTCCTCAATACCAATACGCTTTTTTTTTTTCGCATTCCTTCCCCTCGAAGTGGTGCTTGGACGTGACGGAGAGCGCAAAGCAAGCCTTGTAGTTTTTCGCATTATTGGGTGTTGGCAGTGGAAAAGGCGGTCGTCGGAGAGTGGTGGCAGCATTTTGGGGGGGGGGGGGAACAAACATTAAGAGAAAAGAAGCGAAAGGATTTTGAGCTGTACAATTTAAACTCCACGGCCCCGACGGAACGACAATTGCTGCTATCGGGTTTCGCAAAGGGACGTTCGTTGTGCTCGCGTCGGACCGCGTGATCCGCACGCAAAGCCCCCCGTCCAGCGACTTTTTGTGATCAGCTGATCCTTCACCTTCCCTTATGGTGGAGGCGGGCTGGTACAGAAGACAAATAGCGCACGAAGATGGAGGCGAAAGGGGAAACAGATCTGGGCCCGCGCTGAAGAGAGCGCATCAGACAGCTGGAAGAGAAACCAGGACGGTGGGCACTGCGAGACTGTCATTACAAGTATGTTCGTAGGACACAGACACAGGTAGGAGCTACAAAGAGACGACGTGGGCTTGCCACGAAGAGCTGAGAAATACACGACCGTTTGGTTTGGAAGACAGAAGAGGAGAGGAGAGGGAGGACGGGAAATCGAGAGCTGTTACGGAAAGGAAAGCACATTCGTAGAGGAGACCGCGGACGGATTGGAAAAAGAAAACGAAACGGAGAGAGGAAACGCCGCGAGCACGGGCTACGTTACGTACGTGCGGCTCCATATTCAAAGCAGAGACACTTCATCAACCTTAACCACTCCTTCCCTTCGCGGCCGTCGATCAAGCCCAGCTCGACGACGTCGTACGGCTCACGAATGCCACCACTCGCCAGGCATACCCCCGCCGCGCCTCGCATACCCAACGCTCGGCCCTTGCTTCCCCACTCTCCCGTACACCTCGGCCATCTCCCTCGCGGCCGCCATGCCCATGAGCTCCTCCACGAGCCTCCCTAGGAGCCTCTCCTCCTCCACCCCGCCATCGCTCTCCCTCCCTTTGCCTTTCGTGCGCTCTACCGCCTGCGACACCACGCTCGCCACATCGATGGTGCCCCCAAGCCTATCGACAAAGCCCATCTCGACGAGCCGAGACATCAGTCGCTCCTTCGTCGTCGTCGTTCCTCGCGAACCCGACGGGCCGTAATCCGAGGCTGCCTGCCGAGACAAATGCGCAGGAGGCGTCGGGCGGTTCGAATGGTGGGCGCTGGTAGGAGTGGCGAAAAGGGCCCAAGGCGCCGTTCCTTCACCCCTCCTACTCCCGTGCCCCTGCGTGCCGTCCGAGCCTTTCTGAGCGTCATCGTTCTTCTCCGTCTGAGCGGCGGCGTAGCGAGTTCCCGCTGCTGGGCGCTCGCCAACGGGGACGTCCGACGTGGCTGCGACCTGCTCCTCCGTTCCCTTGCCCTCCTTCTGCCTCCTCACCCACTCCCTATCCTCCAAACAAAGCTTCTCGAGCGGCACGTCGATGAGAAGCCCCTTGTGCGCCGCGCCGATGCTCGAAGCCGACGAGTGACGCTGACCGAGGCCCGGCTCCGACACATCGGCCGCGTCGTCGGCGCCTCCCGCCCTGCGGAGCCTCACTTTACCCGCATTTTCCGCCGCGCGTGAGGGGACGTAGGAGGCGAGGTAGCTGTAGCGGCCCGTCGAATCCATCCAAACGCGGACGGGGGACACGGAAGCGCTCGGGCCTGGCTGCGTGCTGTGAGCGGCCGTCGAGTGATGCTGGTCGGACTGGTCGGACGCCTCGCGGGAGTCCTGTGGAACGTCGCGGTGACTATTCCCTTCGCCGGTCGGTTTGACAGCGTCAGGACCTTCGGTGGTGGTGGTGGTGGTGGCGACAGCGTCTACGGATGCCTGCACCGCAGCCCTCAATTCATCGAATGGCGGGAGCGTCTTGTCGGACGGCCGTCCCAGCTGCGACTGAGCGATTGTCGACAAACTGGCGTCTATCTCCTCCGTCTGCTTTCTCTCCTTGACCCTACTGCTGTCATCCTTGAACTCATCGACCACCTTCTCAGCACTGGGGAACGATCCAGGAGGGGAAGCCTTCTCCTCGTCGCCCCCAATAGCACGACTCATCTCCTCGTCACTGCTGCTGCTCGCCGCCTCGTCTTTCCACCTCGTCTGACCCCAGTTACCCACCCTTTCGCCGTCAGGACCGAACCAGCGATCGAAGAACCCAGCCAGGGGATCGGACTGGTCGAAATGGCGGCTGCTTCCCAATCCTCCGGAAGCAGAGTCGCCGCCAAGGAAGCCAAACGTATCGCCGAAGCGTCTGCTCCAGTCGCCCATGTCCCCGAATGCTCCTCCGCGGCCAACCCCTGCCTTGAATCCAGAGCTATGAGGCTGATTGCCATGCCCATGCCCGTGGTTGTGATACCGCTGCGGGTGATGGCCGCGGTGAGAAGGACCGCGGTGAGAAGCGGCCAACGGATTGCCTCTGCGCTGGCCCGCATCCGCGAGTGACTCGTCCCCATCCCGATCCGCACCGGTGCCGAAGAAATGATGCTCCTCCTCCTCGTCACCGAAGCCACCTCCGAAGTCGCCCCAGCTCCAACGTCTGGGACGCCAAGCACTGCCCCTGCCCCTTCCGGCGGGTCTTCCACCACGACGCCACCCTCCACGCCGGGGACCGCGGCCGTGGCCGCGGCCCCGACCAAACTGGAGGGGATTGAAAGGGTCGCCTTCTTCCCTGCTCATGCTGGACCCATGGCGATTTTCACGCTCAAACTCGGTAAACGCCCTCTGAGCAGCCACGTTGGCTTCGGCCTGCTCACGGACTTGCTTGAGACGCTCCGCAGCCGGAGAGTCCCCGTCGTCGAGGGGAGCGCCTCCGACGAAGACGGTATTACTAAGAGGCGACTGGCGGTTGTCCCCCTCAATAGCCATCTCGACATCTTCATCCTGCTCTTCTCCGTCTCTGTCATTCAGCTTGACATAACCTCCGCCGAGCGACGAGTCTTCGCTAGTGCGCCGGGCCATCCTGTCGTTCCCGTCGTGGCGTTCGTCCACCGGGCCATCCGCCTCCTCGGCCGGTGCCATCTGCGATGGTCCACGCTTGTCCGGCCCGGAAGGGAACGGGGAACCGTCGAACGACGGGACGGAATAGTGGTCGCGAGGGAAAGGCGGCGCGAACAGAGATGGTGTGGTCCAGGCGAAATCACCGTATGAGAAGTTGGAGCGGAAATTAAGAGGTGGAGGACCGGGCGGAGGCGGCGCTACGGGGACGGGAGGATGAGACGCCGGAGGAGCAGCGGAAGGAGCGGGCGGAGAACACGGCGGCGGGGGAACGAAGGTGTGGGGCCGCGGAGGAGGTCCCCAAGTACCGTGCAGACTTGAATGGAACGGGAAAGATGGCCCCGCCGCCATTCGACCCATCGGCCGAAGCCCTCTTTCCCAATCCATTCGCAGACCTCCGAAAGGAGGCCCATGAGTGGTGGAACGACGGCGGAGCCAGGGAGTCCCGTGACGGTGGCGATAATGAGGACGAGTCGAGGGATGGCGTCCGGAGCGGAAAGGGTCGTCAGTCGGTGGCTCACGATCCGGAATAGCTTCCTCCCTCGTCTCCATATGCTCCGTCTCGGCCGACTTGGTCTTAGGCGCCTTATGAGGGGGTGCCCCGTCGCAGGAATCCTCGCCGTCTTCTACGGTGGCGATGCCAAACGAGGTCCCGCCAACCTTAGGGCCAGGTTTCTCCACAAGCACAGCGGTAGGGTCAGTCTTCTTCGAAGGGGCGGTCAGACGAAGGCCGTCATGGAAGCTTTCAAACAAGCTCCTGACCGCCTCCGAAGAAGCCTCAGAGGCTGCCTGCGCAATCTTTTCGACGAGGTCGTCGGCGACGTCGGAGCAAGAAGGGGCCTGCCGAGTGCTAGGAGACGCGCTCGTCGTCTGCGAAGAACGAGCCTTGTTATCAGTGAAGAGCGACCTTGCCATCTCCACCTCGACAGCGCTGACAGACCCTAAGGCGTCGATAGCCTGGGAAACGATGTCTTGAGCCGCTTCTCCAATCGCATCAACGGAGTCCCATAGCTCCGGTTCCCCAGCTGGGTCCGGATGGAGGAGACGGATGCTCAGGTTGTCCCGAAGGTCGCTGAGGGTGCCCTGGACGCGGGCCATGTTCCCACGGAGTGACTCGAAAAGGTTACCAAGTCCCTGCGGTCCGCTGCTGCCGGACATGCCGGTGCCTGTTCCGGGACGAGGTCGCTGGGAGCCTTCTGCCGCGTTGGCGGGCGGGTCTGGCAACACCTCGGGCGGATCGTCAACTTCGGCGGCTCTAACGGGAGTATTCGCATCCACAGGCTCCTGAACGGTCGAGGACGACTTGGCAGAGCCGAAGTCGTCGTCCCACCACGACGCCGAGATGTCCAAAGTATCGCCGGCGCTCTCCTTTCCTCCTCCCTGGCGCGGGCCAGCGGCTTTTGCCAAGACGGCGGAGGCGAGGCCAAGGGTCGTGGGAGGGGGAGCGGCACCGGTGGGTTCCGCCAAGACGGTGGAGGCATGGCCAAGGCCGTCTGCTGGAAGAAGCGAGGTGGACGGAGTGGACGTGGAAGCGGGAGCGTCGGCGGGATCGTCCTGAATGACGTGAATCCTCAAATAGGTTGAGGACGGTGAGGAGATGGGTTTATTTCTGACGATCCGCTCGTAGATGTCGAAGTCAGCCTGATTCTCTAGGGTGACCTCGTCACCCAACTCATCGACCCAGACGAAGCGGAAGTCGGTCGACCGGTCAAGACGCCACCGCTTGCGGACGATGGCGACGAGATCGGAGTAACTGGGGAAGGCATAGAAGCCATGTATGTGGGTCTGATAGGGACCGTTAGAGGTCCTCAATATACGATTTTTGAAGGGACGGTCGAGGGTGGTCTTGAAAAAAACATTCATGGGAGATGAGTATTTAGGCCTTCGAGAGGTGGAGAAAGACGTGGCAGAGTCGCTGTCGCCGGCAGAATCGTCACAAATGATGCTTAGTCTAGGAGGCGGATATCTCGAATGGTCTTTGTATGAGCTGTTTGCATTGATGGTGATGTAGACGTCGAAGTCGTCCTGATTCGAAACGGCGACCTCGTCGCCACCTGTGTCGACCCAGGCGAGGCGGACTTTGGTCGACTTGCCAAGACGCCATTGCTCGCGGACGGTGGCGATGAGGTCGGAGTATGAAGGAACGTCCGGGAAGTAGGACAAGCGGGAGCTGAAGGAACCGTAATGGAGGGGACGGTCGAGGGTGGTTCTGAACGTGATGGAGGCCATGGTCGGCGGTGTGTGGAGGGGAGGAGGTGGTGAGGAGAAAAGAAGGGGAAAAGGGCCCGGCGAGGAGGAGCAAGGCTAAGGCTGTTCGATGGCGGGGCGCTGACGCGGCCTGTCCCGTCGGTCGTCGTGCGCAGGCGACGACGTGGAAGCGGGCACCGAGACACACGCGACGGGCGGCGACGCGATGCAGAGCCGGGCCGTCGCAGGCGAGAGAAGAGGAGAGAAGCAAGTGGGAGCACCGAGCGGTCTGAGGTTGAGGAGCAGGTTCACAACTGAAAAAGAGGCGAGGCGACGAGTTGTCGGTGGTGGTGGTCGTCGTCGTCGTCGCGCTCAAGTCGTCATCAACGCGGGCGTCTCGAGACGGCAGCGCAGCACAGCCCCAAACCAATTCTACGTGGAACTGATCATAGTTGCGGGACGGCTTGCGGCTGCGGCGCGTGGACCGTGCGGCGGGACCAAGTCAAGATAGCAACAGCGATGACGCATTGCTCGGATGGTCAGATTAGGTCAATGCGAACCCACACGGGCCCGCAAATCCGGAGATGTCTCAAGATAAGTTCCTTGCCGCTGCCGGAGGGCGAGCAAGGGGCCGGGCCAGAGGCGGGAGAAGGTAAAGGAAAAGGAATCAACTAACATAGTGTACACGTTCAATGGCTATCACTGCCGATTACGGAATGCGAACCAACGAATCGATCGATCGGCCTCTCGACCTCGCGCCGTCCCCCATCATCCTTGCAACCACCGTCGTCCATCCTCCCGGGAGAGCGCCCATCTCGCCGCGTAAGCATTCGTGACATGCGCCACGCTCCCCATCAATCTCTGTGAGCCGACCGAGACAGGAAGGGTTAGGTCAGAAGCCCAGGAGGACGACGGACGGAGACGGGAACATTGAACCAAAAGGGAAGGAAACAGAGGGCACTCACTTCCACTTGTTCCCACAGTTCACACAGGTGATAAAGGTCTGGTGACAACGATGCAGGATCGATGAGGACAAGAGCTACGTCAGCGACCAAGGACGCGAGGACGCATACACAAAGGAACAAAGCAGCCGCGCCTATGAAGGAAACCTCACCGTCATCGGCTCGTCGGCTGAACGAGTCTGCAACTGGAAGTACGTGCACTGGGAAACAAAAGGCGGAGGAAAGAAAACAACAAGAGGCCAAAGACGAGGTGTCAGATTGCATATACGACGTTCGCCGTTGCTTCGTCTAGTCGTCTAGCGGCTGTGACGTCCTGGAGAAAGCACACCTTCCCGCAGGACAATAGACCATCTCCAGCGACTCACTTTCCGCTGCTTGCACCTCCCACATCGGAACGCGCCTGTCTCGGCGTGCTGCTGTGTGGCACCCTCGGACTTGAACATGTTCTGCATTTTGATTTCTTTGTCCTCTTGGCGCCGCTCTTCCGACGCCATTTCCTGTTTTCCGCGGCGATGGGCGTAAGAAAAGTATGGAGAAAAGGAGGGGGCAGGGTAAAATGCGAGTGTCCTGGCGTCATTCGACAGCTGACAATCTCCAATCGATCGCGTATAACAAACCTCCCTCAAGACCCACCTGTGGCGTCATGGTAGCCAGCTTCATCGATGAGATTTCCCCAGAGATGACCCTCTTCCGAAGTTCCGGGTTACTCTTGTCCTTAAGGTTGAGATATAGGCTGCGCATCTTACCCCTGTACGCCGCCGAGGTCTCCTCTTTGTTGAGTTTGAGGACGGCTTTTTCAATGTCCACCGCGCGCTTGAAGAGCAGGTTTACCTCTGCTAGAGCCGTTGCAAGAAAAAGAAAATTGGGCGGGAGGGTTAGAAACAGCTCGCAACGGTATATGTATGCCCTGGACCTCCTGAAACAATTTGTCGCTCCACGCCCCGCGACCCTTAAGGATCACGAAACGTGGAGCGACAATTGTTCCGGAAGGTTCCCATCCCATCCCTCGACGCCGAGACTAAAAAAGGCCGTAAGCTGGCGAAACATGTGCCAAGCCGAGCACTCACCCGTTCCTTCAGCAAGCTCGAGCGCCCGGAATATGAGCTTGAGGCAGCTGTCACGGATCGACTCGCCGGTGTAGTTGAAGTCCACCTTCCCGTCCTTCATGGGAGCGGGTAGAATGCCGGAGAATCCGTCCGCACCGCTGGCGCCTTTGACTGGAGAGGTAGGTGTGGAGGTAGATGGGGAGTCGGTGGCAGGCGAAACACCTATAGAGTCGACGCGTGAGGAGACGGAGGCTGAGTGAATGCGATCCGAATCCCAACCTCGGTGCAGTCGCACGGACAGGAAAAGAAGAGCTCATAGCCCACCATCCACGTAAAGCGTTGAGCACTCACCATTCCGTTCGGTTTTATGGTCCGCCTTGCTCTTACTAGCCGGCGCCTTCTTCACTTCCGAACTCCACTTTTTGACAAGGTCCTTGGCAGCCTCCGAAACGGTTCTCGATTCGTGCTTGCGAAGCTTGCCAACGGTGATGCCAATCTTCGTGTCCTGTTGGGACAGCCATGCGATGAGGGCGTAGAGAGAAGATGGAAAGAGGGAAGAGGGAGTAAGCCGGAGTAATGAGCCAAACCGAGCCATGTCACGGCCATCAGTGAGATAAGCGCACTCACCCTCAAGAAAGCCTCCGTTGCCACCACACCCTTCTTTAACGTCTCCATGATAGCTCCAGCGTCCTGAGATGAGCGGTGCGAGGCATACACATCAGCAAGATGAGCGCCCATCTATCCATCCATCCATCTAGCTATCCAATCTCTCGCCATTCATCACCCGACCGCGTCGGCGGTGACAGCACGCGAGACGAACCTTGTACTTTCCATCATTGACCGACTTTGTGAGGTCTTTCCCCAACCGTTTGACCTCTGTGGCGTCCATCCCGTCTGCAATGCCTGTATGCTGCCGCCGCGGCCGCCGCTGCTGTTTCTGCTCGTCTGACTGACTGACTGGACGAGTGCTCGTCAGGCGCGAAGGATATGTACAGGCGAGGCCAGGTTACGGAGCGAGCGCGAGAGAAGGAGAGTGAGAAGGGGATACGATCCGGCTGACTGACTGGCGGGTCGACTTGAAGCCAGGTGATGTCGGTGGAGGGACGAGGAGGACGACACGCCGTATTTTCTCGTCGCGCGAGGCGCGCTTTAATAGATTTCAGTCCGCGCGACCACCGAAGGCGGCCCATTGTTCCCGCAGTCGGCCAGCTTCCCACGCTCCCCGTCGCGATCGGCCTGTCGAGAAGCGATGGACGGCTGGTATGGATGGAATGGATGGATGAATGGAGCGCCAGTCTTCCGTGACGAACGATCCCAACAATCACATCGCCACGATGGCCGCCGTCGCCCCTTCGTCTCCTTCAAATGGCCGCGCGCCGCCAGCAACGGCGTCACTGTCGATGGAAGCGGCCGGAGCCGCGGATGGCTCACAGACGGCCCAGCCTGCGCCGAACATGGACGAGCTCATCCGCAGGTCGGTGAAGAGGGCAAGGGAAATGTTCGCTGAGCCTGGAAAGGGGGAGGATGAGAAGAGGTGAGAGGAGCGATCGCTTGGGGCTTTGATGAACGAAAGGGTCAATGGGAAGAGGCACCGTCGCGAAGCGGCGAAGTACCGCCACCAGCCGCTCTCGGGCTACTGTTCGTTCAGGGTGATCCCCCCTTCTCATGAGCACATTTTCTTGTGACTTTCCCTCAATCCACACCGTGTCGCAGCGTCAAAGCTCGCCTCAACGCCAAAATTGCCGCCGAATACTCGCATCTCCGAGATCTGCCTGCTGCATTGCTCGCGCAACAAGGTCAAGTCGGACCGTCTCGACCGCCAGGAGGAGGCGCGCGACCGGCGGAGAGCGATGCTTCTTCTTCTCAAGCTCTCATCCGACGAAAAGACGAGCGGTCAGCAGGTGGCTTCCGTTCTTCTGCCGGCGGCAGTTCGCTTTCTCAGGCACTCATTCGACGAAAAGAGCAGCGCCAGGTCAAACCGGACTATCACGCCCCTTGGAAGCTCATGCGTGTCATCTCGGGTCATTTGGGTTGGGTGCGATCCGTCGCTGTCGAGCCTGGGAACCAATGGTTTGCAACGGGAGCGGGCGACCGCGTCATCAAAGTGGGTCGATCATATTACCTATGAATGACCATTGTTCTCCTCCCCGCCTTGTCATCACACTCACCGATTTCTGCTCTTGCGTCTAGATCTGGGACCTCGCATCAGGGGAGCTCAAACTTTCCCTAACGGGCCACATTTCTACAGTGCGAGGGCTGGCCGTCAGCTCGCGACATCCGTACTTGTTCTCGTGCGGGGAGGACAAGATGGTGAAGTGCTGGGACCTCGAACAGAACAAGGTCATTCGGCATTACCACGGTCACCTCAGTGGCGTTTACGGTTTGGAGTGAGTGCCTCTGTTCCTCCTTTGCGTCTGAGAAGTATTCACTCTGTCGCAAGACGCTAACCTGAATGCTGACTTGCATCACGCCTTCCAATTGAACGCGATTTCACTCCACAGCTTGCATCCGACCTTAGACGTCCTCGTCACCTGTGGACGTGACGCGTGCGCTCGAGTATGGGACATGCGGACAAAGGCGCAGATTCACGTCCTCACCGGTCATACTGCAACCGTTGCGGACGTGAAGTGCCAGGAAAGCGATCCGCAGGTCATCACCGGGAGCATGGACAGCACAGTTCGGTGAGTCGGTCTGTGTTGGAGAGCACATCAAGTTGCTCCCGCTGATCATCGCTGTTTCTCGAATCTTCACATGCTTCGTTATTATCTTGCCCGGACGGATAGCCTTTGGGACCTCGCAGCAGGAAAGACGATGACGCAGCTGACGCACCACAAAAAATCGGTCCGCTCGCTCGCCATCCACCCGACGGAGTTCAGCTTCGCAACGGGCTCCGCCGGCGGGAACAACATCAAGAAGTGGAAATGCCCCGAGGGCATGTTCGTGCACAACTTTTCGGGGCACGATGCCATCATCAATACGATTAGCGTGAATGAGGATGGAGTGCTCTTCTCTGGCGGTGAGTTGTCGTGCTGCGGCCAAAGTCGGCACCAGTTGGGGCGACGGTTGGCGGATGCTAACGGACGGCCTTGCTTGCTTTGTCCTTTTGACGCCAGGCGACAATGGAACGATGCGCTTCTGGGACTACAAGACGGGCGCTCCCTTCCAGTCTGCCGAGGACATCCCACAACCCGGATCGTTGGACGCCGAGGCGGGCATCTTCTGCTCCAGTGAGTAGTCAACCATCTTAACCTTCTTCTTTCGATCCTTTCCCGGGGTTCGCCCGTCCGTCGCGGTCGCTGATTCAGGTCCGTTTATCTCCCTCGTCTCGAACCGTGTGCTTTCTAGCCTTCGACAAGACGGGGAGCCGTCTTATCACGGGAGGTGCGGACAAGACTATCAAGATTTGGCGAGAGACGTAGATACGTTGGACCGACTGCGCGTTGCCTTGTGTCCGTTAGCCGGCCTGTCAGTCGCTCTGTCCGCGTGGAAGGATACATGGACCTTGGCCTCGAACTTTCAGCGCGTCTCATCCATTAAAACCATGTCCCCATACTCAGCGAGCATTTGGGCGATTCTTGAATTTTGATTTGGGGCTCTTCAGGGGAGGAGAACAGACGGGGGTCTTGTAGTGCAGAAGGAGCACGTGACATCCGCCTTATAAGCGCCGCAGCGAGCCTCCATGCTGCTGTTATCCAATACATAGACCATTCTCCCGCCTTCCTGAAAACTCCATCTGTACTAAGACCATGGCGAAGAAGAGGGCTCAAGACGCCCCCGTTCCCGGTGGGCCAGTGGCAACTCCGGGCACGGAGGGGACGGGATCCGGTACGCCTGCTGGTGGGAAGGGCAAGGGCAAAGTTTCGAGCAAGGACGAAGGCAAGGGCGCGGCTGCGAAGCAAGGCCAAGGCCAAGGGGATGATGACGGGTGGGAGGACGACCCTGAACCAGAAGGGGATCCTGAAGGGGAGGGGGAGGAAATCGTGGTGATGGGAGACGAGGACTTTGACGCGCAAGAGAAAATCGCTAGACAGGCTAAGGAGGACTTGCGGTGCGTTGCAGCCACCTCGGCGTTTGATCCCTTGCTCACTTTCCTCCGTCTCCATCTTGTCCTTGCCGTTACTCGGTGAACGAGAAGGAAATGGGAGAAAGCACAGCCGGTCATCTGGACCGACATTTCGCTGAGGTCGGACTCCATTACCGTCTCTTCATATGCCCCCCTTTTCCTGGCTTTATAGAGTCCTCTTTGAGCATTTCTCCCCGGAACAGCAAGCGCGGTATGAGGCCTATCGAAGAGGCGCGCTCAATAAAGCCAACGTCCGGCGGGTAAGCGAGCCCCCGCGTCGCTATCTTCTCGCAAGTTGGAATCGCTTGTGCGCGTCTGGAGTATGAGTTCTTTTACGGACGCGTGCCCTTTTTTGCTGCTTCCTCTTCGCGTCCCACGCTTCGTCTGGTCTGCTCTCCCTGCTTTTCTCTATAGCTCGTCAACCACGTCGTCTCGCAGACCGTCAGTGAGAATGTGACGCTCGTCGTCCGTGGTGTTGCAAAGGTGTTCATTGGGGAGATCGTCGAGAGAGGTGAGTCCGCCTTTTCTCTCCGTCTGTTCAACGGCCCACGCCTCTTCTAATCGGCGATACCGACTTTGTTCCCTTTTCTCTGCAAAGCTCGTGCCGTTCGAGCGGCCTCTGGCCGGAGCGGACCGCTCACACCAGCAGATCTTCGCGAGGCACATCGCATCTACTACCGTCAACGAGGGAGAGGCGGCGGTGGTGTAGGACCACTCTCTGATGCAAGTGTTGGCTTCGGCGTAGGAACGGGCGTGGGCGGTAGTGGGGGTGGAATTGGGAGAAGGGTGGCTGCAAGAGGTGTCGGTGCTGGAGTGGGCGCCGGTAGGAGGATGTTTAAATGATGAGCTTTCGAGCTCAGCCGGCGGTCGCCGCTACGACTCCAGCCGAGTGCACTGCTCATGCGCACCACTGTATTCTATTGTACATATTGTATATTATCGCCGTCGTGCTCCTGAACGTCCGTCGAGTTGGTTTTTCGACGTCCCATCTATCGGCATCTCGGGTTTGAGAGGGCAAGCGGAGGTTAAAAGTATGATTCAAGGCTGCATAAGCTAGTTTACATTTGAACTGGTACAAGGAAATCAAGAGGACGAAGACTTCGACGAGACATAAAGCGAAAAAAAGCTATTCCCTGGGGTCACTCCGAAGTAACGGATCTGCTGCCTCCTTCCTCGCGCGGTCCAACCACCTCATCACGCGCTCAGTCCTGCTCGACTCGTCCGAATGCGCTTTTCCGTCGTCCGCCTCTTGCTTCTCCTTCAAAAGCGTGTCTTGTTTGCCCAAATCGCGCCCGCCCAACACGATGGGATAGAATGGAGATCTCGGAGAGGGGAAGCCGCGCGACGACGCGCCCGCTCGTAGTGTTCGCTCCGGATCATAGTCTTTCTCGGGCGGCGGGGCAAAGCCATCCCTGCTAAGCTCGTTTCGGAGGTCGAGCGGGGCGGGCCTGTGGCCTTGCAGGGAGCCTACTAGTTTTTGCCCTAGACGGCCTTCCTGTTGTTCGACTGCGAAACCCGCCAATTCTCCCGCGTAGCCGTCATCTTCTTCCCTCCGTCCTCTTGAAGCCAACAGCGAGCCAAGTCCACCCTTTCGGCGTCCATGGGCATGGTCGCTAGCTTTTCTGCGGCCAAGGCGGAGGGATTCAGGCCGGATCGTCGCATCGCTGCTACTGCTGCTGTCGGTGCTGAAGCGAGACTTCACCGGCATGTACCCGCGATGCTCCCGGGCCCATGCCCACCGGCGAAGGCTCGGGCCAGTCCGGACGAGGATGAGAGGAACGAGCAGGAAGGGAACGGCCACCGAGGCGCAGACGACGGTGAACAGCTGGAAGTTTGCTCGCAGGTAGACTGCATGGAAAAGAAAAGAGTTGGGACGCGTTATTGGAAGAAGGCGTAGGCTGGACGAAACACGAACGAGGAAGATTCGAACTGCTCACCTTTTTCAGTCGCAGCAGGGGCCATGACCGCCCAGTTGATCACATTCGACAACGCCACTGCTATGCCCGATATGGCCCACTCAGTACCCCACCGGCCGGTCACAATGCTCTCCTCACCGAGCTTGGCCTCGCTAACAACGACTTCCATGCGTCCCTGGAACGCTCCTTCGAGGCCTCCCCTGGCCGGAGAGCGGGCGGTGTACTTATCGGTCCCTTGGACGCCCGCCGTCTCCTCTAGCCATCGGTCTCGACTGTAAGGCTCCGTTGGTGCGTAAATGTCGAAAAGGTAGATGAACGAGCTCAGGAGGGCGATGATGAGGCCTCCTCCCACACCGACAGTCGCCAGCAGCGGGAAGACCCAGCTGAAGGCCGGGTTGGCGGTCAGAGCGAGAGTATATAAGGCTGTAAAGGAGTGGTAAACAGGTCGAAAGCGTCAGTCCCGTGTGTAGCCGTCTCACATAGACAACGTGGTTCCTCGCTCACAAACACAGAAAATGACGCCGCCGACAAACGCCCAGCGACACGGTTCTTCGACGTTTTTGTCCGCCTCTGTTGGAACGTAGTCGACGCGCTTGCCTCCCTTTGCCGAAATTCGTCGCGTCCAGATACCTTGACGTGTCACTGTCAGCGCGAATCCGGCAAACGCCGCTCCTCCTGCTAGGCAGATAGTGCTTGCCATCTGCGCGCTCGCCTCGTCCAGACCCGCGCCTGTAACCAGATACTGGGACAACGCAGATATGGTCAGCGCAAACACAACTGTAAGGGCCACGCAAAATATAGTTGTCAACGGCAATGCGGCATGCGTGAAAAACATCTCTGCGGGGATGAACGTGACAAATTGGGCATGTGAGATCAAACCGATGCGAGGAGTCGAAAACGCATGGCTTCAGACGAAGGCACTCACTATATGGGCGGCAGAGAAAAACCAAAAATATGTGCAAGGTAGGCCAATTCTCTTCAACTGGCCTGCCAAGCCTCCTAAGTTCGCGAGCTTGGTCCATTTGAAGCCGAAAAGTAGCGGACTCCGGACAAGTGAAGCCGTAAATCAAGAGGGTCGCAAAGGCCACAATGAAGAAGATCCAATACAGCCAGCGCCTGTCGCACATTTCCAAAAATGGAAATCTGGAAATAAGCGCACAATCTACCGAAGGCATGAGCTACCGTGACTTCTTACCAAGGCAGCAAAGACAAGACGATGCTCGCCGCAAGCGGACCAAGCAACTGGCCCAGTGCCAGCGAGAGGAACAACGCAGCTGCGGCGATTGTTCTACCTCCCCAGCCTACGAAAAGATCAGACACGATGGCAATGGAGTCTATAATCGTTCCTCCAGTGGCCAAGCCAGTGAGGGCGCGGCCGAGCAGGAGAACCCAGACTTCGCGGCTGAAACCTGTTACCATGACCGTGGTAATCTGCAAAGAAAGGCAGGCCATGAAGAGCCGGCGACGGCCATAGACTGAGAAGGCGGGAGCAAGCACCATCCCTATACCTTGAGCACCGTCGAAGACTTGGACGCCCAGCGCTGCGGCCACTGGATCCCCGCCGACGTCTTTAAGGATGGGGGCAAGTGAGGACGTCTGTGACGTTGGAGAAAATGTAACGGTCAAACAGGAGTTTCCAGAGGAACCCTGAAGGTGCTAACCGATGAACACACTCACATATCCTGAGGCCAAGAGTTGGGTGGCCCAAACGTACGCGCAGTAAACAAAGACCTGCCACGCCTTGGATACTGTGCTCTTGTTCTTGGGGAGCCAGGACATGTCATCTTCTTCGGCCACGGCCGTGCGCGCGGACGAACTGTCACCTTCGTCATCCGAGGGAGGTTGGGTACCGGACGCCTCCTTCGAACGACTGTCGCTTCTCCACTTGCCCAACCACGCGTACCGCCGCGAGGCACTGTCATCAGGCCCGATATGATTACCGCTGACCAGACTGCTTCCGCCGTCCCCGCCGTTCGCTCGAGTTCGAGATGCGACAAAAGCCTGGAGAGCTTTCCTAGCCTCTGTCCCTTCGCCCCTTTCAAGAGCTACGGCGCATTCGAAGCCTTGCCTGGAAGAGGCTCGGCGGCTGTGCCTCTTTTGATGACCCTGGCCCCTTTCGAGCGCCTCAACAGTCAACGAGGCTGAACGCCGCAGAAAATTGTCCACGATAGCGGCGACGGAGTCTTTGCTCCTCTTTCCCAGCGCGCCGACGCCTTCGATGGGTATAATCGCTGTTTCGGCGTCAGAAAGAGGCTCCAATTGACGACGGCCAGAGGACGGAGCGAGCTCATGGCGTGGTTTTCGCCCTCGACCTCGAGAAGTGAACGCGGAAACCAGAGAGGCAATGGTCGAAGATCCCGCGGGCTCGGCCATCTCACTGGTATGCAATGACGAGGTCTCATCGCTTGAGTCGAAAGCAGAGACGAGCCGGTGCTCATGAACGGGTGAAAGTCGGCTTTGGCTGTCTCCGCTGCCCTTGCGCTCTACCTCCTTTCCTTTTCCCCGCGTCCCGTCCTGCTGCCCACAGTCGAATCCGTCCATCTTATCGGCCTCCGGAATCGTATGCCTGTCCAACCCAAAAAGGAGCTGATGAGGCGAGTTGAGCATCGTCGTGGCACTGTCGATCGACTCCCTCCTCCCAGCAACGCTTGCACTCGCGATACTGCTAGGAGCCATCGGGACCTGCAAAGACGCGGGCATCCCGGAAAGGCGCCGACTAGGTTGCTGAGAGATCTCGCTACCAGAGCGCTGCAGCATCGCCGCAGCTTGGGAGAAGACGCCAGCACCTGGTCCGAAGGTGTTCCTGTCCGGCACAATGGCTGCTCCAGTGAGCGACGGAGACCCTGGAGAAACCTCTGCAGACTGAGCATCGGGCTTGGATGACTTCCATGCGGGATAAGTCGACTGATGTTGTTGGCTGCCCGAGCGCTGACTCTGTCCAGAAGGAGGTCGAAGCAAAGGGACGCCGGTGCACTGAGGTCCTTGCCCTTCCGAGGGTGCATAAGGCAGTGAGGAGGAAGCTGGTTGCCCAATGCGGGCGATCACCGCTTCCGCCTCGGCTAAAGGGTCAATCGGCTCGTGAATGCCAATCTGATGAGGAGATGTTTGTGAGGTCACTGGAGAACCAGGAAGATACAGTCGCAAAGACGGAAGGGCAGGCCGCGAAGCATGAGGGCTGCTCACGTCTGGGGCTTCCTGAAGCACGGCTTGACTTGGAGTGAGAGGTACCGAAGAGACGTTAGGCGGAG
Source organism: Peribolospora baueri (assembly GCA_029717555.1). Classification (NCBI taxonomy): domain Eukaryota; kingdom Fungi; phylum Basidiomycota; class Peribolosporomycetes; order Peribolosporales; family Peribolosporaceae; genus Peribolospora; species Peribolospora baueri. Next base: position 76,983 of record JAMDHS010000035.1, on the reverse strand, counting down.
GCGAAACAGAAGGCATGACGAGTCGGATAGGTTCCAAAGTGGGCTGCGTCCCACTGGCTTGCGCCCGTGCCGAGGCGGTAGCGGCCGTTGTCGTCCCCGATCCTACAGCAGATGAAGTAGGGCTGAGATCTCCAGATGGCGGGGTGAGCGTCAAGACGGGAGCGGCGGGTTGAGGGAGCGCAAGATGAATTGGTACCAGCTCCGACGACTCCTGGCCTCTTTCCGATCGGGACGCAGATGCAAACGCAACAAGCCCACTGGCTTCCGCTCTTGCCAACGTGCTGCTTGGCTGCGTCTTCTCGATAGTCGGCGGCGAAGAAGAGGATGCTTGCTGTGTTGTCATCGATGGTTCTCCAGCCGCGGCTCCGGTGTCGCTCAGCCCGACCATTGCCGCCATTTGAGGACCACTCTCGCCTCTGGAAAAGGCTCTTGACCCAGATCCACTCGACTCTGGACTACTGCCTTGGGAGCCCTCGCTCCTCTTCGCGACCAGGTTCTCCAGGCGCGCTCCGATCGATGTGCGCCCCCTGGTGGGTACGGGACTGTACTCAATCGGAGGCTCTGCATCATCAGGGCGGGCCCGTCCTTCAGGCGAGCCGGAGCCGCCAACTACGGTAGAGTCCGAGACGAGCGTCTCGACGGTCGTGCCTTCTCCGCTTCCTCCCGTACCCTCGCCACTTCCTCCCGTGCCCTCGACGCCCGCCATGACCCGAGAGCGCGCTGCTGTCTCGGGACTATCGAGCTTCTCTTCGCTGACCTTCCCTTCCCTACTCGGGTCAGGAACCGGAGTAGAAACAGGCGGGTTCGCTGCGGTCGATCCGAGATCGGGAGAATCCATCTTTGCGAGTTCCGCTCGCATCTGCGGGCTCTCCGACGGGGGGGTGAGGACAGGTCCAAGGCCAAAGTCATTGAAGCCGACGGCAGTATCATCGCAAGATTTAGTGGCCTCAACCCCGTCCTTGGAGCCACTTCGCGAGCTGTTTGAGCTCGAAGGCTCGCTCACGTCCGGGATCTCTGGTAAGCGCCCTGAAGTCCGATGAGCAGAAATGGAGTCGGTCGTGGACGAGAGATATGCTCGCGAGCTGCCGTGCGACATCGCCTGATGAAGAGGGATACGGACGGGAACCCCCCGTACAAATGAACGAGGCACGGCGTGGCTCAGCACAGCTTGACGCCTGGGCTTATTCGGAAAGGGAGACGGAGCGGAGAAAGCTTCGGAATGGTGTGGACGCCGAGTCGGCACGGTCGAGAAGGGCAGCGTCAGGGTGGTGTTGCTGGGCTGCCTGGGTTGACCGCCAGGGATAAGAGCGGATGGCAAGCTAAAGCTCCTTCGGTTGGTGGACGAAGACGGTCCGGGCTGCGAGCCTGGGTCGGAAGAGCGTTGAAGCGTGGGAATGCGCGAACCTTGCTGTTGCTGCTGCTCCTCTGCTGCTCTGATGCGTGCGAGCTGCTTTTCGCGATGTGCCTGCTGCTGCGCCCGCAGGTCCCCAGCGCGCATAGTGCCTGAGACGGAGCTACTGGCTCTCCTCGGTGAGGTAGCGGCAGGCGTACTTGAAGGCGCACGACGATCAAGATCAAGACTGACGACGTTGTTCCAGCTGCCATCGCTCCCCGTGGACAGCGGGTGGCGCACCGGAGACCGTCGAACCTGGCCACCTCCATACGAACCGGTCGACCTCGGCCAGGCGGCGGAAGGCGGTGAGCTTGAGGAGGCGCCGGAATGCACGAGAATAGGGTTGGGGCGAAGATGAGGCGGAGTGGGGGAGGACTGATGCGGTGGAGGGACGGATTCATTAGAGAGTACGATGCTCCTCCGTTCTGGAAAAGGTCTTGTACTCTTTGTACTCGTTGCGCCGATGGCGCTGGAACGGCCCCGCGCTGAGCACCCTGACGGGGTAGGGACTAAGATGGGGACCGGTGAAGAAGATCTGGAGGCGGAAGGCAAAGGCACCGGAATGCGCGAAGAAGAGCGGCTTCGAGGAGCGCCCGTCCGTTCTTCGCTCCTCCCTCGGGAAGTAGATCTCGTTGACGGTGCGCTCATTTCTGGTCGTTACGTCGAGGGACCTGCCACCCGTCGTGAATAAGCCTTAGCGAATATGGACGTCCGACTGCGGGTCGAGCGAGCGAGTAGCAATCAAGGTGACGAACGAAGACACGTGGGAAACGCACGTCAACACAAGCTGTCGTGCCAGCGTGTTACGAAAGAAACAAAATAAAGCAGAATCAAAAACGACTCTCCTTGTCAGGCGACCGATTGCCTTGTCGTCCTCGTCGTAAACAAGAATCAAGTAGTCGTCAAACGTCCGGTGTCTCGTAGGCCGCGCAGCGGCTTGTAGCGTTCGTGAAGGAGGTCGGAAATCAAGTCATCAAGCGTGTCCGCAAGCCCAGACCATCGGATTCACAAGAGCGAGCGTCGGGAGTGGGAGCTCCTTCAAATGGAGACACGGCGATCAGAATCCTGTTGAGGTTCGGCGCGGGGGAGGCCTTCGAATAATCGTGAAAGGACGAAAGTGTCGGTTCGTGGCTTGGTTCGGAGCTTTTCGTCAACGCCAACTTGGGCGTCGCAAGAAGAAAGAAAATTGGAAAGGAGAAGGTGATGATGAGAGTTGGACAGCACGCGGGAGCTTGTAGCGTATTGAAACAACGAGGGGCGGTAGGGTCGTGTCAAACGGGAAAGAAAGGGTGAGACAACGGGCGCACCTAACCTGTATGTTGCTTTTATGAGAAAAAGAGTCCGCCCTCCTCGAGCACGTCCCAAAGGTGGATGCGGAGCGGAGGGGAAAGAGGGAGATAGAGAATGTGTGAACTTTACTAGCCTCTGGGGAGTCGGAACTGCATTTACGTGATGTGAAGAACGCGCTTGTGAGTGGAACGGACGGGAGCATTGCCGCCAGTTCTCGCCTCCGCCGCGCACAAGACTGGACGGCGTTTGAGGTGGGACATGATGACGGGGTCTCGGATATGTGTGTAGATGTAGATGAGGAGAGGCCAGGGGTTTCATGCTGAAGTTTAGATGAAGTGCTGTGCCGGCAGCGAGGGAGGGCCTACTCGAGAGATGGAGTGGAGAGCTGCGCAAGTAGGAAACAAGGATGAGAATGGATACGAACACTCAGTCAACCACATGAAGGCGGACGAGGATGTTACTCAAGGAACGCAGAACGCTGGGGTTTCGACGATGGATGGAGATGGCGGGAGGGAAGGTGGAAGGAACTTGAACTGCCGAGGCGATCGCGTCGTCTCGCTGCGGTAAGCCTCAAATCGGACGAGGGTCGAAATCGAAGTCGACCCGCCGCCGTCCATCATCGTCGTGGACGTCAATATAGGCCTATTTAGTCGGGTATCGTACGGATACTGTACGTATTGTAGACCACATCCGGTCCACCTGAAACGTAATTCTCCTGCCAGTGACTATCGAGAAAGAGGCACGCGTACGGCCCGACCTTCAAGCGATCGACAGAGAGAAAGGCACTCAACCCAACCAGCGGGGACGTAGCGGCGGAGAGAGATTGGGGTAACCAAGAGAAATTGATTTCTATTCCGTTTGTGCTGCGGTTAGACGACGACGGGTCCTACAGTGTCGGTAGCAGCAGCGAGCCCAAAGCAACGAGGTGCAGCCCGTTCCAGTCCAATCTTTCCGCCTCATCCGCCATCGGGGTCGACCTCGCCGACACGCAGCTAGAGGATAGTCTCCTTGGGGTACTTGAGCTGTGGGCCGACGAGCTGGATGCACATCCTTCCCAATTTATGGCCTGCCTCGACAGCTTCGTCGACGTTCTTTCCGGCAACCCAAGCGCCAATGAAGCCACCCGAGAATGCATCGCCCGCTCCGTTGGTATCGACGATCTGCTCGCGGGCCAAGGGGGTGACGGGGTACGTCTTTGTGGTCGCCTTGGACGTATCGTCCTTGGAAGCGGTGGCGACGATGGTGGAGGAGGCGCCTTGGGTGATGACTACGTGTCGCTGGCGGTTGTGCTTTGCGGGCTGCGTGGCGATGGCCGAAGCAATGGTGGCAATGTCCTTGGTCTGAAGAGGACACAGGAAGGAGGGCGCAGAGGAGCCGGACAACATTTAAGTTAGCAGGCCCATTAGATCGGCAGCGACAGAGGGACATGCTGCGCAGCACGCGCACCTCAAGACCGTGGCTCTGAGCCCACGCCTCAGCTTCGCTTTCATTTCCGAAGACGATGTCGGCGTACTGGATCATGGCGTCGATCTGATCCTTGAAGAATTGAGGCAGGAAGGGCGCAGAGAGGTTCATGGCGAACGTCTGGACACGCATAGGGAAGGAGACGGCGTCGGGGTAGCAGGAGACCCGAGTCAGTCCCAGACAAAGTCCAACAAAAAGAACGGCACTCGTCCGACATAATGATATCGCACCTTGTTGTTCTCCACGGCGTGCTGAGCGACCTTGCTGGCGCTCTCGAGGCCGTGGGTGAGGAAGAAGCCTCCAAGGTAGAAGTGCTTTGCGCCAGCGATCAGCTGCTTCACTTCCGGCTCGTCCAGGTGAGAAGGGGAGAACTTCTCGGCGGCGCCAAGGTTCGTCACAAGCGAGCTGAGAAGACGGGGAGAAAATGAGGGAATAAGGTCAGACCAGATCATGTCAAAGAAACTGGACGGGCGAAAGGAATGTTTTCGACCTGCTGCAGTCGTCGCACTCACCGCTCCACGCCAGTCAAGATGACAGCGCAGGTGCCAGTGGGGACGCCCTTGGCAACCTGATAAGCGGAATGCAGACCCTCGCGGTCGTTGGCGTTGCGGAGTTGCTGAGCAAAGTCGTCGTCACCGACGCAGCCGAGGTAAGCGGTCGAGTGGGGGGGCAGAACGTACTGCGTTCAGGGAATGGGCCGTCACGGGTGGCCGCGGTGGCAAGAAAATAGAGGACGGTAAGGTCAGACCAGTAGAAAAAAGAAGAGGAGACTATTCAGCCCGTAAGGCTCACCGCGGCAGCACGAGCGGCGTTCTGAGCGGCTCCACCGGCGACGTAGGTGATCTGGTACTTTTCCACGATCTCCTTGTAACTAGGTACCGAGGATACGATAGAAGCAATAATGAAACGTCATGCCGAGATATTCGCCCGTCCATTAGCTCAAGCTTGGTCATTTGGGGTGCCGTCTTACCTCTGCGCTCTAAACCAGCAGCAGGAAGGAAACTCTGACAAGTAACACGGCACTCACATGGGCATGTGCTTCTCCTCAGCAAGGATGGCGTCGTTGCTCTTCAGGTCGTACTTCTTGAGCATCTCCTCCCCGTCGCGGACCTGCATGTCCAGCAAAGGATTGCCTACGTTCGTTCGACGTGCGTGCGTCGGTCAGTGGTCGTCGGTAGATCGGCAAGGTGCTTCGATCAGCAGCACTCTTCGCGGTGCTCGATGCAGCGACGAGCAAAAGCACTCACCGATGGCGACGAGCGAGTAGTTTGTTCCGGCCATTGTCGCTTTCGTTTCTACGATGAGAGAAGGGTGTGAAGGACGAAAGGTATCGGGCTGAGAGGGAGAGAGGAAGCTAGCTGTCGTCCCTGCCGCACTTTCTTAAGTACCCATGCACATGTCCGCCTAACACCGCCAGGGCCGGAGGGTCCTATTGTCCCGCCGTTCAGCGCTCCATTGTCCTCGATCATCTTCGCCTTGCACTCGACCTGGTTCTCTAAGTACCGTAGCATTCTTACACCCATCCTCACAGTGGAGAAGGACGGCGTCTGAGAGTAGGTCCCGGACGATGCTCCGATCCTGCTCCGATCCTATTCAAGCACAGGCCGAGCTTGCGAAACTAAAAACACACTCGTCTCCTAACCTAACCACGTCCGACAGCGGCCGGCACCGCTCCTCTACCACGTGTCTAGGAGATCCTCTTCTCCACCATGCGAATGCCCTCCTTCTCAACTCCCTCGCGGAGGGGTTCGACGAGCTCGGGAGTGTAGGGAGCGAGGACGCCCTTCTGGGAGATAACACCGTCGAGCACGTGCTGGACCGCCACACCGCACCTGGAGGGGAAGGAGGAAAGGGGGAAGGTCGGGTGAGCTGGATGACGCTCGAGAACGGCCTGAATGCGTATCCTAAGATTAGGATAGGAGGGGCGAGGAGGAGTACACTCACGGGATGCCGACCAAGCGAGCCATCGAGGAGTAGCCGTGGGGGTCTCCATAGTCCAGAAGCGTAGAGGTGATCACTTCCTTGTTTCCCTCCTTCGTCTCCACCTCGAACCGATGCTGCAGCATGACCATATCGCGCTCCCCCTCGTCGTACTGGCACTTCTCCTCCAGCGTAGCACAGAGAGTGTCGAGGAGGTTGCCGTTGGAGGAGGTGGAGGAGACGCCGCGGACGGTGGCATAGGCGGTGGTGGAGAAGAGACCGATCCAGCGAAGGCCCTGTAGGATCACTTCGCCCTCCCCAGGGGAGGAGAAGCAGCGGGAGGAAACGGCGGACACCAGGGTGCTGTAGGCAACGTCGCGATGCGATCGTGAAGAGCGTCACAAGGAACCGCTTGCGGCACCGTCAGTCCATATCAACGCGAGGTCGGAACAACTACTCAAGAGTAAATGAGGTGTGTCCCGTTGTACTCACGCCTCCGAGGTGTTCTTCGCGCCAATGGCCTTCGCGAGCACGTCCGCCCAGGGCACCTTCTCGCCAACCTTGAGCCACTCCTTCTCCGTATCGTCAAGGAAGCCAAGCTCGACGAGCGCGGCGATAAACTCGGGGAAGCCCTGGTAGCGGAGCGTTCCGCGGACGACGGTCTGAGCCTCGGGGATCTTGTAGAACTCCTTGAAGGGCGTAGAGTCGCGGTTGGGGTAGGCGACGAAGGCGAAAGCTGGGGAGATGTAGTACGGCTTCGCGGTGCCCATAAGTTCGGGGCCAGAGACGGAACGCTCCTTGCCGTCCTGGATGAAACGGGCGGAGTTGCGCAGAGCGAGGAGGACGCCCCGGGAAGACCAAGAGAACTTGTAGCCCAGGGGGTTGTCCGCCGCCTCTGGGGCGGGGAGACCACCGCAGTAGGAGAGGAAGCCGTTGATCTGCAGTGAAAAAGGACGCATCGAAAAGGAAAGTGGTCACTCAAATGCGTGCCACGCCATTGTGCGGTTCACGGAGAACTATTGAACGCATACCTTGCCACCCTTAGCATGCACTTCACTGATAGTCTTGACGGCGTACAGGTGGTCGATACCGGGGTCGAGGCCGATCTCGTTCATGACGGTGATACCCGCCTCCTTGGCAGGAGCATCAAGCTCACGAAGCGCATCCGAGACGTAAGAAGTAGTGACGACATGCTTCTTGTGCTTGATGGCGCTCTTGACGACGGCAGCATGGTAAGTGTACGGGATGAGCGAGATGACGAGGTCATGCTCGGAGACGAGCGCGTCGAGCTCAGAGGTAGAGGACACGTTCAACGCAACGGCAGTCGCGCGAGGAAGGGTCGACGCTAGCGCCTGAGCGTTGGCCAAGCGGGAGGAGGCTGTAGCGAGTGTGGGGAAATAATATACCTTTGAGAGCGCGTTCTCCACATGAAGGTTCATCGCAGCCTAATGATCCCGTGAGGGAAGCTCACCAACGGTCAAATAGTTCTCCGGCCTCCTCAGCACATACTCGGCGGCGGGCCTGGCGACGTAGCCGGAGCCGAGGAGGAGAACCTTCTTGGGAGGCTTGCCCTCGGCGCCGGAGGCGACGACCTTCTTGGGAGCTGCAGTGCCGTCCTGGATGACCTGGCGAGCAAACTCGGGCAGGACGAAGGCGGCCTTGTGCACGTTCTCATTGTAATACTTGCACCCGGCAACCTTGCGTAAGGGCGCCTTGACGTTACGGCTGCCGTCCTTGGAGCAGACGACGAACCCGATGCTGCCGCACGGGTAAGTAGGGATGGTGGTGAAGGCGTACTCGGCGGTGGGGAAGAGGCTGAGGGTGGTCTGCCTGAGCTCGCGGATAAGGGGCAGGTGGATCCAGACGTTCTCGGCCTGGGTGGAGATGTGACCTCCGTCACGAAGAGCGTCGCGGAGGAGCTCGAAGTAGGGCTTCTTGAAAAGCGACTCGGCGGGACCGACGGGGTCGGACGAGTCGGTGATGATCACGTCATACTGACCGACCTTGTCGGCCAGGAACTTGAAGCCGTCGCCGATGTGCACCGTGACCTTGGGGTGGGTGAGACCGACAGCCATGTGCGGAAGATATTTCTTCGACACGCGAGGGACGGCCTGGGGGCACGACGAGAGGCCAAAAAGATCGACTTTAAGCGTATACATTCACCGCAGGAGTTGGTCCGAAGAACATCGAGGACATTCGCACCTCGTCGATGTCACAGAGAGTGACTTCCTCCACCATGTCGTGCTTGAGCACCTCGCGGAGGACACCACCGTCGCCACCGCCAATGACGAGCACCTTCTTGGGCGCGGGGTGGGAGGCCATGGGAAGGTGGGTGATCATCTCCTGGTAGCTGGAGCGCGGTACGAGCATGCATCCTATCAGCGTCTATGAATCCTCCTCCACGGCCCGATGAAGTTCCCGTCTCTCAACCCACCTGAACTCATCCCTCTCAGTGCACTGAATGACACCGTCCAGGACGAGCACGTTACCGTAGTCGGTGGACTCGAAGACAAGAACGTCCTGAAAGAGCGACTTTTCGTGGTGGAGCACCTTCTTCACTTGGAGGCTCATCGCCTGACCGGGCCATTGCTCCGCCGAGGTTTCGCGGAACCAACCGTCTGTCGGGCACCGTGTAACAAGCATGACATGGTGCCGGAGCGACGAGGTGAGCGACGACGGGTGTGAGAGGCGATGAGCTTGGGTGCGCGATTGACTCACCCACGATGCTCGGGTGGGTAATCTCGCCGTTGGCAGCCATTTCCGGGCAATCCATTAAATTTCTTTCCTCGTGTCTTTCCGGTGATTTCCTTCTGTTTCTATCAAGGCTTCCTGAGGGAGCGAGATCGAGACGAGAAAGGAGCGGGGTGAAAGGGTAGAGCTGGCAGGACGGGAAGAGAGCTCGACGTGTCTTCTAATCAGTGCCTTGACGGAGTAAGCGGAAAACTTTTCGGGACGCACGGGCCCTGCGACATCCTTCTTCGCCCCAGAAGCGACAGCCTGCTGCGGTACGTGTGCCGATCGGTAACCCTAAGGGTGGCCGCATCGCCTTGCCCTTGCCGGTTGTCGTCACGGGCGGCGGAGGGGATGAATGGGGAAGAGGTGTGAGAGGAGCGCTGGAATCGATCTCGCTATCCTTCCTCCAACATCCGTCTTTATCGCCCCTTTCTGGTTTTTCCTTTTCCACTCTTTCGTATCTCACGCTCGTCTTCTTCTTTAACGACCCCCGCTCCCTTCGATTGGAAGCCTGGCGTGCGTCTTGCCGGCCCACCGCTCTCCCGATCGTTGCCCCTTCCACTTGTCTCGCCGCCTCACCTCCCAACCTACCTCCACGGCGAGGTCCTATCTGTCATCCCTCCCCTCTTCTGAGCCGACTTTGCACATAAAAGGGCTGACATGAGCACGCTTCACAACGTAGGAAGGTCCGCCCTTCGAGTCGGGAAGAACTAGTGAGCCTTTCTCCTCCCTCTTGGTCTGCAGCCGCCGATGGCGCCTCCTCAATCTTCTTACCTCCAACTTTACCTCCTTGGCCTGATTGTTCTCTTCTTTTCTCCTTGATCGTCCAAAATCATCCCGTTGTAAACAGCATCAAGGGCTACTCGGATGTACAGACCAAAGTGCGCGACGCCACATCGAATGATCCCTGGGGTCCGTCCGGGACGCAGATGAACGAGCTAGCTCAGCTTAGCTACAATCAGTGAGTCCCCTCGTGTTTCGTGAAGGCTCGACGTGTAGCAGGCGTGAAGGCTTGCGATGACCTGGGTATGGCCACGGGGACGGGCAGCGCGACATGAGGACGACATCAAACTCACCTTGGCGTCACAACATCCCGCTGCCGCTCTTCTTTTGCCTCACCTTACTTTCCTGCGTCCTCAATCAGAAATGACTTTGTGGAGATCGTCGAGATTCTCGACAAGCGTCTAAATGACAAAGGAAAGAACTGGCGACACGTTTTCAAGGTGCGACCCACTCTCCACACGGGCTCTGTCCTCCCTTTGTCGTCGTCATTCCGGCTGGCTCATCCATCGATTTCCTTCCAATCTGAACCGACAGGCACTCACCGTACTTGATTATCTTCTGCATGCCGGATCGGAGCACGTGGTCATGTATTTCCGAGACAACATCTACGTTGTCAAGACGCTCAAAGAATTCCAATACATCGACGAGTATGGGAAGGATCAGGGCGCCAATGGTGAGCGAGGAGTCCTCCTGAGCTTCAGATGTATCGTTACTGATATCGGTCTCTCTCACTTTGCTTCGTTCTCGCCGTATCTCAGTCCGCCAAAAGGCAAAGAACATCTCCAACCTCCTCTCGGACGTCTCCCGACTCCGCGAAGAGCGACGCGCTCGCGCGTCGATGCGGGACCGCATGGCCGGCTCGCGTTCCCGGGGCAGTCTGGAGGACGGAGGAGGATACGATTCGGACACTGAGCGCAGGCCGCGCACCGAGGCGGCTCGGAGGCAGAGGGAGAGGCAGGGGACTAACCACGAGGACAAAGATTTGGAGAGGGCCATTGAGGAGAGTAAGCGAATGCAGAGGGAAGAGGAGGAAAAGCAGAAGAAGCAGAAGCAGAAGTGAGTCGCCGGGAGTAGTCGAAAATTCATTTCTGGAGCCCAACTAATCCCTCTGCTCCTTTCGTTTTCTGTTGTCGCTGTCGATTCCAGCGACGATGATCTGGCCAAGGCAATAAGGCTATCGAGAGAAGAGGAGGAGAAGCGGCAGAAGCAGCTCGAAGACTCGAACGAGCAGGCCCTGTTCAATGATGGCACGCAGTTGTGAGTCTCGTCCACAGGGTTCATTTGTTCTCATTTTCGTTTCTGTGAGACGCCAACCACGTCTTGGCCTGTTTTAGGGACGGTTTCAATGCATACCAGAACCAGCAGGCCGACTTCTTCGGTAACCCCATTGGACAGCAGCAGACCGGCTTCCCTCTTGTTGACGTCTCTGTCAACGGTCAGCAGCCACAGATACAGCCACAGCTGCAGCCGCAAAGCACGTCGTTCAACCCATATGCCGGCTACAATCCGTTTTTGCAGGTGAGTCGTCGGGCGAGGGCATGGTTTTCCCAAGAGAAGCATGTCGCTCAATCACATATTGCCTTCATCATACTCGTGCAGCAACAAATGGAACAGCAGCGCCAGGCGGAATTACTGGCACAGCAGCAGCAGATGGAGTACCAGCGACAGATGGAGCAGCAGCAGCAGATGATGATGATGCAGCAACAGCAGGCCGCCTTTGCCCAACAGCAACAGCCACTACAACCTCAGCCTACCGCGCTGGGCTCGAACAATCCCTTCAACCTGTTTGCCTCTCCTTCTCCTGCCCCTCCCATGCCCGTCCAGCAGCAGCAGCTGCAGCCCTCGACTTCTCCTCAGCCGATCTTCCAACCGCCGAGCCCCAAGCCGGCCTCGCCTCTGTCCTCTAGCTTCACCAATCCCACCACACCCGACCCGCCCAAGGGCATACTCAAGAACGCCAACAGGCCTATGCGAACTGGGACCGACGGCGAGCACGCCAAGCTTGCTGCACTGCTCAGCAACAGGGAAGACGGGATCGATACGTTCGGAAACGTCGGCAACCTTAGGAGTGCGTTCGCCTGTCTGATGTCTTGGCGTTCGGCGCTCTCTTTGCCGGGTTCATTGACTGACCGCCGTTCGTCTGCTTCCTCCTTGGCCACAGTCCCCGTTGGTTCCAACTACCACCCCTCGAACCGCATAGAAGCTCAGAAGACGGGCCAACCACAACAACCGCAGCCGACCGGGTCGGGGACATTCGGCGGGAGCATGTGGGGCGCCGGGGCTGGACCTTCGGGGCAGCAGCAGGCCGGGGACAGCACAAACAACAGCAATCCGTTCTTTACCATTTGAGCGGCCGTGGGGGTGTCGCCGTCGCAGCTGTCGTGATCAATCGAAATCGGTCGTTTCCCGACCATCTAAGCCATATCGATCGGCTTTAGGACGTTCTGTCCGCTCTCCGCCCGCAAACCATCTTGGCCCGTCGTTCGTCTCCTTCCGGCTCTTCTAGCTCCTATCATCACTCGTCTTGCTTGTCTCCCTCTCTTCCTCGCGGCTCTCATACCACCTCACTTCACTCTCTTTCTCGGCTCCGATTTTTCCTTTCCCTTTAGCGCCGTCTCTATCCCACTTCCTCTCCATTCATTTCCCTCCTGACACCCGGTCTACCTGCACACTCCCTGTACACTCTCCTTCGTGCCTCACTTCTCTCTTCCTTATCTTTGCCCTCACTCTGTTCTGGTCCCTTCTTTGTCCTAATTCACTCCACCTACGTCCTTGCGCCCAAAGCCTCGTTCGCCTTCCAGCCGAGAATCGTCCCGGCATCCCTCTCTCTTTTCTTCCTTCTCGCTGTCCATCTGCCGCCCAATCGATTCGCCCTTATTCCCCTCCCCGTCTCCCGCCCGTATCGTGTCGTGTCATGTCGTGTCGTGTCGTAGCGTGTCGTCTAGCGAGTGCCCAACCGAACCAGATCATCGCCTGAGCCGGTGCCGTTCATTTTGTCCTTGCTTTCGCATCGTTCTTTCCCAACCCGGCCCAGTTATGAGACTTTGTTTCCGCTCGTTTGCCCGGCGTGCGCCTTTATTAGCGGTTGCAGCGTTTGTTTTTGTTGGGCTTGGTGGTATCGTATCCCTCTCTCTCATGGACGCCACATCGTTGTCGGCCCTCGCTCGACATGGACGTGGCGGCAAGCGCAGCGAGGTCGGTCGGGCCGACGGACGACCGACCGTCCCTCTCTCAATCCGTCCGGATATGGTCCAGGAATGCGGGCCGCTGATCCCCTTTCTCTCCTTGCTCGACGTCGGTCTCCCCCCGACCGCCTGGTCATCACCGGCAGCGTCCATACACTACGCTCACTCGCTCGTTCCGGAGAATCAATCGATCGACAGACCGACGCCGACGCCGACGGCAGACCTGGACGATGCTCCGTCCAATTCCGGCTGCGGACCCGACGACGCACTTTGTTAACGTCTTCTTTTTCCATACGCTAGTTTTTTTGACAGCGCAGGTGGAGGTCGCTGTAGCTATACGATGTGGAGGATTACAAAGGGACGGAGATCCGTTATCATTGCAACGTGCTCGCGTATGGTTTTTGGCCGGCGGCTCGAAAGCGACCCAGCCGAAGGAGACGAGACGGGAGGTCGGTTGTCTAGCGCGGCCCGGCTGGCCGGCGTCGTCGTCGCCGGTCGGAATCGGATCTGAGACGTATAAAAAAAATCATCTCTTTCTATCTGTTTGTTTGCCTCGGCCCTAGACTCTCTTTCTTGCCCTGCTCATCGTTTTCCCGCATCCGCACATCGCGCATCGGAACAAATCGTTGGGCCCGCCGCTCCCCTTCCCCCCATCGCTCACTCAGCAAAAAAAAAAAAGCTCTTACCCCCGTCGGGTCTGTGCTTGACTACCTGTCAAAAAATGTGGCCAAGGCTAAAAGCAAATGCCAGCTCACTTGTCCGTGCCGGCCGAAAGCAAAACAAGCCAGACATCATCGGATCGGTTTTTTGTACTGGACAACCTCGGCCGAACCCCCAAGTCTGCCCTTTCGCCTTCGCTTCCAGCCTGCTCACCTCTTTCAACCTCCTTGCTTTTGCTCTTGCTCTTGCACCGTCCATCCCCCATCTCCTCGCATTCCATAGTCACCACTCCCCATCGCCATGAGCGCGGGCAAATCGTTTACCGTGTTCCGCGGCAAGGGCGGAAAGCTGGTGAAGGACACGGCGACGTTGCCGGAGCTGACGGCAGACCGTGTGGCCATCGAGATCAAGGCATGTGGGCTCTGCTTCTCCGACATACACTATCTTGACTCGGGCTATGTCCTAGGCCACGAGGCCGTCGGCGTCGTCGTCGCCCTCGGCCCCGAGGTGCGCCATCAGATCAAGGTCGGCGACAAGGTTGGGTGGAGTTACAACCATGGCGCATGCCTCCGCTGCGAGCAGTGCCTCGCCGGCAACGACATACACTGCCCAGAGAAGCAGTTCTACGCCAGGGCCGACAAGGACCAGGGCGGCTTCGGGGAGTACTTTGTCATCAGGGAGGATTTTTGTTTCAAGATCCCCGATGACATGTCGTTCGAGACCGCGGCGCCGCTCATGTGCGCCGGCGCCACCGTCTTCTCTGTGGGTCCAGTCGTCTTTCTTTTCTTTCGCCGTCATGAGTGAATGGATGGGTGGCATTTCCGTCGGTCGGTCGGCGGGCGGGCGGGCGGGCGCTCATCCGTCGCGTCGTATCTTGTCTCCCTCGCCCGCAGCCATTCTTTAACCTCGGCATCAAGGCCACGGACCGCGTAGGCATCATCGGCATCGGCGGCCTCGGCCACCTCGCCCTCCAGGTGGCGAACAAGTGGGGCTGTCACGTAGCCGCGTTCTCGTCCACGGAGAAGAAGCGCGACGAGGCCCTGTCGTTCGGCGCGCGCGAGTACATCGTCACCAACGTGCCGGAGGGGGAGACGTTTGCGCCGAAGCGCGTCGAGGACAAGTTCGACTGGCTCCTCTGCACCGTCTCGCGGCAGGTGCCGTGGGAGAAGTACTTTGCTTGCCTCAAGCCGCGCGGGAAGATGGTGCCGCTGGGGCTCGACGTCGGGATGATGAGTGTTCCCTACCTGCCCATCATCGAGGACGAGCTGGCCATACAAGGCTCGGTGGTGGCTAACCGCCTGGCGCTGCTCAAGATGCTCGAGTTCTTCGACCGCCACAAGATCAGGCCGCTGGTCGAGACGCTGCCGATGGACGAGGAGCACCTCAACGTCGCCGTCGAGAGGCTCCAGAAAGGCGACATCCGGTACCGTTTCGTCTTGAAGCGCTCCGACTGACGACGGACTACGGACGGCGTCCGAGCGGGACGGACGAGTGGCGCGCGCGCTCGCGGCGTGACGCAATAGAATTCATCCATACATGCGTGCTTTCCCGCTTTCCTGGGCGCCCTCTATCCATCTATCCATTTGTCCATTCATCCATCATCCACCCCCCTGTCTAATATGCATTTGTCGTCGCGTGGCCGTTCCTTCCTTTCCTTTCCGTGTCTCGTCGCATATCCCCCACATGTACGTGACCGTCTCGCGCGCTGCTATGAATGTGTGTATGTATGCGTGTATGCGTGTATGCGTGTATGTATGTATGCGTGTATGTATGTATGTACGTACGTAAGTACCATCGGCGAGACCGGGGCGGCCCGGCGAGCGCAAGCAAGCAAGTAATAATAAGTGCCTTGTGCGAGTGCGCGGTACGGCCGAGAAGAGAGAGGCTTGGCTCGGCTCGCGTGGCGGCCCCCTCTGCACGTTTCTCTTTCTCCATGCTGTGCCTGCCCGCTTCATGTCCGCGTATGTCCGCGTCCTCCCATCTCGTTGCTCCGCGCCATCGAGGCTGGCGAGGCGAGGCGAGGGGCGGTGAGTGAGGAGGGCGAAGACGGGGCGGGCGGATGGAATCGAGCGCAGTCCAAGGCCAAGGCCAAGCCAATCCATTCCATCCATCCCAGTCGAACTCGGACTTGAGGTCGACGTCGACGACGTCGTCGAGCTCCAGCTCCAGCGCCAGCGACAGGTCCACCTCCAGCGCCGCCTTCCCCTTCACCACCACCATCGCCACCTCGGCCTCCCTCCTTCACCACCGTCCCGCCGCCTATCGTCGGTTCGACCGGGTCGACGACGACGACCACCCTCTCCCTCCTTCCCGTCTTCCCATCCTCGCTCCCTTCCATCATCCCACCCCGCCATCCTCTTTCGTCTTTCGTCGTTCCTCCCTCCCTCCCTTCTTCCTGCCCTCCTCGCCCCCGCCCGCCGGATTCAATCCGATTCGCACATGGACCAGGAGCGCGAGCCGGAGAACGACGACCGCGAGCCTCGCTTTCAAAACCCAGAGGCCGGTTTGCCGGCGACAACCATAATCATGGAGAGGGGAGAGGAGGAACGAGAACGACGACGGCCGGACGGCGATGGCGAGAGGATGCGGGAGGCGGACGCGGATCGAGAGAGGGACTTGGACCGGGTCGGCCAGAGGGAACGGCTAGGCGAGCCGGAGAGGCAGGGCGATGGGGATAGGGACAGGGAGAAAGATCGGGATCGAGAACGGGAACGGGAACGGGAACGGGAACGGGATCGAGAACGAGAACGAGAGCTGTACCGGGAACGAGAACGGGAACGGGAACGAGAGCGAGAACGAGAGAAGGAGAGGAGGAACAGGAGGACGTTGGGCGATTATGCGCTCGGCAAGACGCTCGGTGCCGGGAGTATGGGAAGGGTCAAGTTGGGCGTCAAGATGGGCACCGGCGAGAAGGTGAGTCGGGCAGGGTCGATTCGAGCCGTCAAAGGGGAAGACGGGCGCTCGCTCACCCGTCGCTTCACGTCCTCCTCCGCCATCCAGGTCGCCATCAAGATCATCCCACGACACACGTCCACCGCCGCCGCCCAGAACCCCAAGCCGACGGTGGACGACAATGGGGACCCGGTGCCGCCCACGCCGCCGACGCGCTCTTTCCTCGCCAAGGCGCAGGCCAAGGACCTTTCCAAGGAGATCCGCACCATCCGCGAAGGCTCGCTTTGCCTCCTCCTCCACCACCCCTACGTCTGCGGTATGCGAGAGATGATGGTCCACCCGAACCACTATTACATGGTCCAGGAGTACGTCAACGGAGGGCAGCTCCTCGACTTTATCATTTCCCACGGCCGTTTGAGGGAGGGCAAGGCGAGAAAGTTTATGAGGCAGATCGGAAGCGCGCTCGAGTACTGTCATCGGAATAACATCGTCCATCGAGGTGAGTTCGCCGGCCTCCGTTGTCGTCCGTCCATGGCTAACGCACCGAGCGATCGCTGTCGCCGGCACGCCCGCCCGCTCGTTTCTTTAAACCCAACCCCCCGCCGATGGCAGACCTTAAAATTGAAAACATCCTCATCTCCAAAACGGGCAACATCAAAATCATCGACTTTGGTCTTTCCAACCTTTACTCGCCTCACTCCCATCTCTCCACCTTCTGCGGTTCCCTCTATTTTGCCGCGCCCGAGTTGCTCAACGCCAAGGTATACACCGGTCCCGAGGTCGACGTGTGGAGTTTTGGCATCGTCCTTTACGTCCTCGTCTGTGGCAAGGTCCCCTTTGACGACCAGAGCATGCCCGCATTGCATGCCAAGATCAAGAAAGGCTACGTCGACTATCCCAACTGGCTGACCAGCGGTGAATATCATCGCCTTGCTGATGGGCGTCTTGTCGATGTGTGTATCACGCTCACTCGTCCACCCCCCGGTTCTTTCTCTTTCCAGAATGCAAACACATTCTCTCCCGAATGCTCAACATTAGCCCGCTTCAACGAGCGACATTGTCCGAAGTGCTCTCCCACCCTTGGATGGTCAAAGGCTTCGACGGTCCGCCAGATCCGCACCTCCCACCGCGGGAGCCGCTGCAACCCGACTCGCTCGATCCGGAAGTCATCAAAGGCATGACCGGTTTTGAGTTCGGCACGCCAGAGGAGATCGAGGCCAAGCTGGTCGAGATCCTCACCGGCGACGCGTACCAAGCGTGTCTGCGCGCTTACGAGGCCCGCATGAATTCCAGCACCTCCCCGGCCGCCTCCTTCGTCTCCCTCGGCCAGTCTGGTGGCGCCAGCTTGACTTCGATCGAAAGCCCCACGTCGGCGTTCGCTAATTCGCAGGCGCGAAACGCTCGCAATAGCATCCTCGGCAGCCCCGCAAGCATTGGGGACAGCAACGGCAGGCTGTCTCGCGCTGGCTCCAAGCGATTCTCCGGTTTCGACTTTTACCGTAAGAAGATCGCCGGCGGTCACATTTTCTCCCACGGCTCCAACGGTCCCGGGGCGAACGGCGCGGACAAGGACGACACGTATGGCGTCGGCGGCGAACCTGGTTCGGCAGGACCGTACGCCAATGGCGCCAATCTGTCGCCCGCCATGTCCGGCTCGGGCACCCTCGCGGCCAAGGAGCCGCTGGACCCCACTCGCGGCTTTCACCCCCTCATCTCCATCTACTACCTCGTCAGGGAGAAGATGGAACGCGAGCGCATATACGGGCAGAATTTTTTCGCCGCCTCCGACATGTCTCTCGTTGGTCCCCGTCCGCCCGTGCACCAGACGCCGTCGGACTTGGCCGCCGCTGCCGCCATGGGTCCCGGCCCGACGCCGGACGACATCCCCCAGGTCTTCAACGCCCCTCACGCGCTTCCCCCCACCCCTCGCGCCCCAGAGGCGTCCCACGTGTCTGGCACGAGCTACAGCACACACCAGACCTTCACGCCCCCGCGACCCGCCGCGGCCGCGGCTGCAGCCTATAATAAGGCCGCCCCGGCGGAGAGGGACAGCAAGGGGCGCGTGCCTCCTCCGGGCCGCATCAACGCCATGCCCCGCTCTCGCACCAACGGCGAAGAACTCGAAAGGGCCGTCAGCGATGCCGGCGTCGACCACCACCACCATCATGCTGCGCCTGCCGTGCCGCCCAAGAGCCCCATGCAGTTGTTCGACGACGACTACCGAAACGGTCCCCCTTCCGCCGGCATGCCCGCCCCCCCTCCCCGTCTGCCGCCGGCAGGCGGTCACAAGCGCAGCTTGAGCTTGACCGCTCGACGTCCCGCGTCCATCCTCGGACCTTCTGCCGCCGCCGCAGCGGCGGCTGCGCAGCCGCCCGTGATCGAGGAAAACGCCGATGACGAGGCCATTGTCCCTTCGCCGGCGCGCCGGCTTTCCCGCATCGGAAGCAGGGCCAACGCGGAGCACAGACGGAGCGTACACGTCATGATGTCCCCTCGAGACGAGGGCAAGGGCAAGCCGCCCGGAGACGACCCTTTCCTTGTCGAACCGCCCCACAGCGCCGGTCCTTTCGGCGGCACCCTAGCCCGCCGCTTTGGTTCGCTCCTCGGTCGGTCCCCCTCTGTCGCCAGCGGCGATGCCGACTCGTCCCGGCGACGGCCGCGGCCGAGCGCGAGCACGAGCACGCCCTTAGCGCCGGCCCAGCGCGCGAGCATGTTCTCGCCTGCTACCAAGCCCTTGCCGGATGTCAAGGAAGCGGCCGCAGCGGAGCAGAGGGCGGTCCAGGACCACCATCGCGCGTCGATGGGCGCTGAGAGAATGGAGCGCTTGGCGGGAGAGGAGGACGAGTCGGACGTGTTCGAGTCTCCTCCGAGAGCGATGACCGGACCCGGCGTTAGGCGGGCGGGCACGGTGGGGGGGGAGGCGCGCATGATGGGGTCGCCCACCAAGAACAACCACCACCATCGCCAGTTCTCCATCGCTGGCGCCGCTTCCGTCGGCCGCTCGGGCGGGGTGGCCATCGCGCCGGAACGAAGCTCTCCGAGGAGGCCCAAGACGGCCGGCTCGATCACCGGCGCGTTCAGTATGCCGTCTCCCGCTCGAACGACCGATACCGCCTCGCAGCCACTCGACGAGGCGGCCCGATGGCATGGTCCCGTGATGTCGCCCGAGCAGGCCAGCGCGATCCCGTCCTACTCCCGCTCCGGCGGTCCTCAGCCGAGCTTGGTCACCACTCCGACCAGCGACTATGCCAAGCCCGTTTTCCTCAAGGGCCTGTTCAGCGTGCAGACGACGAGCACGAAACCGGTACACGTCATCCGGGCCGACCTGGTCAAGGTGCTCGAACGCATAGGCGTGCAGTACCGAGAGGTCAAGGGCGGGTACGAGTGCGTGCACCTGCCGTCGCTCGACCTATCATCCGTGGGAGCGGGCAGTCGCAACGCCGCACCCGATGAGGGGGACCAAGGACAACATCATCAGCCGCCGAAGAGGAAGCCGAGCAGGATCTCGTTCGTGAGCGGCAGGAGCCGGGAGAGGAGCAAGCGGGGCGAGGGCAGCATCACCGGAAGCACCTCCTCCGTAGCTGCCCTGTCCCACGACGCCAACTCGGCGTACCACCACAATCCTCTCAGCCGAGCCAGCTCGCTTACCATGGGCACCGAAATCGACGCGTCGGCCGCCAACGCCAACGCCAACGGCCCCGGTAGCGGCGGCGCTTGCCCTACTACACCGAGCCGGGGCATGCCGAGCCCAGCGGCTCAGACGCATCCCACGCCGGCTGCGACGGACGCCAGTAACGCCCCCATGCCGACGGCCGTCACGCCGAACCGGCTCCGCGTAGACGGCTTGTCGACGGCGAACCCGAACCTGATGAGCCCCGGCGGCGTGATGAACAGTCCGAACGACGCCAGGGCGGCGGTGAGCGAGCTCGTCGTCCGTTTCGAGGTGTTCATCGTAAAGGTGCCCCTCTTGCTCGGCGTCAACGGCTTGCAGTTCCGGAGGGTCGGCGGTAACAGCTGGCAGTACCAACAGCTCGCTAGGAGGATCTTGCAGGAGCTCAAGCTTTGAGGCCCCACCGGTTCGTGCTTTCGGCTCGTCGGTCATGCCTGCCTTCAGCTCTTTTTTTTTTCCATCCATTTGCCATCCACCATCTCGATTGGAGCGCTCCATTTTCCACTCACCCACCCCTCCCTGTTCTTGTCCTCTCGCCCTCCTCTCTTCGCTTTCGCTCTTGTTCTCTCCTTTGCCCACGTCTTTCGCCTCGCCTTTGTCGCTTGTGCGTTGCCGTTTGCTCATTCCCTTCCATCCAACCCTTTCTTTCCTCCCGCTGCCGCCATCTTCCTCGCTACACGCCCAGGCGCATTTCCTCGTTCCGTTCTTCCCCGCTTCCGTCCGTTTTCTTTCTTACCTCTTCCTCGTCTCCCATCTCACTTTGCCCTGTTCCCCTCCCACCCCGTGTGACACCGTCGTTCTCGGTCTCGTATTTCATTCATATCCCCTTCTCCGCTTCTCGTTTCGCCCGAATTTTCACCCATTGATAGCGTGCGAAGGAAACGTGGCGGGTGCAGTCACTGTCTGTCTGGTGCGATCAGAGCAAACAAAGCTCTCGACCCGACCCTCGGCCTCGAAAGGAGACGTCTACGGGTCCTCGGTCAAACGTGTATTCAGTTCGTCTTCCACGACGATCACTTCCTAATTCCGATATCGTTCTTGCCCGCCCGCCTTGCCAGTCGGTCACGGAGCGCGGAGCGTGCGCCTTATGCTTGTCGGAGTGGATTGTGTCAGCGGGTCATAAACGGCTCAGAGGGGCGAGATGGAGCGGCGAAGCGATCAGCGCTTTCCATTCACGGCAGCAGCACCTGGTACCGTTGTCGAGCCCGGAAAAGGGCCAAGGATGACGAATCTGGTCGACGCATGGCGGTTGGGAGGGAGAGGCAAGGATTAGGATTATGATGAGACCAGGATGACGCGCAGTTTCTCTCTCTCGTCCATCTCCTTCACAGGCCACACTCGTCACCGAGAGCCCCCGGCAAAATTCATCGGCGCTTCCACCCACAGCTCGCCGAGGGTTGAGAGAGGTCGATGACATCGGGGACGAGGTGACGGACGGCCGACGCTTTGGGCTATCGTGCTCCCCCTCTTCCCTTTAAGGAATGGTCGACGTCCGAAGGGTGTGGGAGGGATGATAACGTGCAGACGCTTCCGTGCCGCAGTGCCGCAGCACTTTCAGAAGGCGACTTCGAGTGCGCACGTCCATCGTCTTGGTCCGGCTCGTCACGACGTCGAGCATGGCATGCAAGCCTTCTTCCCTCTAGTGTTTCCTCTTCTACGACGAACACACGCCTGGCAGAGGACAGGCCCTTATTTTTTGCTCCGTTCATTTGGCATGAGCTCGAGCACGGCGACAGCGACGCCGTCCAAGCCTCCCTCGACCATGTTGACGCTGCCACCCGTTCACCTCCCGGGCCCCTCCTTCCCTGGAAGAGACGACTCGGCGGGAGGGCAGGGTGAGCACGCAATCCCCGCCTCTGCTCTTAGCCACGGAGCTTTCAAGCTCTCCGTAAAGAGAGCGGCCCTGCGCATGACGGCCAGCCAGGCGGGCAGCTGGCGCAGGTCAGGAAAGCTGAAGGAGTGAGTGAGTGCAGCGCCTCGCCGTTCTACATCGCCACGTCCCACATCTGACTACGCTCCTCCTTACCGCTTGTGGCGTTTTTGTTTCCTCTTGCTACAGACACCTGCTTGACGAGCCAAGAGTCGGCGTGATCGCTCCTGACCCCTCCGGCTCAAATGCCCATCGGCTCCTGGTCCTCAGATATGAAGATCCCGGTGAGCTCCAAGATCCCGGATTGAGGCCGACGTACTGCCTTGCCCCATATCGTGCTGACTCATGTGTCCGTCGTTGTGCCGTCTCTGTCGGTATCCTTGCGTGCACCACCGGATTTTTAGAGGACCTGCCGGAGGACTTGGAATCTTTGGTCCGGCAACAACATTTCACCGTCCTTCCGCACGTCTTCGAGCTCGGATATAATCATTGGTCCACAGGTGAGTTTGCCGTTGCACCATAGGACGACCCGTGGCATAGCCGACGTGTCAGGACTTACGGGCCTTGCCTGCCCTCGCTCTACAGATGACGTCCTCCAAGCCATACTCCCGTCCGACCTGACAGACGAGTCGCCGACGTCCTTCTCCGTCGTCGGTCACATTGCGCACATGAATCTTCGTGAAAAGTATTTGCCTTATCGCTACTTGATCGGGCAAGTCGTGCTAGACGTGAGTCGACATGCCATCGAAGAGGCTCTCCTCACGGAACCCCGCTGTTGAGAACAATGCCAAATTCTTGTGCCTCCCGTTGACCACCGATAACCGATATGCAGAAGAACAAATCGATTCGGACGGTAGTCAACAAGCTTGACACTATCGATAACGAGTTTCGCTTCTTCAAGATGGAGCGGCTGGCCGGGGATGATGACTATATCGCCGAAGTCGTGAGCCTCCGTCCTCTTTTATCCATTCGAACTTTGCCTGCTTGGGGACGTCTCCTGACCGTCTCGCACCCTCCGTGCGCGCTCTTCGCGTAGGCCGAGTCAGGCTGCGTTTTCACTTTCGACTTCCGCACCGTCTATTGGAACTCGCGTCTTCACACCGAGCACGCCCGATTGGTTTCGCTTTTCCAGCCCGGAGAGGTCGTCGCCGACGTCATGGCCGGTGTGGGCCCTTTCGCTCTTCCGGCCGCCAAGAACGGCTGCTGGGTGGCAGCTAACGACCTTAATAAGAGCAGCTGGGAGAGCTTGTTGGACAATATGCGGAGAAATAAGGTAAATTCCAGCCGAGCCCAAGTAGGGTGACGTTCGCTCGGCTACCACGCGGGAGCCCCGCTGATGATTTCACGCATGGATCGCTTCGTAGGTATCCACACATATCCGACCGACGAACCTCGACGGCCGAGAACATATCCGCCAAGCTATCGCCTCGACCTTTCGAGAGCCCTACCCAGGCCCGCCTTTGACCTGTGACGGCTCGCCCTGGCCGGGTGGCGAACGACCTCTCAACTCTAGGGAACGCTCCAAGCTCGAGCACGCCCGCCGTCTCCGAGAAAAAGCGGATAAGCTCGGTCACCAAGACCCGAAGCTCTTTCAGCTGGCCGCCGAGGCTGAGCGCGAGGCACCCAAACCTCCGGAGCGGAGAGGGCCGGCTCGGCGTTTGGTGGACCATTTCGTGATGAACTTGCCCGCCTCGGCCTTGGAGTTCCTGGACGCGTTCCGGGGCGCTTATAAGCCTCTGGTGGAGGAGTTTGGGAAAGAGCTTGTCGAGGAGGAGCTGAGGAGGAAGGAGAAGGAAAAGGGGAACCGGTTTCCGTTGGTGCACGTGCACTGCTTTACCAAGGATTTGCAGACTCCACATGATGATATTTGTCAGGTGAGTTTGTCCGATCGCGAGGGTATGAGAGCCGCAAGTCTGAACCATTCTGCCCCGACATCTTGTCCTCCCTCTCGATGCCTCTTCTTTCAGCGCGCCTCCGCCTCGCTGGGTCTGTCACCAGCCCAAGCTTTGCGGCCCGAGACCGCGGAGCTGAAATTGCACCTGGTCCGGAGTGTGGCTCCGAACAAGGACATGTACTGCTTGACGTTCCGACTGACGGAGGAGATTCTGTTCGACACCAAGGAGGCTTATTAGATTTTGGGCTCGAATGGAATTGGTTTGTCTGTTAGGTACCCTTTCATCCACCAACGAGTTCCAATCACGCCGGTGACTCCGTGCGATGGCCAGCGGGCGTCTCCTTTTGCTTTGGGACCCGTAGAAAGAAGGACAATGGCAGTTGAGTATCGTGTAACCCTAATTTGCACTTAGTTCTCGCGGTCCGCAGGCCGTCGATCGCGAATCCCCCGCGCGAAGCTACGGTCGAACGTCGACGTCTTGCATGTAACTATAACGCTCGCCGCCATCCAAGTCCCTCGGAAGGAACGACGAGTAGCCATGTCCGACTTTTACGTACGATATTAGTGAGTGCGCGCTTGGAACAGGGTTGCGCTTCTTGCTCTGCTTTGATTGCCGGACGAAGAGGAATTTCGTCCGGTTCCTCCTCCCGCCTCGTTTGGCTGTCCTGCTGACCACGGCGTCGCCGATCCGATACCTGTCCCCAGCACCGGCCACCAGGGCAAGCACGGACACGAGTTCCTCGAGTTCGAGTACTCGCACGGTCGGCTTCGCTATGCGAACAACTCTAACTACCGTAACGACAGCCTGATTCGGAAGGAGAGTGAGTATCCTGTGGCCGACGCACGCCCTTGACGGGAGTTGGAAACAAAAACCAGCCGGTCTTGGGAGCGTGCCTGTACGTGGGGGAGCCTCAATGATGCTGATGGCAATGCTCTTTTTGATACTTCCTTCCAGTGTGGGTTTCTCCGCTGATGGTGTCCGAGCTCAAGCGGATAGTCGAGGAGAGCGAGATCATGAAGTGCGTGTGCTTTCTTTCGCGGATTGATCTTTTTCCATGTCACCCCAGTGGAGTGTCGTTTACACCCACCTTTCGTCCCCTTCGATCTGTGAACTCATCCCCTGCTCGGCCGCCGTTTGCAATTGCAACCGTCATTGACCTCTTACAGAGAAGACGACACGAACTGGCCGAAGAAGAACATCGTAGGGCGACAAGAGCTGGAGGTTCGGTTGGGCAACGAACACATTAGCTTTGAAGTGAGTTTGTGAACCGACCCTGGATTATCCCCAACGCGAAGAAGTGATGATGGACTTGTGAACGCTAGCTCGCCATGGCGATGGAGAACACGACTTGACTGATGGCAGCAACCATGTTCAACTCGTCCTTTTTCCCTGTCACGACCCCAGACGGCCAAGATCGGCTCACTCGTCGATGTACAAGACAGCAACGATCCCGAGGGCTTGCGAGTGTTCTACTATCTCGTGCAGGACCTGAAGGTTCGTTATGGCGTGGACCGATGCAGGACGAGCGCTCGCTGTGATCGCTGACCCCAATGGGTTCTTGCTTTCGATTCGCCTAGTGCTTGATCTTCTCCCTGATCTCCCTCCACTTCAAGATCAAGCCTATCTGAGCCGCCGGAATCGTTAGCGTTTGAACACCTTGTACATACCCACACGTGGTCCTTCAACGGAGTGAATTCAAGCTGGTGCCGCCAATGTACCCAGCGTCCGAGCAAGTTTTTCACGTGCTCTTCCCCTTCCTGTTAGCTGGCATGCCCTCTAGAGAAGCTGCAGCATGAGCAGAGCATATTTGCTTTTCTGTCTCCCTTGTTCGAGTGACGTGGATACTCATCATCGCCCCCTTGGAAGTTTCTTTTCTTAGCTCATCTCTCTCAAGTCTACATCGTCTTCTTGCCCACACCATTGTTCCTTTGGGAATCTGGGGGCATTGCTCGAATTCCCGTCCCCTCCGGCCCGTGCTACCACCACCTTCGCGCTCTTGAGCTTGGCGCGCTCTTTCATGGTGGCCCGTGGCGAGGCTGACAAAGACTGGAATCCGTCAGTATTTGGCGTCGGGTGACTGTCCGTCGGGGATTCGACTCGTCGCTTAGGCTTCGGTGGCAGCCCGAGCGAGCCCTCCGAATCGTCCTCATCCTTCCTTCTTACTTTCGGTCGTCTCAGAGTGGAAGCAGAATTCGTCAAGTACGAGAGGGCAAATAACCGAGATTGGTGCGTGAATGCGTAGGATTGATTGATCCTAGCGGAGCAGCACAGGTGCAAAGGACGCCTGGGGAGCGCGCACGTTCGCCCGAGCCGTTCTTGTTTGGACGCTGACCTCCCAGGAAACTTGCCATCGGCTTAACCGTCCCCCCGCCTGCTCTTTAGCCACCGTCTCCTCATACGTAGGCTTCACTCTCGACGAAAGAAGACATCTTGAAGAAGCTGGTCTGCTGCAACCATGGAACATGTAAGGAACGCGGTCGCATCGCATCCACATAGAAGCATCGTTAAAACGTCCGCGAGTCTTCTCCGCTCGGGAAGAGGATCGAGAGACGTGTAAGGATGGGCTTTCGAGCTGGCTTACACATGCGCAGCAAGGCGGTCGGACCGACCACAACCAAGCTTCTATTCAACGGTGAGGCGGGAATTCCGACGGTTTCCAAGAGTAAGAGACGGGACGAGGGCCTAGAAGGGAGTGAGACAGGTCGCAGCATGGCAGTGGTATGCGCCCGCGCGTATGAACAAAAAAAAAGAAAAGATGGCAAAGCGAAACCAAAGCGGACAGGATAAGGTAGGGTAGTGTGAGAGTAGACGAAGGCGAACGATCCGATCGACGAGTGAGCGCATGTACGCCGACCATTGGAGGCGACGAGCAATCCAAAAAAAATCGAAGAAAAGGAAGGAAAAAAAAAAAAAAAAAGGGGGAAAGGAACTA
This sequence comes from Peribolospora baueri, assembly GCA_029717555.1. Classification (NCBI taxonomy): domain Eukaryota; kingdom Fungi; phylum Basidiomycota; class Peribolosporomycetes; order Peribolosporales; family Peribolosporaceae; genus Peribolospora; species Peribolospora baueri. The sequence continues at coordinate 50,296 of JAMDHS010000035.1, read as the reverse complement.
GGTCCTAGAGCACGTCAGCAGAGCGCCTCTCGAAGCTGCCAGACCGAGGACGGCCTCGACGGTGGTGGCAGTCGTCGTCCGGTCGTTCTTCAAGCCCTCCCTCTGCCGCTTGACCTGGCGGAACCGGACTTCCTCTCTCTCGACAAGATCCCGAATGGCCGCCTTGGAAGCCTCGGAGTGAGCGACGATGGCGCTGACAAACGCCTCTCGCGCCGCTTCCTTGAAGGCGATGATCGGTTTGACGTTGGAGCCTTGGAGCGAGGTGCCAAGGCGGGACTTGTCGACGATGAAGAATTTCTCCTTCGGCAGCCAGATGCCGTAGGGGATAGAGAGGAGGAACGACAGGGGCGCGCCAATGTAAGGAATGCCGACGAGGTTGTATCCTGAAAAGGCGAGTGAATCGTCAGCCTCGTCGACGTCGTTGTCGTCGTCGTCCGACGGAGGTAATCTCAGACAACGAGGGAGGAGGAGGAGGAGGGAACTTACCAGCGGTGCTGTACCGGAAGTTGGCGATCTCGGTCTCGGCGGCTTCAGTGTCCGGCAAGTCCTCCACGGCCGGGTTCATTCGCTCCAAGAGGTGTCCGATGGCGTCGTTGATCATCTCCTGCTCGACGACAGGCCCGAGGTCGCGGAGGGTCTGCACGAGGTGCTCGGTGCGCCTCTTCACGATGGACGTGTACTCCGCCTGGAGCTTCTGCAACGTCATGTCGCGGAGCCTGGACAAGCCAAAGTCGACGGCCTGCTGCATCTTGTGCACGAACGCCATGGCTGCCGTGGATGAGTCAAAGGCGCGCACTTGGCGTCCGCGCCATTCGTGTCGGAAGCCGATCCGAGACGACTCGGCCTTGCCCACGAGCTCGAAGCCAGCCTGCCGGGACGAGAGGGGGGCGACGAGATAGGGACGAGGGTCAGGTCAGGGGCCGCGTGGGATCGATGCCATGCGAAAACGGGAGCCACTCACACGATCGAGAACACCCTGCACGATCTTGTCGACGTGAGAGGTGAAAGCGACGAGGACGCCATCCAGCTTGGCGTAGTCGCTAGTCCAAGAGCGCGCGTGCGCTCCGTCGGCCGCGAGGAGGGCGCTTCGAGTGGCGGCGCAAGCCTTTTCGGATTGCGCTTGGAGTTCCTCGAAATGCACCTCGTTCTGGTGAAGCAACTCGAGGGTGCGACTGCGGACACGAACGGAGAAGGGAAGAGGAGGTTAGCGACCATCAAGAACTGGAAGCGACCGAAACGCCGCCGCCGCCGCCGAGGATACGTACGTGAAATCCACTTCGATGTGCCTGAGCTTGGCTCGGACGTGCTCGTTGTAAGAACGAAGCAAGCGTCTCCTCGCCTGATCGCCGAGGTGATGGACAAGATACTGAAGAGCGTAGGTGAGACCGGTGGGCTCGAGGTCCTCCTCGATGAGCGTCTCGAGCTCCTCCGCGTCGGTCCTCTTGTACAACTTCTCCCACCGCATGCCAAAGATGCGCTTCAGACACTCAATCTCCGGCGTGTTCTCGCCCGTAATCTTGGGAAGGTCCGGGTTGGCCTGGCGGAGCCTCCTGAGGAGGGTGCCTGCCTGAAGGCCCATCTCAGAGCTGACAAAGAGGATACGCTCGGCGATACTCTTCTCCTCCAGCTTTTCCGGCGCATCCTTCCAAAACGTCCGGCCAATGTTGCGGGCAATGTTGGCCATGGCCTTGCGACGCGCGTCCAACGATTTCCCATAGCTCTCGTCGGCGTCGGCATGTGTGGTGACGACCACCTCGGGGGGAGACCTGATCGACGCGGCGATGATCGAGGGCAGCATCCGCCACGTCGGCTGGTCGATCTGAGTGAGCGAGATGATTGGGCACACCTCGTCGGCCTGCTGGAGGGCCTTTTTGACCACGGGCGCGAGGTCGACTTCGTGTTCTCCAATGCCGGGTGTGTCGATGATCTCAAAGTGACCATGCATCTTGTAATCTCGCAGCGTGCGGAACTCGATCTCGAGCAGCGGAAACTCGTCAATCTCGTTCGTCAGGCCGAGGCCGAAACGGACGGAAACGCGGACCATGTCGGAGATGTAGTCCAGCACTTTCGTACACTCCTCTTGGCCTTCCATGGGACTCTCCAGTCGGAACGTGACCTTCTCCATCTCTCGGATGTTGTCCTGGCTCGCCGGCTCGAGGTTCTCCCACCCGGCCCGAAGGTACGGTAACGCGCTGTCGTCCTTCATCTCATCAAGGGTGATCTGTGCAGCCTCCGAAAGCGCCGCGGCGGTTTCTTGTGCCGACGGGACGGCGTCGGCCTTGGGCTTGGCCGGCGACGAACTCTCGGGGACGTCGTGTGGTATGTCGTTCTTCGCGTCATTGTCGACCGCCATGGTAGAATCTCCAAAAAAGTCATCTTCGTTAAACTTCCACACGGTCTCATTACCCTCGTCAGGCTTGAAAGCATCCATGCGCTCGGCCAATCGCAGAGCTCGCATCTTCTCGATGGCCGAGTTGAAGAGGGCCGCGTTGAACGTCAACTTTGGCTCGATCTGGCCTGCCTTGTGTCGGATTCGCGTGGGCCAAGCCGTGGCGGAGCGGTCTGGCGAAACGAGCGGGGAGGGAGACGGTGAGAAGAAGCGGTGGATGAGGCGGAAAAAAAGGAGGCGCACTCACTTCGGGAAGGCAAAATGACCTGACCGACAAAAGCTGAAGGGACGAGAACACGCAAGGAGAATACGGACGGTCAGCTTCGTTCTGAAAAACAGACGGACGGTCCACGGCGGTACCCACCGTTGACGAACGCGCTCTTTCCAGCCTTGACGGCACCGATGCAAGCCAGGCTAAAATCGTTATTTTCTGCTCTCTCGATAGCCACCGCCACGAGCCGCTCCGTATCGATCTGCTCCTTGGTGCGTGCCTCGCCGACGACGCTCTTCCGACGGCGGCTCCAACTGCCTTCGGCTTCCATCGCCACCGGCGGCGCCAAGCCGTCCTTGTCGCCGCCGGCCTGTTGCTGGTGGTGCTGCTGCTGCTGCTGCTTGTTATCGGCGGAAGAAGGGTCGTCGCGTAGAGGCATGCGGCCGCGGGAGAGGAGCTCCGGAGAAGAGGGGATGGCGGAAGAGAGGGAGCCGGAGGAGGACCCGGATGGACCGGAGCCGAGTCTCTTCTCCAAGTCGCTGCCATCTCCATCGCCGCTCCCTCCCGCGGTGGCGGTGGCGGCGGAAGCAGGGACGGCACGCCTGCTTCGGTGGACGGGCGTGCTCTTGACGCCGAGAGGCTCGTCGCTGAGGATCTCAGAGTCGGACTCGGCGTCATGATCTTGATCGTTCTGGTTCGGATCAGGGCCTCCCGGTCCCCATTCGACCAGGTTCTCGAATGGACCGGGATCGGCGACGGAGATGAGCTCGCGCTCCCTGTCGGGACCAAAGGCGACGCTCTCGCGAACCGAGCCTCTGCTCCCTGGGCGTTGCTGCGCGTTGTTGTTGTGGCGTCGAGGGGACGGGGAGGGCGAGGGCGAGGCGCGCTGGCGAGATTGGGGACGCGCGGGTTGGGGACCAGGGCCGTGATGGCCGTGGGAGGAGGTGGAGAGAGACGACGGAGAGCCGGCCCTGGCGCGGGGCTTGCTCGCCGGCGAAGGTCCGAGGCCTCCGCCGCTGGTTCCTCCCAGAGGCCCTTCGCCAGACGTGCTGTGACTCGACGCGTGCGCGTGCCCGTGCGCGCGTCCGTGTTCGTGTCCGTGGCCGTGCATGAAACTGCTCCGCTTCTGCCAGCCAGCCGAAGCGTTATGGCCATCCAAGCTGGAGCGGATAGAGGAAGCGCGCTCGGCCGCCATGATGGGTTTGCTAATCTGGGGTAGCACGCGGCTGCGGAGGTGTCGGAGGATGGAGACCTGGACGGCGGTGAGCGCGTCAACGGGAGGTGCAGCGTCGGCCGGGCGGTGGGGACGTTGCTTCTTCTTCCCGAGGGCCGGCGCACCCTTACCCTCGTCCGCATCGTCCGCCTCCGTCTGGGCGGGACTCGGACCGGCGGCGTCGTCAGTGTCGGCCTTCTCCTCCTCCTCCTCGTCGTCAAGCTCGATCCCCAGCCGGAAGGCAATATCCCTGCCCGCCTGCTCGGCCACCCTCTTCCTCGCGAGCTCCAACCTCTCCGGGGTAGCAAAGCCGCAAAGCAAATCGAGCGTATCGGACGAGGAAGAGAAGGACCCGGCGCGCGCGCGCTCCCGGCCGCGGTCGAAACTGCCCTCGAGCTTGCTCACGGCGTCCTGCCTCTTATCGTTTCGAACAACCTCCGCGTCTGCGCCCACCAGCTCGTCCTTTTCTTCGTTCTCGTCGAGGAGGGTCGACACCGAGGGGCCATGATCGTACCATCTGAACAGGCGGGACACCTCTGCGAGCCTGGCTTCCACCACCACAGGGGGAGCGAGGGAGAGCGAATCGACCAGGTTTTGGTTCTGGTTCTGGTTCTGGCTCTTGCTCTGGTCCTGGTTCTGGCTCGCGTTCGTCCCGGCGGTGGCGGTCCCGGGGCTGTGGACTGGGTTGGCCTTACCCGAGGGCCTCGAAGCCGCCGTCGTCGTCGCGGCATTCCTGGTCGCGGCGACAGAGGTGGGGAGAGGCGGAAGGGGCTCCTTCGTGGCCGTGGTCGCGGTCGCAGTCGCAGAGGCGGATCGGGGGTCGTAGACAGAGTGCCTGTTCCTCGCGCTCGCGCTCTTCGTTTTGGAGGTCCTGGAGGCCTCAATGCTAGCGCTCCTCCTCTCGTCGCTCTTGCCCTCGTCCGATAAATCGCGGGTGCGTTGCGACCCCGCCTCGGCCTCGATTTGCCGCTGCTGCTGTTGATGATGCTGCTGTTGTTGATGATGCTGCTGTTGTTGATGCTGCTGCTGCTGCTTCTGCTGCTGCTCCTGATGATGATGATGACGATGATGAGGAGCAGGCGCCGGCGCAGGGGCAGTAGCGACGCCAAGCTTCTGAGCGAGCGCAGTCTCAAACGCCTCAAACTTGGCGGCGAGGTGTAGACACCGGTTGCGAACGCGCTGGGCAGAGATGCGTAGCGCGTCGGCGTCGTGGGCCACGGGGTCGGTGAGGACTTCGGAGTGGAGGTGGGCGAGCGCTTCGCGAAGGTGATGTGAGATGATGTGAACAAGCTTTGCCATGCTGGGTACAAGCAAAGCCCAAAGCCGAGCGGAACGGACGATGGTAAGCGGTCGAGCGTCCTCAAAGAAGAAAGAAGAAAGAGACGGCCGACCTGGCAAACTCACCCAGGATCGTTCAAAGCCGTGCCTACCTTCTTCCTGCGCTCCTCATCCAGCTCGTGCTGCCTCGCCGTGTCCGCCTCGACGGCCATCATGGCGTCGTCGACGCCGGCCCAAGCGGCGACGGTGCGAATGCCACGGCCCCAGTCGGCGGCGGCGCGCTTCAACGCCTCGCACTCCCTCGCGACCCTCTGGAGCGCCTTGGTCCTGTCCCTGCCCACGGCCGCTGCAGAGCTGGCCGGGTGCCCAGTGCTGAGGGTGGGAGAAGCGAAAGCGGCGGTGGAGTGGAGCGGGGGCGAGTGGGCGTCCAAGTGGGAGCGCGTGAGGTGCCGGTCGCAGGCGAGGCGGGCATTGTGGGCGGCGAGGCCGAGCTGAGTGAGCATGAGGGAGAGCGGGGGGAGCTGTTCGATCGCCGACGGTAGGTCGTCCTGCGCGGTAGGTGTCGACGACGGGGAGGTGGGCGAGACCGTTCGGGCTGCGAGGTCTGCGGCCAGCGTGTCCTTACGTGACAAGTGCGTATGTATGGGCGTGGGGGCGGAGGTGGGGGTGGAAGGGGACACATTAGAGGGGCGCTCGCCGACATGGTCACTCCTGGCGGGGGTAACGCGAATGCTTCGGTTGGCCGGGTCGATACGCAGCTCAGGACGGAGCTTGGCGTCCATACCGGCGCTGTTGAGCTGACGGCCTTCCGATGATGACGACGACGGCGGCGGGGGCGGGGGCGGCGCCCGGTGCGGTCGGGAGGGCGGGGGGAGCGCATTGTTGGCCGCTTCTGGCTCTGGCTTCCTCTTGTCGCTGGAGTAAGGACGGGGGCCGGCGGGGTGAGAGCGCTCGTCCGCGGGGACGGAGGGAGACGAGGAGGGCGGGGCTGAGACGGCGGGGGCACGAAGGGCGGCGGTGCGATGAGAGGAGGAAGAGGGGGAGGGAAGAGGAGGGGAGACGAGAAGAGTCGGCTGGGCGGGCTGCAAAGGGGGAGGAGGAGGAAGAAGAGGAGGAAGAGGAAGCGAGGGCGAGAGGGGGGCCAAGGTGGGCGCGGGCGCGGGTGGGGAGAGCTTGGAGAGCATGGCGACGGCGGACGTGGAGGCCTTGTTGGTGATGGCAACGACGGCCGTCTCGGAGGAGGAGGAGGAGGGAGATGTGGCTTGACTTATCTGGAAGAGGTTGGCGAACTCGCCACTGTGTCTGGGCGTTGGCGGCAGTCGAGGAGGGCCGCCGGTGGTGGTGACCGTGGCGGCGGTCGTCGTCGTTGTCGTCGTCGTCGTCTTCGCCGGCGGTGTCGGTCCACGCTCTGCGGGGCCGTTGTCCGGCAGCGACGATGGGTGACGGTCGTCGGCCATGGGGCGAGTCGGGTGAGGGAGTGGAGCGAAGGAGGAAGGAGAGGGGGAATGGTGGGTGTCTAGATGGGAAGGGTTGGTGGACGTGGTGGTATCGGGAGCAGAAGGCCGACGAGATTGGCGTAGCCGAGAGTGAACGTGGGCGGCAACGACGAGGGCGGCGGCGTGGAGCTCGATTCGCCGCGTCCGTGTCTTCTTTCTTGCCTTGTCTTGGCTGTCTAGTGTCTCTCTTCTCTCTCTCACGCCCCCGGGACGAGGTCGGAGTGGGAGGAAGGAGGAAAAGGCGAATGCAGGCACGGACGCCGGTGGAAGGGGAAGGGAGTGTTAGAAGGGAAAAAAAAAAAGGTCCGGGTGGGCGATGGGCGATGGGCGATGGTGGTGGAGTCGATGAGGAAGGAAGGAAGGCGGCGATGCGGTGATGATCGTTTCCGAGGAGAGACGGAAGAGGATGATGGAAAGAAAGAAAGAAAAGCGACGACCGTCTGTCTGCTTTTCTCTTCCTCCTCCTCCTTCTCAACGCCATCCGTGTCCTCGCCCCCACCTCCATACCTCCTCTCCGCCGGCCGTCTCACCGTGGCGTCCCCTTCGTGACTAGTTACCTCCTCCCCCTCCCTTCTCTTTTCGCCCCATCCATGGCACCTCCCCTCGGCCCATCACAAACCCCCCCTGTCTAGCGGCGGCAAGACCAGGCCGGCCATCCCTTCCGTGGCCGCCGCCTGCTTGCTTGCCCACGTGCTCGACCAACGCACTTGTGCCCATATCTAGCATCTGTGCGAAAGAGAGAAAGAGAAATGGAAAGAGAAAGAGAAAGTGTTTATGTGTATATGTGTGTGTGTGTGCGTGCGTCTGTGCGTGCGTGCGTGCCTGTGTGCATATGTGTGTTTGTGGCGGGCAGGGCAGCCATCCATCCAACAAACAAAAACTACAACGACAAAAAAATAAAGTAGCCCCAGGTCCCTTTCCCTTTCATAGATAGGGACGACGGACGACGGACGACGGATGGGCACGACGACCGAGTAGCATAACGTACAAAGCTGCATTTCATTAGCTTAGCTGCTGACCACCTTGCTAACCCACGACAACGCCATAAGGAAGACCTGCAACAGATTCGCCATGACAAAATGCGTGATCGTCTGTCCGATCTCCAACCAGCTGCCCTGGTCCGTAACAAGGAAAAGAAAGTTCAAGCCCAGTACGTCGGCGGCGATGGATGCGGCGAGGAAGAGGGCAAAAGGGGGGAGGAGGAGAGAGGTGGAGAGGTAGTGGACGAGACAGGCGAGCAGGAAGAAGGGCATGAGGATCTTGAGGATCAGTAAGCTTGCCATCGCGAACGGGTTGAACACCGGGATCAGTCGGTAGACCGGCTCGAGGTAGAAAGACGAGATGGAAGCCACGTTGCCTGTGTGTGATGCGAGGGAAAGGCGAGGCGGGGCGTCAAGACGGAGCAACACAAACGGCAACCCAGCTTCGCCTGGGAGGCTAAATGGGTGCGGGGGGGACGGCCGACTCACCAGTGCCAAAAAAGCCAACGTGGAGGAGGAAGAGGAGCATCAGTGCCCTCCTGACGTCGTCCAGGGTGAACCACCTCCCCTTGCCCACCGCACCAGCCCGTTTCCGGAACTCCCTAAACAGCCTAATCTCCAGCGTGGCCCAAGCGAACAACGCGGCGGCGTACGACCCGTAGAAGAGCGTCTCGTCGGCGATGGACAGCAGGAGGAAGACGGGCGCAAAGGCGTAAAGAATCAAGAGCAGTCGTTGCGTTGGCGGAGGCCGCGGGTATACGAAGATGCGCGAAATGGGGTATACGAGCGAAGACGCTGACGCGACAACGAGTCGAGCGAACCGAGTCAGTCAGTCAGTCAGTCACCGAGTTTCCAACCGTCGGGCGCTCACCGAGAATGATCCATCCGACGATCTGATTGAAGAGCGGCAGGCCCGCCTTGCGCTGCAAGCTCCGTGCCGACGTGTACGTCACCCAAGCGCTGATCATAGTGACGAGGATCTGGTTCCGATACCGCAACCAAGCCCGTTCGTCATGTCAGCGGGCAGTCGACCTCGAGTCCCCGCTCCACTTCCACGTCCTCGACTCACTTGCCACCTGAGCACCCCCATGGTGGCCCACAGCGTCCGCTCCCTCCTGCGCCTAGCCGCTTGTCGAAGCCTCTCCTCCGTCAATCGTTCCTCGGAAAGCGACGGCGGAGCAAGGAAAAGCTCCTCGTTGCTGACGATGTACAAGCCGGCGACGGTAAACAAGACCGCGGCGGCGACGCTGGGGGAGGTCCGATGGCGAAACGGAGAGGTGAGGAGAGGGTGGGCCGGAGAGAGATGGACAGGTGAGCGAAAGGAATACTCCATGGGGAAGAGAAGAACGAACAAAGACAGCGCAGGCTCACATGTACCGCAACCTCTCCTGTTTCTCGACGCCCTCGAGGGTGAAGCACGCGCAGGCGACGCAAGCCGCCGCCCAGCCGAGCACGGTCCTCCGATTATCGCGTACAAAGTCGAACGGCATGCCCAGGAGCGGCCAGAGCACGGCGAGGGCGAGCCAGCCGACGCTCCATGCCGACCTTCGAGTGTAGCCGAGCACCATGCCTTCGATGGCTGTGATCGAAGCGAGGCAGGTGCTAATGAGAGGGAGGTAACGTTTGGCGGAGGGAAGGAAGGAAAAGAAGGAAGAAAGCGGGGCTTGGGGAGCGTATGAGGTCGGGAAAGCCCTTTCCCAGACCCGGGCGAACGAGCGCCTGCGTTGCAGCACGCGGGTCCAGAAGAAAACAGGGAAGACGGCATAGGCGTAGTATTCCGGGGGATCGTTCTGGACGGCAAAAACGGCGAAGAGATTCAAAAGGACGCCAACACCGAGGGCGATGCACCATCGGCCCTCGGCTTGAGGACCCTTGACGACGGCGGCCTGGGACGGGCCAGGCAAGGAGGGGAGGACGTAAGAGTCCAAGACGAAGAGGATGGAGTAGAGGATGGAGCCGAGGTAGCCAGCCACGATGAGAGAGCAAAGGAGCAGGCGGTCGTACCTGTGTGGGGGACGAAAGCCGGCCGTTGAGATGACGAAACTTGGGGAACCTAACCGACAGACTGGCCGAGGAACTTTTCGCACTCACGTCTGCAGATACCTGAGCCCCTTGAGTATGAGCGTCCGGAGGTCCTTGCAAGCTCGTATCGCCTCCTCATATCTCCCGTCACGGATCAGCTGCCGAACGGCGTCAACCTCCCTTTGTCCTGGCGGCACGATGGGAGAGTTGGGCGTGACAAGGGGGGCGTAGGGCACGTATCGGATCAGACGAGCGGCTCGAAGTTCTACCAGGCGTCCGCAAAAGAAAAGGGATATCAAGCCGTCAGCTCGTCGACGTCGGCCTGAAGACGGAAAGAGCCTTTGAGCGCACACGCTCACCATCCTTGGCCCGATACTGCTCCAAGATGCTAAGGACGTTCGCAAGGCTGGCGCGAGCCTTGTGCTCGTCCGAGGCGTCCAGAAACTCGACCGCCAGCTCGCCCTCCGAGTTGGCTGGTTGAGATAGGGAGAGCAGGGCGGCCTGAAGGGAGGAGGACCACTCAGATAAGCTTCCAGGTCGCGCTCAAAAACGCGGGAGAGGTAAATGGGAAGGACAAGTTGACCCACCATCAGAGCGGCGACGTCTGCCTGTTCTACGTCCCTCCTAGCCGCTCCTAAGCTCCACGCCTCCTCGCCCTTCCTATCCAACCTTTTCTCGTTCATGTCCGCTCCCGTCGAACCGGCCGGCGCCGCTCGTTCCTCCGCCGACGGAGCCGCGAGGTGGGCAGGAGTGGGTTGGACGCCGCTGCCCCAAACGATCAAAGGCGTCCGCGTGTTGTCCGGGTCGCCGTCGCCGTGGTTTCCTCTGACGCTCATGCCGTGGTCGGCGGTGAAGACGTACGCCGTCTTACTCCGCCCACCACGGCCACTACCACCGCCGGAGACGACGCCGTCGTGCTCAGCAAAAAAGTCGTCCAACATGCCCACCACCTCCCTGACGATGGCGTCCACGACGACGAGGTTGCCCAGATACTCCGGCGAGTGCGGACGGTAAGCGTGTCCGGTGGTGTCGAGGCCGAGGAGATGGAGAAAGATGACGGTGCCGGGGGAATAGAGTTGGTTGTACAGGGCGGAGTCGGGGCCGGCCTCGGTGGCGTTTTTGAGGAGGGAGCGTAGGTGGTGGAGGACCCAGAGGTCGAGATGGGTGGCATCTTGAGGGGACGAGCGGTTTCGATAGTGCGAGGAGAGGAGAAGGAAGGGGCGATCGATGATGAGCGAAATATGAAAACGACGTCTGACACGGTCGGCCAACTCACCCTTAGTGAAATCCTCATCCTCCTCATCATAGCACCAAGCCTTTACCTTTCCCTCGGGCGCGCCCCTCTCGAACATGGGAACAATGTCCGGCGAGCCGAAACCAAAGGTGGTCGAAGACTGATTGAAGACGCTGTCGAAGTTGATCGGGTTGAGCTTCCAGCCTGAGAAGAGCGAGCGAAGACAAGGGTTGTCAGCAGAAGAAGACGAAAGGAAGCAGGGCGAAATCGCGTTGAGCATCAGCCTCGCCACGCCGTCGGGACCGGCGGACGAGCGCAGACCCACCTTTTGTGACGGCGCTGACGTCTTCATACATGCCCGCGATGAGGGCTACATGGCCCGGCCTACTCTCCGTGGGCACGCGGGTATGGCTCACTCCCCAAGCCGCCTTGCCATTTGCGATGAGCGAGCGCAGGTAGGGGGCTGCCGTGAGGCGGGACGATGAAGGCTTGAAGGAGGTCGGGGCGGGATCGCGATCGCGTTCCCTATCTTCCCACAGCGCCCTAGAGAAATCCGCCACGCCCCCGTCTCCCTTGGCCCAGTCCGGGAACGCGGACAGATCGTGGTCACCAAAGATAGTATCTGCCCTGAGACCGTCTGCGACAATGAGGACGAGGCGGTCCGCTGGGGGTTCAACGGCCCCCCTCTCCGCTGGACTCGCGGGGCGAAGGAAAGGAGAGGAAGGGTCGTCGTACGTATCGGCGATGGAGAACCGTCTGGAAGTGTGCACGACGGGAGAGGTGAAGTAGATGCTGAACACGCTGTACGTCCACACAAGATGGAAAACTAGGCTGAGGAGGAGGAAGCGTGTGCTTTTGTGTTTGGAGGACGAGGATCGCGTCGCCGGCGTCGTCGGCAAGAGGGGTTTAGACTCTGGTACTGAAGAAGGTTGGGAGGTGCTCTGCGGCACGCGGTCGTCGCCATCGCCCTTGTCCCTTACGGTGGATAAGGAGGAGCCGGAGCGTCCCCGAATGTGTAAGGAGTAAGCGGCGGCCGCGTTATGTCCCCATGACGGCGTCCTCGTATGGGATCTTCCTCCTGAGGCGGCACCAGCCGCGGGAGCGTCGTCAGGCGAAGAAGAAGAGGAGGGACGGGAAGGCACGCCTCGAGCCCTGGTCGCAGAGCGTCCTGAGGACGAAGGAGAGGAGGGCGGGCGAATGACAGTGGTGTAGTAGCCGGTCGAGTTGTTCTCATCGTCAGAGTCGAGGTCTGAGTCGGCGAGGTAGGAGGGACGTCCGTTGGCGCGAGGCTGGGAGCCGGGAGGGTGGTCCATGGTGCGGACGGAGGAGGCGCCTCGGAGTGGGGGCACTGGCGGAGAGAAGGCGGGCTAGGGCATCAGACAGAGGCGGCCGCGACGATGACCTTGGCGGCTTTGCCGTCTTGTCTGTCTATATTATGAGTTCTAAGGTAGTTAGCTGGGCAAGTCGGGGACGAGGAAGACGACGGCGAGCGACCCGTGCGCATAGAGACCGCGGCTTCGTCGGCTGCGGCAGCGCGTGGAAGCACGTGCGAGCCGCCAGCCTGCCCGAGCGACGACTAGGAAGAATGCTAACGCCCAGCGAGCCCTCGACCGGGTGGTTCGCCGGTCGGCGAGCGTGGACGAAGAATGGGAAGGTGAAGCGCATCCGTTTCTCGGGAATGGCATCCTTCGGAAGCGGCGGGGACGGCGGAGGGCAGATCAGATGGATGGCCTAGCAATGCGATGACATGCTCCATCGTCTCCTTCACTTTGCCGTACGTTTGTTCACCCCGCGGCCCTGCCCTATCCTGCAGCTTGGCTCCTGGGAGAGCCAAGGATCGGAATGGTCATACCCACCCACGCGTGCTCTTGCGCCAGTGTTTCTTTGCGTAGAGAAATAAAAGAAACGGCCACTTGATGTAAGATGCGCTTCACTAACAGCACGGAAAGTCGTCGGCGTCGTCGTCATCCCCGCGATGTCATTCGCTTCAAAACGGGCCGTCGGCTCGGCCGCAGCATGCTTCGAGTCTGCCGCAGCCGCCGCCGATCGATCCGCCGCATACACTCGGCCTTGCCAATCCCACCTTGTTCCCCCACCTTGTTCCCTCCTCCATCCTTGTCGACCTCTGCCACACATTTCTCCCACCTTCTTCTTTCTTCCTGCCCGCCTTTCCTACACGCTCCCTCGCTCTCATCTTCTGCCCCGTCACTCTCTACCGCTCCTCTTGGCTTGTACAATAGCTAGGACAATCCGATCCACCTCGCCTTTCGTTACTCCTTCGTAGTAATCGTCGCGTCCTTCTCATTTTATAGACTCATCCCCTTTTCCAGTCTCCCTTCCCACTCCCATATAATCCGTTCTGACATACACATAGTTCGTTCCCCCAACCACCGGCCCCCATCCATGAGCCCCCCTGCCCCACCCGACGCACGCCTCCTGCACTCGCTCATCCGCGAGGAAAAGGCCTATGTCGACGCCCTCGCCGCCGCCGTTCGACACGCCCACTCCGCCTCCTCCTCCCTTTCTGCATGGGGCACCTCCCAGACCTCCTCGTCCCCCCACCTTGCCTCTGTTGCTTCCGCCATCACCTCTCTTCTCAACGATGTCGCCGAGGCCCAGGGCGTCCACGTGCGCGCCATAGATGGCTACCGGGAGGCCCTCAAGGATGTTGAGGAGAGGGAGCAGAGCCTGAGGACCGTCGTCAGGGACAGGGACATTCTTGTCACCAGGCTCATTAAGGCCTCCAAGAAGAAGCTCAACAAGTCCGACTTGAGACACGGCCCGACGCTTGAAGGGGACACCGCCCATGCTGAGAAGCTCGCAGACGCCCAGGTGAGCGAGAGTGACTGGCGGGACAACTTGAGTGAAAGGATGTCCCACTCCTTTTTTCGTATTGCTGTTGTTATTCCTTTCTTTTCTCACCTTTGTTGCGCCAATTCCTCCCTTCAGCGCGAGTTAGAAGCATGCGAAGCCGTGCTGAGAAACGAAATGATAGCGCTGGAGGGCGTCAAACGGCGCACATTCAAAGAAGCTCTGACAATGCGCATGAAGTGCATGGGTGAAGCCGGCGCCGTCATGCAGGACGCCGCCCGAGAAGCCATCCTGCTCCTTGATGGCGTTCGCACAGACGCCAACGCCTATCCCGTACCTGACGTCCTCGTTTCGAACGGCCATTTCGACGGAGTCGGCGCCAGCACCGAGTGGACGGGACACGAAACGGCTACAGCACGCGGAGGAGGTGAGTTGAAGAGGCGAAAGACTATACGTGGTGCCGGGGCCGAGGCGATTAGGAAGCGAGTGTTCGAACGAGCGCATGCTCGCTTGCTCAGCTTGGAGCGCGGCGAGAAGGAGGGGGAAACATCGATGGAGAAGCAGCACGGGAAGAAGAAGGAGGGAAAGGTTGAGGATGGGAAGGAGGACGGAGGGGAAATGAAGGAAGTGAAGGAGAATAGAAATGAGAAGGAGAAGCGAAAGGAGACCGGGGAAGAGAAGGGGGAGAGGAAGAAGGGGGGAAATGGGAAGGAGAGGATCATGGCACCGTCTTCGTCACTAGAACAAGGATGGCCGACGCGGATGCGGCGCGTGACGATCGAACGAGTGGACCCACCTCGGATTCGCTCCAGTGAGCCGTTCGCTCCGTCCGGTGTCATTTTCTGACTCCTCTGACTTTCTTTTCCTTTACTCCCCCTACCACTCTCTTCGTCTTGACGACCGCCGCCGTATCGTAGAGCGTGGCTTGGATGGCGGCACGTCCCACTTTCTTGAATCGTCGTCCCTCACCCCTTCCCAGTCCGCCTCGCAGATCCTCCCCAACAACCATCCTCCTCCATCGTCACCGCACGACTCGTCAAATGCGGGTGCACCAGCAGCCGAAGATATCGACGACGGCGAGGCGAGCGAGACCGATTCGAATGAGGACTACCGGCGAGCCTTCATCGAGCCTCGGCTCGGCATTCCCCCGCCGCATATGCTGGACGAGGACGGCGAGGGCGCGAAAGGGAGCTTCCTTCCCTCCTCTCGCGTCGACCACTCCCGAAGGGACAGTCAGAGCCAGGGCCAGAGCCAGGGCCAGAGCCAGGGCCAGGGCCAGAGCCAGGGCCAGATCGAGATCGAGGACGCCGACAAGCAAGTCAAGGGTCTCCCACAGACTCCTCCGAAGAAGATGAAGAAGAAGAAGAAAAAGAAAGCTAGTTCGGATGTCGGCGTCGTCCGTCCCAGCGCGTCAGAACGAGGCGCGGACGGATCACAGCCCCGCCCCAAGGAGGAGTACAAGCCTTTGTCAACGCTCACGTCCGTCACCGCTCCCGGTTCGTCTTTGCTCGAGCCGTTCCCAAGTGTCTACGCTGCGTCTCCTCTACGCCGAGGCGGCGACCAGGACGACGAGACGACCGACGAAGGCGCGCGCTTTGCCGCCAAGGCGTTCGGCCGATCCCACCACAGAGCGTCCGCGTCCGTGGCCGTGGGACCCTCGCTCGACGTGACGCCGCGCAGGGGGGTGGCGAGCGCGAGTTCCATTTCGTCGGATGGCCGGACGGGGGCGAAGGGCCGCGGCAGCGGCGGCGGGCGCGTAAGGACGACGAGCCTGTCTTTCTGGGAGGGGATCTCGAGAGCGTTCAGCGGGAAGAAAAAAGGCGGCTCCGTGGTGGACGGGTACAGACACGGGCACGAGGACCGCATGCACGACTCGGGCTCTCGCTGGCACACGCGAACCGACGAGCGCCTTGAGGAGATCAAGGCCGAGGAGCGCTACCTCGCGGCGACGTCTCATCGGCACCAGCCGCATCGGTTATCTCAAAACTGGCACAGCTTGACCACCGGTGGGAGCGGGACTGGCGATAGGGGGCAGGAACAAGACAGTTCGGAGGAGGAGGAGGGCGAGAACAGACACCTCATCCGGGTGGTTAACTCGAAGCCGCTATGGGTGAACGACGGAGAGGGAGTGGGCGGGGGGAGGCTCATCAGGAGACCTAAGAGCACTGTGGAGGTGGGACCGGACGGGAAGCCGGTGAAGAAGAGGCGGAGTAAAGAGGTCGGCGGGGGCGTGGAGGAGAAGGTGAAGCCGAAACGGGAACTTAAGGAGAAGGTGGAGAAGGAAGAGAAAGGGGAGGCGAAGAAGAAAGAAAAGGAGAAGGAGAGGGACGAGACGAGACGAGCGGGCGGTCAGGATGCAGTGATCAAGGAGGCTAAGGGTGGCGGAGCGGGCGTGTTGAAGAAAGCCAAGAGCTCGTTGTCAAGCGGTGCGAAGACGAAGAGGAAGACGGTCGAGAAGGCTGTTTCCGAGGTCGGCACGTCCTCTACCAAGGTCGCACGTTCCAAGGAGAAGAAGGGGGCCGCTCCGATTTTGCCTCTTGCGACTGGCCCTGGAGGTGAAAATGGCTCGAGGGCGACTGGAGAAGAGGTGGACGAGAACAGGCCGAAGAGCCTCGTGCCACTTCCTCCCCTCTCTGCTCCGCTTGGCGCCCGACTCTCGTCCGTCGCGACGACGCCCTCGGCGAGCGCACCTGGCGCGACGACGACCGCCCGGCTCGGCGCCCGTACGCCTTCTCTCCGCGCGCCAGGATCGCCCGCTTCGGTGCCTATAGAGCGACGCAAATCGGTGCGCCTCGCACCCGACACCAAGTTCGATGCCGACGCGGACAATCCCGATCGAGACATGGGCCGCTTTCGGGAGGCGCAGGGGCGCGCGCCTTCGCATTTGACGAGGTCTGTCGTAAGCACCGGGGCGGAGAGGGAGAAGGAGAAGAGGAAGGAGACGCGCGCTCGTCCTTCCAGCTCACCGAGAAGCGGCTGGACGACGCGCATCGGTACGACTTCCGTTGACGACGCCTCTTCCGACGACGGCGACGACGGCGGCCACGAGGGAGGCGGCGCGTACGCTCGAGCCAGGCGGGCGCTGTTGGCAACGGGGACGGACGCGTTCGCTGCTGCCGGCGCCGCCGGTCGGAGGTAGCTTCCTAGTGAGGTTCTTCCTAACTCGAGTTCTAATACTGTCTTATGTTAATAGTCGTAAATACTGCCATGCGGATAGCATCAAGAGGGAGCTTGGTTGAAGAGCTTGAAGGAAGAACGGAAGAAGGAGAATGAAATCCGACCGGAGCGAGAAGGGCGATGATCGGGAAAAATTGCAAAGCCGGATCCGATCGGATGCAAGTCGCCGGCGTGTGCGAGGTAGCAAAGCAGACGGACGACCGACCGAGAGTCCTTCCCTCGTTGTCCGTCTCCTCAACGTCCGTCGTCCGCTCCCTCCCTCTGGCGATAACGAGAGCTGGGAAAGGAACAGACGATCGTCGGCACATCTCTCCTGTCCTCCTCGCCCCCCGCTCCGCCGTCATGGCGCATCTCGAACACCCCACGCCGACGCCGGAAGCCGCGTCTACCAGTGTAGATCCGGCGAGAACGGTGGCCTCGTCTCCTCCCTCCGCGTATGCGACGGCCAGGGAACTGATTGACGAGGCTCACCGCCGGGATCCGGAGGGGAAGGAGCTAGGCTACGCGGATCAGGTCGAGTCGTGGGTCTTCCGCTTGGCCGCGGCGGGGGGAATCGCTGACGGACTCGGCATACCAGAGATTCTGCGCCTAGCCGCCCGGTGTCAGCACCTGGAGAGGTTTGATCATCCGCGCTCCGAGTATCCCGAGGGCAAGGCCGGGTACCTCAAGTGGCGTGAGCGTCGGCGGCTGGCTCGGCTTGGCGTCGTTCGTAGCTCACAAGCTTCCCTTGTCATCTTTCAGGCCGCGACCTCTACACGATCCAAGCCAACCGCGCCGTCTCGCTGCTCTCAGAGGCCGGAATCTCGGAGGGAGAGCAAGAGCTGGTCCGTCGCTGGGTGTCCAAGACGGACCTGCGAACCGACGCAGGCTCGCAGGCGCTCGAGGACGCCGCCGTGCTGGTCTTCCTGGAGAGCCAGTTGGGCGAGTTCAAGAGCAAGCACGAGGGCACGTACGACAGGGCCAAGTTTGTGGACATTTTGACCAAGTGAGCCCGTGGACCGAACGAAAGCTGAAAGCCGGGCCCGGTGGTCGCCTCGCCTGGGCTGACGAGCTCACCGTGGTTTTCGGTCGTCTTTATCCTCGCCATCCCCTTCCCTCTCCTCTCGCCTGTCTTGTCTTTCCGTCTCAGAACCTGGCGCAAACTCACCGACTCGGGAAAGGCAGCAGCAAAAGGTCTCTCTCTACCGCCGGACCTACAGGACATCGTACGCGAGGCCACGGCCGCGCGGTCATGATGAATAAAACAGACAGCCTTCGGAGGCTCGTGTGCGTCCGACCCGTTTACGGAGACGGTCCATCGTCGGTAGCGACTCGTCGGTTTATCAAGCAGGATTTCCGTCTCGCTCCGGTCGCCTGTCTTTTTCGAGAGGAGGGCACAGAAGGCGAGTCGCGATGGGTGATGGGCTATGTGTCGTCCCTGTCAGATGGGCCACCGAGCCCAGCGAGCCGAATACCGAATACACACGTTGGAAGCCGCCATCGCGCGAAAAACCGTCCAACGATCATGCGCGAGATGCCGTGACCCGACCGCCGTACATGTTGGTCAAGCGGCCCTCTCAAAGCCCTCGTCTGTCTTTCATGCCGATGTATCATCTGTACTTGCTTCCTTGCAAAGTGCACGCTGTCCGACTCTGTTCAAACCAACGTCGAAACGTCGGTCACTCTGTGCTGTGCGTGTATGGTTGGACCAATGGTGCCAATTTGAACGATACGATCGAGCGAGCGAATGAATGAATGATGCACATGTTTGTTCAGACAACGAACACGACGATGACCTCGGGCATATCGTAAGCCACGCAAAACGTCCAACAAGTCAAAGGTCCCCATCGAATCGGCTTTGGTTTATATTCACAGAGATACCCGCTCCCCCCGCCAACCCTTTTTTTTCCGCGCACTCAAACGACCGACGATGACCTACCGAGCGCACCCAGCCTCTTCCTCCGCTTGCGGCCTGGGAGGAGGCGCGGGCACGGGCACGGGCGCGGGCGACAGGGACGGCCTGGGAGTGCCGTGATGACTCGTGGAAATTTGCCTGGCCGCCGCGTCCTGACGCTCCTGTGACGGCTCGGTGTCTGGCTCGAGGCTCGTGAGGGAAGAGATGGACATGATCGAACTCGACCTGGCTGGCCGAGATACGGCCCGCCCGGAAGCAACAACGGTGTGGTGATGGCCACGCGGCGTCATTGGCGGCGCTGCCTCCCAAATACGTCTCACAGGCGGGCTCGGCAGTGCATTCGGAGGCGTAGCAGGTCTGCTCGTGGAGGCGCTGGCGCCGGCGCTGCTGGCGGTGGTACTTCCGCTTCCGCTGCGCTGGGCGCCGCCTCCGACCATGCCGTTGCTTGCGCTCGTCTCTCCGCCACCACCCTCGCTGTCAGAGCGCTCATACGCCAGGATCCTCCGCAGAGCCGCGTTCTCCACAAAGTCGTCCTGTTCGCCAATGACGCGCGACGAGTGGCACTTGGCGGCGTGCTGCGAGACGTCCGTTAGTGTTAGCTCTGGTAGAACCATCGACGACTGGACGGAGGTACGAACACAGAAAGACGGAAGACCGTAGAAAGGCCGGGGACACTCACCTTCCACCAATAAATCTCTGGGCACTGCACCATGCCAATCTTGATTCCCTCGACGGGCACCCACTTGTTGCACTCATGGCACCGGCCCTCCTTGATCTCGCTCTTCTCGCGCCCCGTCGTTGCCCGACGCTCGACGACGCGGTATGCCACCGGCGGCGAGAAAGGTTCTCCGCTTGAAGAGATGCCTGTTAGGAGGGATGGCGCGTTCAACAACAGGTCATCAGCGTGATTCGGTCGAACAGAAAAGAAAACGCCGCATGACAAAATCATCCCGAGCCGGAAGCGCGAAGCCCAAGCCCAAGCTCACCATGAGCGTATCTGACGCATGTGACACGACACGTGTGACAAAAAAGGAAGCCGAGAAGTGTGAACAGAAACGTCCACGTCTCGAAAATCGACCGAACGAAACAAACTCACAGCATGTGATAGTTGTACGCGGATTGCTTCATCTTGAGCCACACTGCCGCGCCACCGTCCTCCCAGCAAACGGGGCACAGGCCCACCTTGCTCGGGCCTACACCCTTGACCAGCCTCGGCGTGTACCTTGAAATTGACAAAGACAAGCCCGTGTGCGAGCCGCAGTCAGCCTTTGGTGGGTTCCTGGAAAGAACGAAAAAGAAGGGAGAGCGCTCACAGATCAAAAGGTCCGCGCGGAGGGTTGTCCTGGCCTGAGCAGCGTTCATTCCGCCTAGCCGCTTCCGCCAGCGAACTGTCAACAAAGAAGAGGGTGGTCAAGAGAGCCGGTCAGCGAAGGAACGCCTGTCATCCAATCCAAGGTCGAGGAGACGCACCGGTCGACGCCGTCTCCGGGCGTCTGGACATCTCCAAAGAGGACGAGCTTGAGGGGATCGTCGCTGTTGAAAATGGTAGGCACAAAAAAGCGACGATAAAACAGCGGAAACTGCTCGTCCATCGGCACGCTCGTGGGGAACGTGCGGCGGAGGTGGCCAGTCCTCGTCGACGGTGGGAGTGGGGTGCGCCTGATCAGGTCCGGCGGAAGGACGCTGGCGGGCGTCAAGGCCGGCAATGGCGGCAGAGCCAGCGTCGGGGCGCTCGCGGAGGAGCCGGGGTCGGGCTCGATGGAAGCGGAAGAGCTGAGAACGGCGCTCTGGCGGGACACGATGGCAAAGGGAGAATGGGAATGGGGCATGGCGCCCGTCATGTTCCTCGACCGGACCCGCCTCGCTGCTCTACGGGCGGCATTGCGACGCTTCGCCACGGGCGGAGGTGGAGGGCTGGAGCCACGGTCGCTGCCAGGGATGCTGGAGAGATCGGACGAAACGGTTTCTTCTTGATGCCAGCTGTCGTGCCGCTGTCTCTTCCGCCTCAGCGTCGTGCCGGCACCGAGGGCGGGCAGCGATTCTCCCAAAGCGTACACACTCAAGCCGCGGCCTCCCATCGACCCGACCTCGCTCTGGCTCTGGCTCGGGCCCGGGCCGCCGACCCTGGGCTCGTGCCGATCGCCGTTCTTCATGTTGACAAGGATCTCGAGGGCGCCCAGCTCAAACTCGTCCATCTGCTCCATCTCCGTGTTGCTCGATTCGCAAGGGCCTTGCAGCGCCTGGATCGTCCTGCGCTGAGCGCGCGTCACGTAACGCGACTGGAATTGCGACAGCGCCGCCGTCGCCTGCCACATAGCACGTTCGCCTCCACCTCCGTCCCCGTCACAGCGACCGTCTGCCGCGCTCTCATGGTCGCTTAGCGCGCGGGGAGTCGGCGAAGAGAAATGGTGGAAGTGGGGACGACGGCCGTCGCCGTCGTGTGATCTCGAAAACGCGCCGTCAAAATAATCCTTGGCGGCACTGGGGGACGTCGAGTCCTGCGCCGGCTGAGACCTCTTCAGCCAGCGAGCCTCCACTGGCTGGACACTAGGTGAGGAGATGTGGGCGCCGCTGCGAAGAACTTTGGTGCATAAGGGACTGGCATGAACGGGGCTTGACACCGTGTGCAAGAGCCCGTCGTGAATGCACGATGGCCCTCTCCAAGCTGGGAGAGAATGCTCGGGAGGAGGGACGACTGCGGAAGCAAAGCCGGAAGGACCAGACGGCAAAGGCTTCGGCTCATCCTCTTGAGTCTCCCTCGAAGAGGGCTCGACTTTCCAGGCGCCACCAGTCCTGGAGAGGACGACGCGCAGAGACGTGCGCTGCTTACACTGGTGCTCCGCTTCCAACTCGCGCTGTCCATGATCGTAAACCTCCTCCTTAACTGGTGCCTGGTCGACGTTGTCGGCGCGAGGCGTGCTTGCGCGATCGTTCACCTGCGTTACTCCCCGAGTAGGAGACGTGCACACATCCGACGTCTCGCTCCAAGGCGTCGCGCTCCTTTGCGGCCTCGGCGGCGGGCGGGTACCGTGGTAGCGTGCTGGAGAACGGAACGGAGAGGATGCGTGTTCCGAAGTCTGCACGGCCTTACATTCTGGCGAAGTAGAGCCAAGTGGCGTGCGTCCACCTCTGGAATACGCGTACGGAGACCACTGCGCGTTCTCGTCGTCCCAAATCTCGCTGCCGTCCGCTTCGAACTCATCAGACCCACTGGCATCACCAAAGCATTGCTGGCTGCGCGGGCTCGGACTGGCCGTCGGCGAGCGAGGCGAAGAGGAACGGTAGGTCTGCCAGCCGCGAAAAATGGAAGAGACGCGGGTCAGCCCGTCAGTCAAAGATACGGAGCGGATGGCGGTAAGACGAGTAAAACCAAAAAAAAAAAAAAAGCTGACCTGTTTCGACGCCGTCCTGGACAGAAGCCGCGTCGGCGTCACGGTGACTTGCTCGGGACTCCAACCGCCGTAGTGGGCGACATGTCCGACGCTCATAGACGACCGGACGCTAGCCACGAGCGATTGGGAGCCGGTTCTGCAGGCCCCGTCGTGGGTGTGCTCAACGCTGGTGCCCTGGTAGAAGACGTCATCGTGAGGCGATACGATGCTCATGTCCAGCCTCCATTCGGATCCTTTGCGAAAGGCGCGAGCGGCGCCTGCCGGTAGGAATGGGCCTCCGGCGTTGGCGGTTTGCAATGTTCCGGCCGAGTCGACGCGGCGCCCGCTCCCGAAGACGTCCTCGGCGCCGAACCTGCATGGGATGGCGCTGTCGATCGTCCTGGGCGTGTCGGGGGATTCCTCAGGGCTGTACTCGTCGTCCACGGCGTCGGAGCGGATGAAGCGGTCTGCGTGGAGCTGTGGAGAGTACGGCGAGGGCGTCGGGTAGTCGGACGAAGGCGTGTTGGCATCGTAGTGGCGATTAGCGGACGGAGTGGCGAAACCGGTGGCGAAGCCACTGTCGCGACTGAGCGTGCGTCGGCTGGCTTCTGGACTCCATGCCGTCGACCGTCCGGAAGAGGTCCTGCTGGCACTTGTGCTTGAGGGCGTGAGGTGGAGCCACTGTCCCATCTGGACGACGTCATGGAGGCTCCTGCCGGACGTACGACGAGGAGGAGAGTGCCATTGGGAGGAGTGAGCATGCGAAGGCGAAGGCGCTTTGAGCGGACTGGGACTGGGCTTAGGATCAGAGGCAGCGGCGTGCAAGGGATGGGTGAGAGCGACAGGGACGGGTGGTGAAAGCGTCGCGTCGTGTTCTTCGAACTCGTCTTCCTCGGGCACATGAGACAGACGCTCGTGAGGGCCAAGGACGGTGGACGACAAAGCGTAGCCACGACTGGGGGCGCGGCGGAATGCGTCTTGGTAGGACACGCTGACGTTGAGCGCGCCCCGTCCGGTGTCGGAGAGAGGGGGACGGGGAATCGAGGGCGGTAGGGGATGAGCGCCGTCGGTGCATCGCCACCAGTCGGAGGGCGAATGAAGGCCGTCGGGGCATCTCCACCCATCGGTGGGCACTCCGCCTGGCCTGGATGGTGACGGCGGGTTGCTGGCAAAGGCGTAAGTGGGCGGAGGCGGGAAGGAAGTGTAGGGTGCGTCGAGGCTCTGTTCGCGGTGGCGCGAGGCGGAGGCGATGGAAGAGAGGCGAGCTACGGAGAGGGGATCAACGGAGGACTTGACGGGCGTGGATCTGCGGACGAGAGGGGGCATGGAGGCGACGGTGGTGGTGCGTCTCCTGGCCTCTGGAGTGGAAGGGACCATTCTTATTTTTTTTCTTTCTTTTTTTTTGGCGTCTGGAGGTGTGGGAGGAAGGTGGGAAAAGGTGAGCGAGGGCAGGGCAAGGACGAGGAAGGAAGGGCGAAAGAAGATGGGCGAGGAGAGAAGGTGAGTGGAGGGAAAAGGGAAAACGAGCCGGTGCGAGGCTGGAAGGAAGTGTTGAGGGAGCGGTCGCGTCGCGTCGTTTTAAATGAGCTAGTGAGGCGCAAGGAGGCGAGCGAAGGAGAGAAGGAAAGAGGTAAGAGGACAGAAAGAGGAGGAGGGAGGAGAGAACGGAAGGTGAGGGGACAGCTGGAGGAGGAAGAAAGGGAGGGTTAAAAGGGACTGGAAGCGGAGGGGAGGAGTGGTGGAAGGGAGGAGAGAGACGGAAGGAGGGGAAGTCGAAAATGCATGCGGACGACGACGAGATGGAACGACGGCAACTCGGACTCGGACTGGACTTGGCTCGGCTCGACAAAACTCGACTCGGCTTGACGACGATGACGAAGACGATGACGACAACGACGACGACGACTACGACGAGGAGAGCGCATCTGGGCTAGCCAGCGACGACGCACGCCGAACCGCGTCCAGTCGAAGCGAATCGAAGCGAGGAGAGGCGAGACGCGCACGGGCCTTCGTCCGTTTTCGACGCGACGCCCTCTGGACGCGTCTGCCAAGCCGCGGGGCGAGCGACGGCCTGATTAAATGCGCCTAGGATCGGCCCATCGAAGCGGACAAGACGAGACAAAGCCACACAACCAAGATCGGTCCGGACGCCGCTTGGAGACGACAAGAGACCCTTGAAGCGAGACAGACGAGCAAAACAGAGACGGACAGACTGACTGACTGACTGGCTGACTGAGTGGTGGACGATACGATACTTCACAGGATGGCTCACAGCCAGACGGCGCCGCGTCGCGACCGCCACACTTTTGCGGTGACATCCCGGGCCGCAGGACCAATGAATGCATGCGAACGAACGAGTGGATGGGTGACTATGCCTTGCAATTGCACTTTCACCTTCACCGCCCACGCCCCCCTCCCTCCCGTCTCGAGCGCGAGGCGATGCGACACGACGCAACGGTCCTCTCGACGAGCCGCCTCTCGCTTACGGCACTCTGCATTTACTCGTTGATCTTTGCCAAGATCTCGCTGTCCTTGAAGAGGTAGTATTCCTGTGCGCAGGGAGGGACAGACAGAAAGAGGGGACGAGGTCAGCGTGAGGGCCGATGCCGTTCCGCCCGCCCCTTATTCGCTAAGCCGCGCCAACGCAACGCACCTCATCGCCAACCTTGATCGAGCTGCCGCCCCAGCCGGGAAGGAGGACCTTGTCACCGGGCGCCACGGACACGGGCATCACCTTACCCTCCTTGTCCCGCGCGCCCGGGCCCGTTGCGATGACCGTCGCTTCGGGGAGCGGAGAGGAGGCGGTGGAGGAGGGGAGGAAGATGCCGGATGCGGTTTTCTAAACACGTACGTGGTGGCAGGCAGATGAGCAGACGTAGCCGGATTTAAAAGAGATCGGAA